>JAPSGF010000005.1:757469-862537 GCA_035772895.1 Perdix hodgsoniae
AGAATTATAGAATGGCCTGGGTTGAAAAGGACCACAATGACCATCCAGTTCCAACCCCCTGCTATGGGCAGGGTCACCAACCAGCAGCCCAGGCTGCCCAGAGCCACATCCAGCCTGGCTTTGAATGCCTGCAGGGATGGGGCATCCACAGCCCCCTTGGGCAACCTGTTCCACCCGCTGTGTGAAAAACTTCCTCCTAATATCCAACCCAAACCTCCCCTGACTCAGTTTAAAACCATTGCCCCTTGTCCTGTCACTATCCACCCTCATAAACAGCCATTCCCCCTCCTGTTTACACGCTCCCTTCAAGTACTGGAAGGCCACAATGAGGTCTCCCTGGAGCTTTTCTTCTCCAAGCGAAACAAGCTCAGCTCCCTCAACCTTTCATCATAGGAGAGATGCTCCAGCCCTCTGATCATCTCAGTGGCCCTCCTCTGGACCTGCTCCAAAGAACTTATGAAAATTCCCACCTGACATTTTTGCTAAGTCTACTTAATGCTTTTTGCATAATTTTTAATCAGCTTCAAGTAGTTCCTCCAGAAATAGTATCATCATTTTTGTTTTCTAAACTAGCTAATTTGTATCATAATTTATAGAATAAAACACTCCTCCAAATAAAAAGGTGCTTCTAGATCCCACTGTATTTTATAAAACGGGAGGTTATAGCCTCACTTTGATCTAACATCCCAAACACTACAGAAGCCACATGCAGAGAGTTTCATCTCCTCCCTCCTGTTCCTTCATACCTGTCACTTGGGCCACCTTCAGAACTCCTCATCTGTTCACAACTTTGAGTAAAACCAGACAGTGAGTTAACTGAATTCACACAAAGCAGAATAAGCAGGAATGAGACCTTCCTTCCTTGGTGATAGTGAACTGCCATGTAATAAGCCTGACTACAGGCTTATAAAACTGACCACAAGCAACATTTTTTATGCTGTCATCAGCTTTGCTTCCAAGCACCCAGGTCTCCTGGCTGCCTGATCACATGGCAATACAAACACCACCTGGCATAAGGGAAGAAGGGTAATAAGTGCAACAAAGGAACAGACTGCTGTTAGCAGCAGCAGGGACAGAGATCAGACAACAGCAATCAAGAAAATGCACTCAAGACAGAAAATGACACTGAAACACTGCAATAGAAAGAAATCTGCTATTGGTAAGAAAAGGAGGAGGAGTAAATACAAAAGCATAGTTAGACCACATCATCAAACTAATCTAACAGCTTACTTGTCTGATAGCTTCCTGAAAGACACAGTCCTGCTCTCTCTCCTTTCTTACTGCTCCCCTCGCCTGCCCCACCTGCACAGTCCTGATGCATCTTCCATATTTGCTGCGGCATCCATCTCACCAGCTGATCCAATCTTCTAATCTCAAAGAAAGGTAACCAACCAACGTGATTCAGCTTAATGGGGTTAGTAAAGAGACTCAACTCACCATAGACTCAGAGAAAAATCAGAGCTGGAATGGGGAAAAGCAGCAAAAACAAATGGCTGGAGGGTACACACCACTTCAAAAAGCAACAGACTGATTAACTAAGCTGTCTGCATCTCAGAAGACAACTCAAGAAGCAAGGAATCAAGAACAGAGAAAGGAAGGGAGTACTAAAACTGGGAAGGATACAACACGTGACACACAGCATCCTTAAAACCACACAGCATTAAAAAAAGCAACTGGAAAAACAAACTGCACAAATACCTGCTTTGTGGATTTAAACCATGGGGATGAGGCACTGATGTTGGCAGAAGGTGCTAGCAGCAGATTAAATTGTGGGGATGACAGTGCCAGGGGAGATTCTGAAATGCTCCCCATTATTTCCTGATCAGGCACTGATTCTGCTTAAGAGAAATAGAGTGATTCCAACCCTAAATTGGTTCAAGCACCTTGCTCTGGTATAAGGAAATGTTATGCTCAAATACTTGGGGTGTTAAAATAATACAAAAACATCTCTTAAAACGTTATTGCATTTTATTTGTCTATGAAGGAGTATAACCTTACTGAATGCCTCATATGATTTTATATGCATTCCTGTAAAATCAGAATGCAGCGTGTTGTTAACGGTGATGCATTTTTAATAGACTTTTAGTACAATGCTGTACATAATTTTGCTAACCTTCCCTTGAGCAAACCTTGTAAAATTCATTGTTCTTCTCTCCTGTTTCCAAGTCTTCACTATTATCTAAGTCCTACAGGAGAAGCACAGAATGACTTCTAGTTCTATTAGTGTGGGATTTTTTCTGCTCGGGGGAAGAAAAGAAAAAAATCTTACACAAAAAAAAAAGATTTATCTTCCATTTACTTCATTCCAAAGCTGATCCAGCCAGCATTCATGAGACACAGAGAACTTTGCCTGAGTGCCCTTGGAAGCCAGCATTCCAACAAACACCTGAGCTGTGACCTCAAGCTTTCACAGCTCAGGAGGGTGCATTCAGTTCTTCTATTCAAAGTCAACAAATGTCCTTGTAGTCTGATACTGGAAGTGCTTTTTCAGGGGGGGCAGGGGAGGGGAGAGAGATTAGAACTAGATCTAAACATCTAAACCCTTTCCTCACTTGTACTGAGCTTTCCTTAAGGAAAGTTTAAGTTACCAGGCTTAACTTGCCTGGTAACTTCACCCACATCAGGCAGAATACATTTTATTCTGAATACACAGAGATGGTTGACATCATCTCTCCAGATAGCCCATAAAATGCTTTAGAGTACTCTGACATGAGGAAGCTTTATAAACACAACATTTTGGCCTGATGCTTTTCACTTAATTCACTTATAAGTAACTTCTCACCTGTTCCAAAATCCAGCATTATTTTCATAGTTCTGAGGCACAATGTTAGAGAGATAAAATGTTTCAGCCATAGCTCTCTGCGTAAAGAAAGAAAATAGCATCATTTCATTGAAACATCTGAGTTACAAATACACCTTAGAAGCTTTTGGATCACAAACCATTTCTATGTAGTTCATTCTTAACATCATTAAGATAAAAAACTTAAGTCAGATGATCTAGAAAAACAGATTGGACTAAGAGGTGCATAACCTAAGTGCAAAAAAAGAGTGCTCAACAGCTACACACACATGAGAAAATATGGAAGAAAACAATGCACAACCTTAACCCAGAATCTTCATAGGTTCCATGCTTGTCAATGCTTTTCAGATACATCTTCATCAAAGCAAAGGGGCTGACAGAACTTCTTAGAATAACAAGCAAACACTATCTGCACTGACTGAGCTGTGGAATTAAGGTTTTATAACCCTGCCTGAATTGGGAAGACTGTATTGTGTCAGTGCACTTCAAACCAGGAGGATCATTCTGTGCAGTTACCTCACCTGCTACAACTCCCCAGGTATCACAAATAACCACACAAGGACACTTCCAGGAGGAATAAAACGAGTGGTTCTTTCATTCACCCCATGCCACTGTGCTGCTGCTGCTGTGCCCCAGAGCGCAGAGCAGAAATACAAATTCAAACTGCTACTTAATTGACAAATTGCCTGCATTAGGCACATTTCACAAGAGGATCCAATAAATCCAAGCTGCTTTGTTTGGCAGCCAAGGCATTAGGGCATGCCTTTCTTACAACTCAAACAAACGGCAGGTGAAGACATTTTATAGACTGAAAGAACTATGGCAAAAGAAGGTTCTAATTTACCTTGTGCACACTGCCAGAAAGGAAAAAGCTTTGTAAATCATCCAGTCAATCCTCTTGCCAATGTGGAATAGTACTTAACAGTACATTTGCTTTGCCCAATCTAGTCTTAAATGCTTCAAAACCTGTTTGCCAGAATGAAGTCATCTTTCCTTGTCTCCATTTAACATGAGCTTCAGAGGATACTTCTGTGGTTTGGCTGGTGAATGTGCTCACCTTTGTTATGCCGACAATGTGACATACAAGAGGATGAGGAGACTTGATCAACACTATATGGTACTAAACATTTATCATCTCTGCCAACACGCTAACCTAGGTCTGATTCAATGCAGAGAGATATGTCAACACAGGACGATTAGGGCACTCAATTTAGGCACCCAGAGTACAATGAGAGCATCCTACAGCACTCAGGTCAAGAAGAGTCCAAGCTGAGATCTGCGTTTCAACAAAGAGACCATATTCCAACTCACAACAAACAGCAAACAGAACACAATACATCACTTCTAAGGGTCATCTGACCCTTTCTGAGAGAAAAAAACAACACACAGTTAAAAAAAATAATAATACAAATTCCTACTGTTGAAAATTTGTTATCTCCTGCTGGCGCCATGTGTCCTCGTGACCACCCACTCCCGAGGTAGTCTTCATTGACAGCACTGAACATCAGAGGGATGTTAGGATCTGGTCTGAATTTACAGTGCCTTCGGTCGGCGTTGCCTAAGGAATAACAGACTCAGTTGTTATCATTAGGTTAACAACAAACATCTCCCCACACCACCCACATTTAAGGACTCAAGCCAGTTTGAACTGATTCTAACTGAAGTGCTTTTCTCCTCTAACACAGAAAAGAAGGATTCTCCTCACGGATCTCTGCTCCAGTTCCTCCCCACAACTCTCCCCTTTTTTTCCCCTGCTACAGACACACTAACATGCTTTCTGTTTTACAGAGATAAATAAAAGCAAAATACTTTAGCCTTATCATAAAGGTAAATGAACGTTAAAGGTAAGACCATTAAAGATATAAACCAGTATAGAAACTCTCTTTAGGATCGCAAAGATACACAGACCCTCACCAGTTTCATTTTAATGTCTGAGCAAACTACAAGCATTTCTTCTTCTTCCAAGTCTAGCCTGGAAGGAAAACGGCTGTGTTTCAAGAAAGTTACAGTCGGAGAAATTAACAATGTTCTTTTGAGTGGGTTATTTCTTCTTCACATGCTCTGAAGAGCTCTCCTGTTCCTCTCCAGGATTCCTGTGATGCCTCTCCAGATATTTGGATGAAATGCACAAAAATGACTATGCCCGAGTCTTTTGATGCCATCTATCCCTTGAGATAGAAGGAAGGAGCTCTCACTTCTTCTTTTTTTTTTTTCCATCATATAATCTAAAAGCAGAATGTTTTTGTGGCAAACGCAAAATTGAGTTATGCCCTAAATCTCAGTTTCAATAGTTATCAAATATAAATCCCGAGCTGAAAGCCTCATGATGTTTAACTTCAATTTGCTGTTTGCTGCATCTGATCACTTGGAAAGCATTTTAACAATTCTACTGTTGAGTCCCACTTGAAAGTAAGCCTGGAATTACTGCATTCTTCTCAGAAAGAAGTGGAATCGATGCTACTTAGGGGTTGGCCATAAATATTTTCAGGATCACCGTTTTAATTTTGAAAGGTAATTCGAAGACAATGATTAAGATATATTTAGAGAGCTACTGCTTTCATAAAACATTTTACAATTACATAGTTATCTCCATTATTAATATTTGCTGCATAAAAACTGAACTAATGCTATAAACTTAATTTATAATGACTGCACGCTATTCATATTTCATTCAGCTCTGACAGCAAAAATCACTAAGCATTTGCCTCTCATAAAGAACAAGGGAGAGTATATTAGATAATGCACATAAGAAAACATAGCAGAACTGCAGGGAAGTAATGACTGCAGGGAGTAGGTATGCACTATCTGGCTTTGAACAGTTGTAACTGTTGATGCCCTCTGCTCCATTTTCATCTCAAATACGCAGTCATCTCTTTTTTCCATTCTGAGAAAACCTCTTCAAGATCTATAGACAAAACCGTCCAGCCATTACAGCATTGGCTCATGTGGGGCAGTAGCTCAGCTGACACAGACTGGCCCGCTGAACTACATGAGCTAAGGAGGCCAGCAGCTCTGTGGAGTTAAGCAACAAGACTGAACTTTGCAGGTCTGAATCGGACGAGAAAAGTTTAAATTTCAGCTTCATTTTCTTCGCATTCATTTTGAACAGATGGAAGCTTCATTCCTGCAACATGTCTCAGTGTGTTTATGCTGACGCAGCTCTGTTGATCTGGCGCTTTCCGACTTTCACAGAAATTCTCACTGAAAGCTGTAGTTCTTAGAATCACAGAACCATTCAGGTTGAAAGAGACCTCCAAGATCACCTAATCCAACCCTCAGCTCATTCTCACCATGCTCACTGGCCCGTGCTCCTCAGTGCCACATCTTCTCGGTTTTGGAACACCCCCAGGGATGGTGACTCCACCGCCTCTCTGGGCAGCCCGTGCCATTGCATTAACGCTCTTCCCGACAAGAAGCATTTCCTGACCTCCAACCTGCACATCCCCCGCACAACTTGAAGCCATCACCTGAAAAGAGACCGACTGCCACCCCTTCTTCATTACTCCCTTTCACATGTAACCCTTGGGCTGAATGTGCCTTGCAGGCCTGGGGACGCTGATGTACAATACCAGACTAATGCAAACAAGCAAATGAAGGGCCATATCTCTTTGAAATTCACTATCAGCATCAACCTTAATGCTGTAAAGGAGCTGACACCCACCTAGAGGCCCACTGCCTCTTGTAGGATGCTGAGTGGGTGAAAATAATCCATATCTAGATATCATAACAGGCTTTTCTTTTTTTTTCCTCCTTGCATGTTCCTGGGCCCACCTTCTGCAGAGCGTAAATCTCATTCCAGGCACCGTAAGTGAAAGGAAATAAAGCCCCACGTACCCAGCACCTTCTGCTTTGAAATATGTTCAATCACCCATCGAGGCACCCGCTTTGCCTGGTCATAGGACAGCGCATGATTCGTGTACCATCTGGTCTCCGTTCCAGCTTCGGGGAACCCGTATTTCTCCAGCAGAGACTCTTCTACCGGTTCTAAGCAGAAAAATAAACAGGAACTTAAACCCAACGCACCTCACCGTGCCCGCTGCCCGCGTCCCTCCGTGCCACATCCCCACGGGTCCCAGCAGCCGAGAAGAGCCGCTCTGCAGCTCATACCCTCGGGCAGGGCTCGCTCGGGACCCGGCTCCGCTCGGCTCTGGCTCCGCAGGAGCCGCCACGCTGCCCAGCACGAAGCGGCGGCGCCCGCCGCAGCCCCGCAGATGAAGCCGCCCAGGAAGCGGCGGTGGCGGGGCACGGCCGCCATGTCGGAGGGACGGGGGAAGGCGGGGCTGCGCTGCAGCGCCCTCTGTCTGCCCGCCATGGCAGCGTCAGCTCAGCTCCGCTCCGCCGCAGCAGCGCGCTGGGAGCGAGGGGAAAAAGCAGTTCCCCGAGGGCTGTGAAAAACGCGGAGGAAATTAAACGCTCAGATTGGTGCTAGGTTTTCCTCTTCTATGGGCACCCTATCCCAAAGAGCCAAAAAACAACAAAAAACAACACCAAAAACCCGACCACTTTAGCAATGCAAACCGCCGATACATGATGGCTGGGACCTCCCGCCATCTCTTGCCTGGTTTGGTTGGAAGGGATCTTGAAACCCACGCAGTTCCAGCCCCTGCTGTGTGCTGCCTGCCCCCAGCGCCTCCGGCGTCTGAGCAGCAGTGCCTCACCGCCCCCCGACCAAAGCGTTTCCGCCTCATATCTAGCCTAATTTCCCCCTCTTTTTGTCTAATACCATTCCCCCTTGTTCTGTCCCTATCAGACTGCGTAAAAAGTTACTTCCCCTCCTGCTCATCAACTCCCTTCAAGTATTGGAAGGCCGCAATGAGGCTTTGGCTTCTCCCTGTTGAACAAGCCCAGCTCCTCCAAACTCCCTTCATAGCAAAGGTGTTCCGGCCCATTGAGCATCCTTGTGGCCTCCCCTGAACCCACACCAAAACAGCTCTGCGTCTTCCTTGTGCTGGGGGAAGGCCAGCTGTGCTTCAGTTGGAAGTGCCACACCTTTCTGTCTCATGCATTGAGAACTACATAACCCACCACACCGGGAGAACGTGAAGAAGCTCAGTTTTTCATTACTTCTTACAATATTTTTCGAAATCTAGACACCTCTAACTGAAACTTGTTGGATACCTAGAGGTGATGGGTGGAAGCTCTGCTCCGGTCCCAGCTCCCTTAGCTGAGAACTGGCAGAAGAGAAGACACTAGTATACAAAGTCCTGGCATTGAGCTTAACTCCCATCACTGCCAGCTGTAGCTGGACAGGCTTGCTATTGGTACAACTCAGCATGCAGATAATACAGTTTGAAGTATTCTTCCCTGGATATGGCAAGCACGGTTATCACAGTGCTACAAGAGGCAACACGTCTGAAAGGACACAGCTATCTGAGCTAATTCCTTCTTCCCTTCAGAGCGGTTTGCAAACCATGAGGAGAGGCTGAGGCCTCTACAGTGATTTAGCAGCAGACACCACTGAAACATCGAGAAGTCCTTCTATAAGAAGGAAATACTTCAGCTAGACGTCAGCAGTACTACCAAACAGCAATGATTTTTTAACGTCGCAGCGACAACAGAAGCAATTGTTTGTAATTTATTGTTTATTTTCATATACAAAAAGATAAACTTGAAATAGTTCTTTCTAGTTTTTTTTTTCTTTTTTCTTTTTTTCTTTTTTTTTTTTTCCTTTTTTTTTCCTCCTATCTGTTGGGGTGTAGCTGCTTCACACAGGGCAAATACTACATTCATACTGGTTTATTCAGACACCCAGTGCAAAGCTGAAGCAGCGAAACTCCAACTTGGCAGATCTAATTTCAAACTTGAGACTCATTTCTAAAATACCACAGTAAAAAGGAACAAAGATCCACTGCAAATTCATGAACTATGATACAATGTTCTTTCCGAAATGTCTTCACTTCATAACTGCAATACAATGGATGTCTGCATTAGGCCATTTTATACGTACATTATATATATATATATACACACACACATTATTTTGCAGAATATATATATATAATATACATATAAAAATCAGCACACTTCAATCCAAAAGGGGTTACAGCAATGAGCTTACCTCTCTGTATACTTTTTTTAACAGGATACTTTAGTATAACTTTTGTTAACTCAGTAGTACAAGCTATCTCTGTTCTACATTTTCATAGCTACAAGAGTGAAATATAACCTACAACATTTACATTTCACATATCTTGGTATACAAACAGTACTTATTGAATTTGAGCCAAGGACCAAAAGACTCTTTAAAAATTATTTCACCATCTGATAGAGCTTCCTGTAATTTACACTCAGTTTATTCTGCAATCTTCTAAATCATTTACGTAATCTCATAGTTTGAGTTTAAATCCATTCAAACTGGAAATCCTGGAGAAACAGGTTACTGCAAACTCTTATGTATACTCTATATATACAAGTTAAGTAACACAGCGTAATAAGACTTAGCTATTTATCCTAAAACTGATATACACATATTTCACTACGCTAGACAAGTCTTAGGATTTTTATTTTATTTCTTTAAATAAAGCACAAATTTAGAAGTAGCTGGTAAAAATTACAATAAGATGGTTTAAAATGACAAATGGTCAGGGTGAGATTTCTTTCTGCTGGTGCCAAAACATTATCTTGTGAGTTTTGTACTATGCTGTGTTGTTTAACTGTATGTGTCTAATGTTACATGCAGAAAGCTCTTTCCACAAGAATTGACATCAAACTGTACTCAGGTCAACTTTACAGTATAAAATTTGTCAAACTTAAGGACAAATGTGAAAATATTAACAGGTGAAAGATCAGGCTTTCAACTCTATCATGAGGATCATGCAGAATTCATAAGCAGATAGTTTGAGTAGATTGACAATGGCATTGTGCGGACTTATGGCATAGAATAGAGGTCAAGAATGTTACTTAGTTTGCAGTAACCACCTCCTTCAACTCAGATCCACTAGCAGATCAACTGTGCATCACAGTAGTATTCCACTGGAAGGCCAACAGCATTGCAAAAGATCTTCTTCTGGGAGATCTTAATATTTTTGTAAATAATTTTCCAAAGGTAATCATAACACCACCAACAGCTGTAAAAGCATTAGAAGGTTTTGTCTAAGTAAGACATTGCGGTTGAAGGCCTGCTTTTATGAGAAGGTTACTGGGAGAAGGGAGGATGGAAAAAGGAAAGGGCCACAGACGTCCCAGGTCTTGCCAGCTCTTGTCTTGTTTCCTGCCATCCAATAGATTGTGCTGATGCTTAGCACACATTCAGAATCTACAACTCCTCCAACTTCCTCCTGCTCACGGCTGTCGGTTTTTATTTGGTATTTATTTTTTAATGAGGGGGCCAATCCAGAAATGCCAGTGACTACTGAATTAGGATTTTAATTGACCAGGATGGTTCTGGTTACACTTCAGTTCCTCAGAACGTTGGAAAAGTTGAGTAAAGTTTGGCCAGTGCCCTCCCCTTCACCAAAACAAAAGCCAATAAAGTCTTCCCAGAATATACTCAAGTTTTGCAATACTAACCTTACTGGAATGTTATATACTGAGTTTGATTGGTTTTAAACAATTGGAAAGATTATGAGGCCTCTGCTTCAAAACTGGCCCAAAAATGCAGATACGGTGTTTTAATCACATCATCTGCCCCATTAAAATACTGAAATAAAAAGGCTGACAAAGGAAGCACTTTCCAGAAAACACTTTTTCAATACATATCCAGCACAATGCCATTATAGAGCTCCAGAGAAGCCCTTTTGGTTTCAATGTTGGAAAACAAAAGCTTTGCTCTTTTCCTTCAGTCCTTGGGGATCACTTTCCATTTATATATATCTAACACATACACGCATATATGTATATGATACATATATATAAACACCCATACATAGCAAGGTTCCTGTTTGTGTATGTTACAATATTGTAGTATCAAGGAGAATCCAGATAGCAACACTGTTTAACATGAGGTTTGAGGTAATTGGTTCTTGAAATACCTGGATCACAGACTGCATCCAGAAATAACAGCTGGGCAATGAAAACTGGTTGGTTTGTTTGTTTGCTTTAGACAGAAAAAGAAACATAAAAACTAAAGGGGGAAAAAAACAACCAAAACTTACAGCAGTTGCTTTTACATGGAAAAATAAAGGCACAACAGAATAGCATTACATTTCAGAACAGCTGGATGGACGTAACACAAGCATGATCTCTTTCTGTGGACGTGTCCCAGCAAAAAGGATCACCCAGAGGTTATTACTTCAGTCAGGGAACAGAGCTTCATCCTCAAACTACCATATTAGAAAAGAAGTCCCATGTGAGTGAGTGAGTGAGGGTAATGACCAGGAAACACAAACACACTCATGGTCCCACTGAATCAGATGGAAGCTTCCACAGGGCCAGGACTTCACCAAGAACACAGAAGTAGGACTCAGCAATGGCAGGAGCTTGCTCTCAATCATTCAAGCCCCGATTTCAGAAGGCACACTGTCAAAAAAAAGCTTCCAAGCAGCACAGTGCATTGCTTGGCTTTAAGTTTTCTTCAGTAACTTTTACCCTGCTGACACCGTGTTGTCAAGACTAGGACAGCTAAAGACTGGAGTGATTTTTAGGTCCAACAGGAAAAGTCAGCTCACGTGAAAACGTTTGCAGTATTTTTCTTTAGTATTTTTAGTGTGCCTTAGTTTGGCTACACGGATTAGGAATGCTCTTTTTCTAAGTAGGACTTTGGACATTTTTTTTTTAGTGCTGCCAACCCAAACAGTGAAATCTGCCATTGGGAACACATCTGAATGTCCTGGTGAAGTCTGATTATTTGTGTCACTTCAGAGAGAAGGAACTTCTAGGAAATGCTTTTATCAAGACTTTGCTGGCAACAGCTCCTTACAGATCATATTGTCAATGCAGCAGACGCAGCTGCTATAAACGGATACGGCAGTGAGCGAGATCAGCCTATTTGGTCTCCACAAATTCCTAACACCCTGCCTTCACAACTCACTGCAGCATCACAGCATATGTCAAGACACACCGCTCGCACACGGATACTTGCATGAATGCATGAAAACAACTCTTCCTGGTTTAACTGAAGATGGTCATAGAAAAGCAAAACGCATCTTTAGCGGAAGGGATGTGACATGCAAGATAACCTGTTAAACACAGTCAGTGCCGCCCTCAAAGCGTGTCCAAGTACATCCAGACTTGCTCCTCACACTAAACTTGTTCTATCCTCTAGATTTTGATGTAGTGCACATTTTAATTTAAACATTATATATATATATATATATTTATTCGCTGTGCGTACACACGCCATTCTCCCTTTTCCCTGCAGAAACATATTAGACGTTACAAAAATAATTTGTGGTATAAAAGAATTCTCACACAATGTAGAATTTTTGTTTGTATATGTAACTAAAATATATATATATATTTCCAAAAGTAAAAAAGTCAAAATGTCCTTATTTTCCTCTATTATATAGTCTATTTTATTTACAATGTTACCAAACGATATTCTGTATGTAAAAGTGATAATAGTTTGTGGGACACTTCCTGCTTACATACTTCTCAAGGGGAGTGTGGCTTGTAGAGGACTGCAACAACAGCACTGTCACAATGCTATCAACCAGCTCCTTCCTCTGCAATAGGAGTTTCTTCCATACTAATTGAAACCGCATCTTTCATCTGCGAAACAGGAAAATCCTGACAGCCTGCCCAGAAAGCAGCACAGGAGGAACAGAATTTGAGCTCTCCAGTTTCTACGGGGTGATATTAAGGGAGATCAGTATTCCTAATGGGAAAGGCCTATCCAGCCAAGCTGGAAGTAACCACCAGCAACACTGCTGAGCGGACCCAATGCTGCTCCTGCTGAAATGAACAACATCAGCAGAAACAGCAGTGAATCACAAGACTTAAGTAATGCAACGGAGTTACTGGGGGACACTCACATCCCTTTTCTTTTGAAACAAACGTAAACACAAAGAGCTTGCCACTGCCATAGGTGTAACTTGACCTAACATAGCTTAGGCTGTATGAGAATTTCAGCAAAAGAATGAGGCAAAATAAAAAGCGTTTTTCTTTTTGTCTTCACTAGACAAAACTCCATGATCAGGACTAGCTAAAATCCTTCAGCAGAAGAGTAAGGCAGATGTCATTTCACTGATGGTTAGACTGATTTGTAGCCTTCTCTCATGCACATAAATTTCAATATCAACCTTGCTGTACTAACGCAACTCTATTAGCAAGTCACAGCCCTGTCATCTCAAGAATGCAATTGTAGCTATTTCCAACCTCAAAATGTGAGCTTCCTTCACCCAGGAAACCAACACAGCCAGCACAATAAGTTCTTAAAGCTCATTAGACCAGAGAGAAGGGAATCCTGGCTCCTGAAGTCATGGAAAATTTTTAACGTTGACACAACTGCCCACAATATTCAAGGTTAATATTTACCTAGACCGCTACACAAGAGAAGAAGGTCAACAATAAAATCATACGTTGATTATAAAATCAATAAAATCTGAACAGGGAGTGAAATTTATAAGATATGTTGTCCCCATCATGTTCATGGGAGTGTTAAGGGGGAAAGAGTCACGACTGCTTATTACAGCCACACCTATGGATGTGCCCAATGCTGGCGAGGAAAAAGCCTCCGTGATACTGAACAAAACCATCATATTGTCACTGTGAGTTCAAATGCTACATTAGCAGTGAGGAAACTATTTGCTTGACAGCTCGAGTACTGAAAGATCAGTAAGTTCATCAGAGCTTTCCTTCATTAATAAAATAAATACCAACTAAAAGGACCACTTCAGATAAACGGATGGGATTCTGTAATTAGGCAAAAATTCAGAACACCCCTCTCTGCTGTGGCACCAAGACACAAAACCCAACACACATTTCAAATTTCTATCTGAGCACATGTGCATTTTTGGAAATTCTTTTAAAAGTCAGTTGCTGAATCCTGTTGACAAGATGATCTATAAGGAAGCAGTAGACCAGGGAAGTTTATAACACTTACAATCAACATTCGGTCAAGCTTTGTACGTTGGCACAGCTCCCCACAATCAGATAAGCTACACGCGAGACTTTTTGTGTATGCTTTCTCAAAAGAGAAGGTTTACGAGACTGTCTAATAGGCTATTAAAATCATATGGCACTTTCAATAAATACTTTAAAGCTTCTTAAAGAAATCACGATAAAAAAGCAACTGCTGTAATAAGCCTGTTTTAGCCGTTATACAGAATGCCGAAGGAAAAAAAATCCAGAACAGCAAACAGATATTGATAGTTAAAAAGACAGTACAGCTTTTTTCCTTCTGCAGCAACGTGAGCCAGCTCCCATTCCTGGGGAACGCAGAGCACGCCCACCTTGAAACAAGCATTCGCTCCGTCTTAATTCTGTTCTAGGCTCCACCCCACCCTTACATTGCTTCACTTCTAAAACATAGTCACATTTTTATATAAATCTCAGTGCAGAAATGTATTAGAACGTGAAAAATGCTGATCCTTGCAAACGTTTATGACCGTGCTTAACATGAAGCGAGCAGCTCCTGTCCCGACACCAGAAGAGCTCCCTACACACTTCATGTTCAGCATGGGCAATGTTGCAGCATCAGCTCGAAGACATCAGCCCCTCCAGCACCATCATCTGGGCCCAACCAGTACCGTCCTGTCCGCTTTCGTCACCATGTTCCGAACAGAATCACATTAAGAAACAAACTTCCAAACCTACACACAGATACGATTACATGTGTGTACACACTAATATGCAATATACATTCAATAACTTGAAAGAATAGGTTAAGACTTTATTCAGATAGACAAATTAAGGCAACTATCTTAACGTCTCTTCGAGAGAAAGGACCGCGTCCTCATTTGTGATCTCTAGGTTTTAAAGCTATATTTTTTTTAAGAGATATATTTCAATTTACCCTATATCGTCTCCACATTTTCTCCAATTAGTGATTTTTGTTTGCTCAATAAATTCCATTTGTGCAAGGGTCCACGCTGACAGCCTGGCAGCGACAAGAAGTCCAATTCACGTACAGACTTTTGATTTTTCTGTTTGTTTTTTCTTTCCTTCTCAAAGGATGATTAGCTCAGGACTGCATTTTGGCTTAATAGAAGGAGAAATCTGAAAGTTCTGGCCATCCAATGGATATAACTTTGTCAGTCTAGCAAGACACAGAATTCATGTTAGATTCAAAGATCAAAAAAGAAAACAAAATAACATTAAAAAAAGAAAGAAAAAGAAAAAGATGTACTGTCCTTTCACTAAAACAGACAAAAATAAAAATAAAACACAGAATGGAAACAGCCTTCACAAATAAGTGTGAATAATGCCCAGGTACCTTATATAGGCAGTTATTCTACAACTGTATAGTTATTTACAATGGTGCTTTATAAAACAAACAACAACAACGACAACAAAATAAAAACAACGGTAGCACTTCCTAAAAGATTTTGGAACTTTTTTTCTTTTTTTTCTTTTTTTAAAACTCCCTTGTCATAAAAGCCAACTTACATTAAAATATACTTACTACAAGACAACACAACTAACAAAATATATAATAAAACTCATACAAGTAGAAAATTCTGAGGTATTTCTGGTTTGAGGTGGTCTGTGGTCATGAAGTTTTTAATTCTTTTTTTTTTTTTCAGTTTAAGCCTCGGAAGCCACGTAACGTGTGTATGTGTGTGTGTGTTTTGTGTTCTTTTTTTTTTTCCTTTTTTTTTCTTTCTTTTTTTTTTTTCTTTTTCCTTTTTTTAAACATTGCGTGTTTTTGCAAATTAAAAAAATATCTCAATGTTGAATCAGCAGCATTAGGAACATTCACTGACTAGAGCAAGTTTATGGCATAATAAGAGTAATGGTATTTCAGAATATGCACCACTTTAAGACGAAAAGAGTTTAGTCGCAGAGTATGGAGAAAGCAGCGTCAAAGAAACCAGTGTGAGCGATGCTGAGGATCACTGCTGCTGCTCAGCTACCTCTGCAGTCTATAACTGTACAGCTCATGGGCTTCTCGGGTGCTACAGGAGCCATCTGCCACTGGTTCAGGTAATTTCCACCTCCCTACATCCCCAAATTAAAGAACAAAGAAAAATTACAGAGTCAGCGTTCACACTTCTCCGCCCTGCACCATCTGTGCCAGTGGTTGGGCTGGCAGATAATCAACCCCGAGGGCAACATTTCCTGCACTGACTCACACTTAAAGAGAGATGCAAACATCTTCCTATCTTCCAGTGTTTTCTTCTAAGAACACACTTTCCCACCTCTTCCAATGACACTTCTTAAAAAGCATTCTTCCTGTTACTATCCAGATTTGAAAAACAGAAGGTAATTACAGTTCTGCTTTGTTCTCTTAACACCCAAGTGCCAGATACTGGAGGAAGAAGTAACCAGTGCCTTGCTTGCAACCACTGTCTCTTTAATTCTGCTTTCTCCACACACTGCAGCTGTTAATACTCTGCCCAGAAATGTCCTTCCCCTCCTCTAATGGTTACCTGAGAAGTAGCTCCATAGCAAATGATGTTTCCCCAAATGCTGCCAAGTCCAACGTTGCTCTCCCCACCCCTATTCTACGCTCCCCCCTTCAATTCTACCATCAAGAATTTAACATTCTCCGCCCAGTTACTTTTTTCCATGTTACAATGACACCCGTTAGATCCGTAAAAGACACATCTGCTGTGTTTGTTTTTTTTTGTTGTTTTTTTTTTTTTTTTGAAGCTCACTTCCAAATAAAATAACCCAACACGGAACAGAACCCAGGAACGAAACAAAATGGGGGGAAAAAATCCTTTTGAGGAAGGTGTAATCTTATGTAACAGTCTTAAGTTTCCTCCAAAGTTTGCAGCATTGCGTTTTCGAAGATGATAGGTGGTTTTCCTTTATGTCACAGATGTTCTGCTCAGAAGACAGACTGATCAAGAGAAACCCAGAAAACTCAATTTAAAAAACAACAACAACAACAACAAAACAACTGAAGTGAGTTTGTTGAGGTTCTGAGGTACCTGCACCTTTTCTGCATTCATTAGTCGGCACCTGAATGCTTGCTGAAATGTCCATTTGTTAATACAGTAGAGCAATGTGCTGGTAAAATTGATCCAATCCAAAAAAAAAAAAAAAAAAAAAAGTAATAATAATAATAATAACAATAATAATAAAAAGTCAAGATAAAATAGCAGCTGCATTCACGTGTTTGTTGGATTTTTATGGTATTTTTTTTTTTCTTCGCGTGTTTTCTTTTTTTTTCTTTTTTTCTTTTTTTCTTTTTTTAAACTTTTTTTCAAATCCACTGAGTCTGGAAAGACAAAAGCGAACCAGGACTTAGATACTGGACTCTTTGGGCGGCAAGTCCACGTTGGTGACGGATGTCACGATGGAGACAAGGCAGTCCGAGGTAGTGCCGTTTACGGATTTGCGGATCTGAGCAATGCGCTCCTCGACACAGCCTGCCGAGAGCCGAGCCTCTGCGTCGTGGTCCCAGCACTCTTCGATGGTCACGCAGAGCTGCGCCAAGCCCTGAGGAGAGAGAGAGGAGAAGAGAAACGGTTCGTCTCCACAGTGTGCAAATCAGCAACCTGAGCAACCTGACGGAGCTGCGGGTCTCCCTGATGTTGGCAGGCGGGTTGGGAACCTTAAAGATCGCGACCTTAAAGACGGACCTTAAAGATCCCATCCAAGTGATTCTGTGATTCCACCGTGAGATTCGCTCTACAAAGTACCCTCAACACGTGTGTTATCGGGTTTTTTTGAACTTCCAGTTTCTAAGACTGAGGGCTTTGCTCGCATCTGCCTTTTTTCATAGACCTGAAAGTACTTTCTTTTCCACATCAAAGTACATCATGAAATTGAGCATTTAAAGCTTTAGAAGACAAGACATGAAGTGTTACAATTCCCATGATAAAGCCACCAGTGCTGGCAGCACTGTATCAGTTACTATGAAACGCTACTTCTGTTTGCAATCGCTTCTGTACAATCCTCAAAATAACTGAATACAACACTTAGACTACATGTTACGAAGAAATTCTTTGCTCCAAGGGTGGTGAGACACTGAACTGGTTGCCCAGTGAGACTCTGGATGTCCCCTCCCTGGTAGCACTCAAGGCCAGGCTGGATGGGGCTGTGAGCAACCTGGTTTAGAGGGAGGTGTCCCTGCTTAAGGCAGAGGGTTGGAACTACATGATTTTAAAGATCACTTCCAGCCCAAACCATTCTGCAATTCTATGATTCAATGAATACTGCTGGAAGAGTACAGCTCTGCTTGAACCCCACTTACCCAGAAACCACCACACTTGTCTTTACCTACACCCAGCAGCTCTCCCTGACTTCCAGGCAATGCATTAGTACACCTGAGTCCAGCCAAAACAGCAGCACTCTGGTCCAAACAGAGGCATTTAGCTTCTTACTGAAGCCCTGGGAGATTTCACAATCTGCTCCCTCCTTTCCCAGTCTGAAAATTCAGCACGCTCATTAAAAACACTCAGCTGAAATGATCTACCTTTGGGAAACCCACACTGCACTTTATTTCATTGTCTGTTTGCCTTCACATCTAATTAATCTAATTAATTTTTCCTGAAAAAATGGTTCAAGTCTTCCATGCTGTCTAGCTTGCGAGGAATACGTCTCTGCTGGTATGTACCATTCTCTCTTTCTCAATGAATGGGACTTTCCCTTCCATTATTTCACCACATTAAATGAGTCCTGCTAAACAAATGCTCCACGACACGTTCCATGTTCATTTGCTGACTTTATCCTCTAAACACAAAAAGGAACAAAGGGAAAGAGGAAGCATTCTCTGCCAAAGGTTGTGCTAGGACAGTACCGGGCACTGGTGAGGACATGAAGGTCAGCTGCAGTTTAGTTCGTGCCTTGAGGCTACCAGATTCCCAGAACACCATTTTCCTGCATTTTTTCCCTTTGAAGCTAACACATAACCACATCTCTCATTCCCATCATGCAGGAAAAAACATTTGCCCATCAACCATGAGGGACATACAGGGTGTTTCAGCCAATGATCCTTGAAGATGGGGCGCATCTTCTTGTGAACCACCACTTCTTGCAGGTCCTCAAGGGATGGGTGCTGACCTATTTCTTCTTCAAAAGGCAGCATGTATTCATCCACTGGACCTACAGTGCACATGGAGAATTGGGTTAGTACAGAAATGGCCTGTGTGGAGCCACAGCCTCTGCAGAGCTGCATCTTCCCCATGCACAAGGCACGGCTCCTCAACCCATCACAGCAAAACAACCTAAAGAAAGGTTTTGGCATGAGCATAATTTCACTTTAGGCCCTGAGTAGCAAGGTCAAGCATACACAGCACTTGCAATCTCTTTTTGACCTGGCTTGTTCTTAGATTTAAGTCAGCTCTTACCAGGTAGAGCCAGATGCACTTGTCCCAGGTGCTAGCTCCAAAATGCAAAATGATTTCGGAATGCTTTAGTTCTACCAGTTATGGCTGTGAACTGCTCTGGGCCAGGAGAATGAGAGAACTGTTATGAAGTGTCAGTGAAGACTCCAGACTGCAGCAATAACTTCTACTCATCTAAACATCATTTGGCCTTTGGCAATGTGTAGATGCCCTCTCAAAAAGCACAGCCCAGCTTAACTGATGGGCTTTCTCAGGATGCTTGGTTGCATTACTTATGGTTTCCCAGAAGTAAAGAGTGACCTCTTTCAATAGCAGAGATAATTCAAGAAGGCTTTTCCAGACTAAAATCAAAGAGCCAACCACTTTAGCTGGTCATGAACCGCAACACCTAGAAAATTATGTTTAGGTACTTAAAACAAGCAAACAAACAAACAAACAAAAATCAACAACAAAAAAGCCAATCACTAAAATATCTTATGATAGTTCTTGTTGGCACAATGCCAGTCAGTGAAACAAACTGAAATGCTTGTTCCAACAGACAACACAATAATGTTTGTGACCTTCCACTCCTCATCTTCAAAGAGGAATCAAAGCTATAACAAGTTGTGCTAGTGATCACCAAGACAAACCTGCTCTTAGTCACACCACACTCACAACCTATCCTAAAAAAAGGAACTGACAAGACTGTTTCAGAAATCACACTCACTGCAAGACAGGGACTATTTGTCACTGAAGCCAGCAGACACAATTCTGACCATAACGATGCAATGGATCTGCACAGTGAAGTGATGCAATTTGCACAGTATCTCTTCTGAATTAAAAGAGTTTGTGAGGTTAAGCTTAATTCCCCGTCATCCCTGCTCCTCTGGCATTATTTATGATCCACAGGAACTTTTTGAAAAAACACATACGTAGGTACACATCCTGATTATAAACAAGGGCCTCAGTGCTACTACAATATTAACATTCATGTTTGAAGTCCAGGTAATGTACTATTAATTCATGAGCTTGATATTCAGCACGGAGCATCCATATTGTCAAAAGGAGTTGCAGCTTCCCTGACCCAGAACAAGGTCCTGCAAAGGGCAAGGATGCACCACAGAACCGATGTGCTACTCAGACAGAAAATAAATCCCACTTTGCAGCATCATTTTAGGATAAAAACCCTGAGAAAGGGAGCACCACGGTATTAAAAGAAGCACTTTGAGACTTGAACACCACAAAGATTCTTAACCACAGAGAATAACAGCTTACATTAAGAAACAAGCAAATGAAAAACAACTTAGCTGTCTAACGAAAACATGGCATTGATTTTTAATTTCTTTTGAACAGAGCCAGGCCATTCTGTGGGCTGGCAAACCATGCTGAAACAAAGCCATTCCCCGGGGCAGAGGAGATCTTTATTCTTACCATCAACTGCTCTACATCTGGAGACTAACTCCCACAATACCAGTCCCATTGCGTACATGTCTATTCTCAGGAAGGCGTCCCGTTGGAAGTTGATTGCTCCCTCTAACACTTCAGGAGCCATATACCTCCTCGTTCCCACCTGCAGAGAAAGAAACAGCTCGAGTTGAATTCCAGTTGGACCCGTCAGCCTCTGTTGGTCAGAGGTGAATGACAGCTGCCTTCATTAGCCTGTAGGCTACTTCTGCTAAATTTGCACCTCACTTGGAAAACAACCAAAAGTGGGCTGTGCCTTCTAACATCTATTCCTGTTAGGTTCACGTCAGTCTACATAAGCTACCTGAAGGAAAAAGCCAAAGTGCATGATGACTATGTGTGTGATATACCTTCAGTGTATTCTATAGGTCTAATTCAGATGCAGCGAGGCATGGTGAGTGCAGATGAAATCCTCTGCATCCCATTGCATCTCACTCCAGCAGCACACACTGCATGAGAAAACACTGCCCTTGGAGACAGGCTCGACACCTCGAGGTCAAGGCAGACTCGGTTATTGAAGTCATGGAAAGTTCAAGCCCCTTTCACTAAAAATATATAAAAGAAGAGTAAAATCGATGTATTCTGAAGTGGTAGGAAAAAGTACAGGCATGAGAGGCCTGGATAAAACCAGCCTCCTGCATCCACAGGAATGGTAAAGCACAGACCCTGCAAAGTCCACTCAGCCCTGGTTTGGAAAGGATGCCCTCTCCTCACCATCATGCACATCTAGGTGCATTCATTCTAGCTGAAAAGCCATACAGAACTCCTTGGATACCCATGGTTGATGTACTTGGCAGAACTGTAGGCTGTGATGTAGAGAAGGAAGAGCAGAATGTGGCAGAAAGCACTTTTTAAGCATGGGAACTGAAATGTCTTTTAAAGCTTTTCTTCAGGGATTCCTCATCTGATTTTGCTGTTACCTGGGGAAGTGGGGACAAGGGGAAGCTTAGATGTGAAAAAGTGTGGAAAATGCTAGAAAAATCTAAAGAAAGGGAGCAAAAATGAGGAAAGCTACATGGAGCTAACCTGCGATGAAGGTGATCTCTCAGCCTCCAGTCTGCACCTGTCCAAACCACTCCCACACAGGTGGAGCTGTGGCTGGCCTGACTTTTCAGAATGTAATTTTGAAAGATAATGATTACCTGTCCGTGAGTGTCCCCTGGAGGTTTTCCAGGTTCAAACCGTACAGCAAGACCAAAATCAGCTAGCACTGCCGTTAAGTCATTCTTCAGCAAGACGTTTTTACTCTTGAAGTCCCTACGGAGAGATAAGAGGCAGGTTTGGGAAGGTTTATTATGGCACAGGGCTGAATCAGAGTGCAAAGCACCACGCCATAATCTCTAGGTCTAGCATCCCTGGGTGGATCTGCTCCTTTCTTCCTTCCTTCTCCAGCTGCTCCCTGCTGTTGGTGTCTGTAAGATGCAAGTGGACAGCCCTGTGTTGCTGGGTTAGGAGCCACATGTGATGTGAAGGCCTGTGCTCCTGCTCTCTGCAGGAGCTCACGCTGCACTTCAGGCACATAACCCCAAGCATCCTCAAACCCTGCCTATCAGAGGAATGCATTCCAACCCTGTTGAGCTGCTCCTCAGCCCAGATAGGAACAGGGCACAGGGATGGCAAAAGGGCAAAGGATGGAAAGAAAGCACAGCTTCAGGAGGGACAAAGAGACAGCAGAAGTCCTGGGTAAATTACTCTCAAAATAAAGTACAGACAACAAGATGGATGATGAGTGAGTTTCTCCCTGCACTCTGAGTAAGACTTCACACTACTGGATAACTCTGTATCCCTCCCATCCCCTCCAAAAGAAGCTCATGCTTAAAAAAAAAGAAAAAAAGGCCTATATATACATCCCATTCCATTCCAAATGGGATGAATACATAGCCCATGGGAAGGGACCTACAAGGATTACCAAGTCCAACTGTCAGACTGCTTGGGGCTCACCCAAAGTTAAAACACCACTAAAAGCATAATCCAAGTGCTGCTACTAAGCCCAGACAGGGCTGGAGCACCTTTCCTATGAAGACAGGCTGAGGGATTTGGACTTATTCAGCCTGGAGAAGAGAAGGCTGCAAGGTGACCTCATTGCAGCCTTCCAGTACCTAAAACAAACAGGAGGGGAGGTTGGTGGCCCTGACTGTGGCAGGGGGGTTGGAGATTCGTGATACTTGAGGTCCCTTCCAACCCTGGTCATTCTATGATTCTGTGAGGGAACTCAACTCTTTACAAGGGTAGATAATGGCAGGACAAGGGGAAATGATTTTAAGTTGAAGGAGGGAAGATTTAGGTTGCATATCAGTTCTTTACAGAGAGTGGTGAGGTACTGGAACAGGCTGCCCAGAGAGGTTGTGGATGCTCTGTTCCTAGAGGTGCTCAAGGCCAGGTTGGATGGGGACCATGGGGACCTGGGCAGCCTGGTCTAGCATTAAATGGGGAGGTTGGTGGCCCTGCCTGTGGCAGGGAGATTGGAGCTTGATGATCCTTGAAGTCCCTTCCAATCCAAGCCATTCTATGATTTTATGACATCTTTCTGGAAATTAGCAGATGCCAGTGGGACTCTGGTCACTGCTTCTGCAGACTTTTGCCATTGTCATCTATTATATTTTAATTGCTGGATCGATCTCTCCTGGGCTGGAAAGCAAGCAGGGGAGGGGGTGAACCCACACTGGAGCTGCCAGGATCAGAATTTTTCAGAATTATTCCGCTGCAAGTGGAGATGGTGGCTCTGAGCTTGAAGATGACTATAAAGGGACATTTGTGTCAGCCCTGTGCTACAGCACTGCTGTTTCAGGGCAGCTCAGGTGAGCCTGCAGGAGCCAGTGAGGGGGGATATGATCCCACCGAGTTGCCTGACCAGCCCAAGCCTTGTTCCCGAGGCTTCCTGCATTTTCATCTGAGAAGGAATGTTTGGTAATATAATTAAATTACAGACCTTAGACAGCAGATGGCAATTGTCCTGTATGCTCAGCATTATAATTTCCCTATCATCAATTCACTCAGTGACCCTGCTGATTGCAGGACATTGCAGGCCTGCATAAAATAATTAACAAGGGCAGATACAATTGTTCTGCACCACAGCGACCTGTCAAAATTCTTTGGGAAGAGAGAAACTGCTGGACCAGAGAGAAGGACTGCTGGCTGTGGCCTTGGATGCCAGCACACCAGTGCAAAGCACCATGTGCTAAAGTCATCTCATGTCACCCAAGCCTCATTCTTAGCTTAAAACATCAGAAGAAAGGATTTGCTCACAGTGAGCTAAACGTGGTACGATGGGCAGTTGTGGCTTGGGGCTTAGCCTGGGGGAAGTGGGTTATTCCCCTTACAGCTGCAAAGGGAACCCCAGCAAACTGCCTCCTAGGGGCATGGGGTTTCTAGGGAAACAGCCGGCCTTTTAGAGCCTGTAAAACATTTGTAGATCTCTGTAGCACATAAAAACACCACTACGTATGTGTGACCTAATACATGCTATCTTAGAGACTGACAGCTTCCATGCTATAGCAGTTTCCCCACAGGCTTAGAAAGCAGCCATCACCTAATGACAAGGATAAACGACTTTGCTCGGTCGGCATTAGGGGATTACGCCCTGCAGGATGGTACAGATTGCACACGAGATTCTTGCAAAGCTTGGCTCAGCCAGGACCTCACAGAAACGACACGGCGCTGCCCGAACCACACCTTTCCCAGGTGAAGTGAAATGGAAGCCAGAATCATTGCATGAGCGCTTGCTGCTCCTGTCTACCTGCACTGCAGTTAATTACATATTGACACAGAATGTGAGGATTTCCCTTTGTGCTTCTATTTTTCCCATCACAGAAACATAGAATCAGTAAGTTTGGAAAAGACCACTATGATCATCAAGTCCAACCATCAGCCCAACCCCACCATGACCACTGACCATCATCTACATGCCTCTGGAAGACCTCCCTGGTGTTCTACTCTACCACCTCCCTGGGCAGACTGCCAGTGCATCACAGCTCTTTCTGAGAAGACGTTTTCTCCAAATTTCCAACTCCATATCTACAAATTTCCCCATTTTTCCCTGTTTTCCTTCCTTCCACAACCGAAGCAGGCAAGCGCGATCTCAACACAAATGTCTCAAGGAATGGGAGAAAGGCTTGATCCAACCTACACCCACAACAGTTCCCACTAACACCTTCACTCATTAGAAAGGTTCCTAGAACAGCCACTGATAAAAGAAAGTGACCTGAAAATGAGACATTCATCAGCATCATGCTGCAGTCAAGGGGTGAGCGGACAGCAAGTAGTTTGTGCGTTAACCCCATTTTGACACTAGAGATTTTATTTTCAGCTTCCACGCGGGGGCACTTTAGCACCAAGGAGCGATCCCATAACCTCCTGCTGTGCCGGGTCCTTTGAGTTTGCTCAAAGTCTGCAGAGCTGCGACTCAGGGAGTCCCACCTGGCCTTCCAGCAGCTTTGCACATATTATATTAACCCATTCGATGATATCTCTGGCTATAAAAAGTACTCCGTGTTGTGCTTTTGGTTTTGTTTTGTTTTGTTTAATGCAAGAGAGTGGGGTAATCCAAGGGAAATCCGCTACATCCTGAAATCCCCCTTCTGCAGATATGGACTCAGCTCACCCTAGTAGGGCATTCTCTATCTTCTGTCATTGGCTAAATGGCTGGGGACACTAACGAGCAGGATCTGTTGCTTTAAAGCTTTCCTGCAGCTTTTCACCACTCCCCACCCTCAGGAATTTTCCCGCATACACCGCTGCCTTTATTTCGCGAGGACAAATGTCAGGGGCACAGGGTCAGTCCCAGGAGCGGCACAGAGGCAGCTGCAGGCTTTCACCAGCCCACAGCTCCCACCAACCTCAAGATCTTGGGGGGAATGTGCGCAGGGACACCCTTGCAAAAACAGAGATTATCTCGCCTTATGGGAAGATGGCCCCACTCGATCGGATGCAAATTGCTGCAGCTGGGCGTGGGGTTTAAGTCCCTCCTCACTGAAGAGCAGTGGATTACCACACAACCCAAGCAAATCCCCTCCTGCCGTGCCACCAGCAAACAGCAATGCTTCAGCCAGGGCAAGAGAAGGATGCAGGGTTACGGAGGGCTACAACAAGCACTGTTGCAGTGAAGATGGTTTCGTTGCTCCGTCTGGGATTCTGCTGTCCCCACACCTGAGCCAGGAGGTCTCAAGATGCACAGCCCCTTCCCCTGCTTTCTGCCATCAGCATCCTGGCAAGATTTAGGCACCACAGAACTACCACAAAAACAAACAGCAGCTATTTTCTGCATTTTCTCTATTGGAACCCACGGTCAGAAACTGTGGGAAGACATGAAGTGGAGTTATCAGTCATACATACATAGGAAAGAATACACTCCATAAATACATGTGTTGGTTGCCCAGAGAAGTTGTCAGGTTGCCCAAAGAAGCTGTGGATGCCCCCTTCCTGGTGGTGTTCAAGGCCAGGTTGGATGGGGCCCTGGGCCCTGATCTGGTGGGTGACAACCCTGTCCATGGCAGTGGGGATGGAACTGGATGATCTTTAAGGTTCTTTCCAACTGAAGTTTTTCTATCATTCTATGATGTGATTTATGAAGCACAGCCCCTTCCAAGCAAAGTTCTGCAGCAACCAGGCTCCTTTTCACCATATACCAAGACAAGGTGAGGGCAGAGAGAGGCCCCCACCCTTCAGATGTGTGCCATAAACCACCACCAGCTACACTTGCTGTTTCACAGACAAGATGCTGATTACTAGCTCTTTTCCATTTGAGACGTGGGTAAAAAACCTCTTGTCTTAGCACAGGATTTGCTGGGATAAAAGGCATTTACTTCCCCAAACCACAATCTCCTCCTCTATTCAACAGCATCATTTCAAAGAGTTCACAAACATTTGAACACGGCGTCTGAAAAGCATTAATGAAAAAGGCTGTACCTGTGTGCTATAGCAGGTTTGTGTCCTTCACCCTTGCACCACGGGACGTCCTCATGGAGGTAAGACAAGCCACGGGCCATGGTTTCTGCAACATGGCAGAGCTCATTCCAGCTGATGATGTTGCCCTTCAGATAATCCGTGAGAGAGCCCTGAGAAACAGGACATTGTACGTTCTTAATCACAGCCATTGCTATGTGACAGATGTGCAGACTCATCGGTTTCATTTAGTTTTAATGAGTGCTTGAGAAATGTGAACCTTCATTTAACAGGCAAAAAATATAACCAGCAAATGTTTTTTTTTTTCTTAAAAAAAAAAGAAATAAAATCCAGAAGCATTCGTGAGTCCCTGGCTCATGACAGCACAAAAAGTACATGGATATCTAAAATGTGTCCCAAATCTATTCATCTGCTTTGGAGGTTGGTGAAGGAAGGGACAAAGTAATTGCAAAAAGAACAAGTCAGACAGGCAAGAAAAAATATCTGCATGCAAGAAGATGTTGCATCGTATCAACTGCTGGTGGAAATGATTGACTCAGTAGACCTTGGATTAAACAGAGGGATAATGCTGCTGGCTCAACCCTTGGTTTGTGTCTGTTTGTTTTATTTTAAGTGTTAGTCATGTTTGATAACTAAAGCAATTCAAGAAAGAGGAGGTATGCCCTCAGCTTCAAAAGCAAACACAGAGCCTATCTGCAAGGGCTGGGTTGGGAATGCAATGGCCCCAACCCCCAGCTCTCCCTGGCTCATCTCCACACGTTATGAGATGGCAAGCACTGTATATGTGAGCTGTGTGCAGCCTATTGTGCCATCTCCCTCTCCTAAGGTGCCACCTTTCTTAATCTGATGTTTGTGCAGGAAAGTCTTGAAGGCTAAAGGAAGGGCCTTTGCAGAAGGGGAGACCAAGTGGGGGAGCTTCTGGGAGAATATCAGCCACCAAACACTGTGCTTCAAGGCCAGCCACCTCTATGCCATCCCCAAATGAATGTACAACAACATGTTACCTTGTCGTGGAACGCTGTGATCAGCCAGAGCTCTGTCTCTAAGTTTGTCCCTCTTTTCTCTGCTGCGATAAATTGCAAAAGGTTTTCATGCTTCATGCCAGGAGTATTGAAAATCTCCCTCTCACTCTGCCAAGATTGCTTATCCTAAAGCAGAGAGAAACACACCATCGAAGATCACACATCCCTTTAAAGCAAACAGCTTCTTCAGCTCAGTCAGAGCTGCTCATATCCCTCTCAATACATCCCCCAGCGTTAGGACGTGATGCACCCCTATGAAATGAGGCTATTTTCCTACAGGGTAGATGCTGAAAGAAGAATGGAAGTCATTGTTCCCAATCTCCCTTCTCCAAAATTCTCCTCGTGTTTGGGCAGGGGGGTGGGATCCAAACCCAACCTCACTGAGAAATAAGACTTATCAAGATTTTCTAAGAAAGCAGTAAGGAATAAAGCCTGTGCACACAGCACCCAGCTCTGCATTGTAGCTGTAATTGTTACAACTGCAAATCCAATCTAGACTGTATTGAATATTTACTAGTAGGTCACAGCTGGCATGGACAGAAGATGTGCAAATCTCCTTTAGCAATGCTATGACAACAAATACAGGGAGAAAAAAATTTACGAATGAGGAGACAGCGAAAGAGCACAAAGATGTTTCAGTCATTCCTCTTTCATTTGACTTTTGATTGCTCTACTCCTTCTATTTGCAATTCCTAATAGTCAAGCCAGGAGCATTCAAAGGTTTCCTGAACTGGAAGAAGTGAGCTGACAGACAGACTGCAGCGCAGTGAACTTGCACAGCACTGGGGTTGCGTCTCTGTAAGCTACAAACTGTGTGCTAGGTTGGGGTCTGGGTTTACAGCCTCCCTGGATAGGACACACAAAGCCAAGCATTTGGTCCTCTGTGGGCACTTCAAGCACTGCAGTCCGACTTCTGACAACACGGACTTTTGCACCAGCGTTAAAAACCTGAAGATTCAAAATGTGCTTGTTTGCCCTTCTTGCAACAACTACTTCAGGAAGCATTTAGTAATGAGAGATCACAGGGAAAAGTATAGGCAGGTCCTTGAGCTATTTTCCTCCAGTCTTTGTAATGGTAGTGACAACACCTCCATGGGCACACAGAGCATCTCAACACTGGCACGGCAGGCTTGGGTGAGCTCGAGGGTGATGCCCTTCTCACCTGAATTGGGAAGATTTTCACTGCTACGTAGTCATTCATCAGCTGAGCCTTCCACACGCAGCCAAAGCGTCCCCTGGCTTTGATCTCCAGGAGCTGTAGAGGCTTTAGGCCAACCAGGGGAGAAGGAGGTGGTGGGCCGGGGTCCTGCACAGGAGAACAACAGTCACAAGCTGTAGCAGGGCCATAAAACAAAGCAGGGGAATCCCGGAATCCCAGAATGACTTGGGTGAAAGGGACCTCAAGGATCTCAAGCTCCAATCCCCTGCCACAGGCAGGGCCACCAACCTCCCCATTTAATGCCAGCCCAGGCTGCCCAGGGCCCCATCCAACCTGGCCTTGAACAACTCCAGGGATGGGGCATCCACAGCCTCTCTGGGCAGCCTGTGCCAGCACCTCACCACTCTCTCTGTAAAGAACTTCCCCTGATATCCAGCCTTAATCTTCCCTCCTTCAACTTAAAACCATTTTCCCTTGTCCTGCCATTATCTACCCTTGTAAAGAGCTGACTCCCCTCCTGTTTATTCCAGTTTATTCCAGTACCCTTTAGGTACTGGAAGGCTGCAGTGAGGTCACCTTGCAGCCTTCTCTTCTCCAGGCTGAACAAGCCCTCAGCCTGTCTTTGTAGGGGAATGGAGAGGTGGTGTGTGCAAAAGGTACGAAGGATTATAGAGTACAGCAAGCTGGGTGAGACCAACAAGATCACTGAGTCCAGCTCCTGGCTCCATGCAGGACAAACCAAAATCCAAACCCTCCTTCTGAGAGTGCTCTGCATGTCCCTCAAGGAAGGGAACAAGGTCACCATATTGTTCATTACAAATTACCGATGTGCTGTTCACAGCCAGAGCAGCACAAAATTCCCTATTTTGCTTTGTGAAGTATTTGTATGGAACATATATTACAGTCTATGCCTTCAAGTGTCACTTTGTGTGTCAAACTTCTGCCTGTCATCCTCTGGCAAAACCTGAACTCTCTACTGTTTTCAAAGCAAGAGCTATTTTAGGCTGTAAAACACTGATGACCTCAAGGCTGCCTCCTGCTAAAAGTAGGAACTTTTTCATCTTTGTGACTCAACAGCAAAATACACCTAATACCTCCAGCTGCTTTGCACTTCATCAAGGATGCTTCCCATAGCCCAAGCAAAGGGAAGTAAACAGGTCTATCAGCATAATAAAGATAGCATCTGTTTAAACTCCACATTTGAATGGGAGAACAACATAAGTCCTACCTACATCTGGTTCTGGAGCTCTCTCCTATCTGCTTGCAATTTGCAAGGCTAACAGTATGGTCCCTACAGGGTGGAAGAAGAAGGCAGAGGAAGCTGCTGGTCCCCCTTTCAAGAGATCAGAAGGTTCAGGGCACAGCAGAGCCAGCAAAGACCAGTTTTTGATAGCTTTGGGCTGTGAGGATGACCTTCTGCATGCATTCTCTGATGGCTCATAAAAGCTGAGCTTCACCAGGGAAAACATCTCCTCTCACCCCATAAAACTGGTAGGAACTTACTTATCTCTACAATTTCTACTCCTCTGCAAAGTTAGCTGAAATTAGGCAATGGGATTGTCAGTTTGGAGGAAAGAATAATCACCAAGCAGGGTTGTGTAACTCATCACTTTGGAATTTTGGAAATCACGATAACCTGGTCAAAACCCAACAGCCTCACAGCACTGCCATGGGGCCTACTGCAGTGCTGACTTCAAAAGATGCAGAAGAATAGTTAGGCCACTTGGAAAATGTTAAACGTTAAGGAATTTATCCTTAGGGGGTTGGTGAGGCAGTGAGACAGGCTGCCCAGAGAGGCTATGGATGTTCTCAAGGCCAGGTTGGATGAGGCTTTGGACAACATGGTCTAGTGGAAGTCTCTGTCTATGGCAAGTAAATGATCGTCAGCATCCCTTCCAGACCACACACTTCATAATTCTTTGATAAAATCCTCCATAAAGTCCAAACAGAGGGGATCAACTTGGAGAACCCAGAGCTTTCCTTCTCACCTCATTGATGTCAACGTGCCCGTAGGGAGGCTTGCGGTGCCGATACATCCAGAAGGCCAAGAGGATGGCCACTGACAGGACAGCAATGGGCAGCAGAGAGTACACCAGGATGTTAAGCAGGGAGGGCGTTGGTGGTGGTGGCTCATATATGACTGTAAGGAAAGAAAAGGGTAAACGAGGGGAAGGACTTCTTAGATGTGCAAACACACCATCAGCTACTTGTCCAAATATAATTAAGCAGTGTCCTTTCTTCTACTCTGAAGTCTGTAAGGCACAGTGGTATGTCTCACTGCATCCAACAGAATTTATGAGACTCCATCATTTACTCTTTTCCACACTGCTAGTATGAATGATCCAATGGTCCAAATCATACTGTTTGGACTGAGCTTCCCTCTAATCTTTATTTAAGACGGGCATTTTTTCTGGGATACGTAAAGACACAAAATTTCCTTCTCTTAACCCTTCTGAAGATATTAAGCAAACACGAAATCCCTCACAGCGCTGCTTTGCCTTGAACAGTGATTGACAAGACGTCAGTTTTTAGCAAAATGCTGCAAGAGCCACAATCAAATGCACTATTCCCACAGTAGTTCTTGTTCCAAATTACATCAGTGCAGTTGAGATACAAACAATGGGAATACTAAATGGAGCCATGTTGCTATGTTGGAGACAGGGAAGGAAAAAATAGCAAGACTTGCCAAATAAAACAAAAAACTGTGAGAGAAAGAATATTTGCTACTAGGTTGCTACGGGTACGTTAATAACAGGAGATAATAAAAATCATGTAAACAATTAAAAACCTAACAGGAAAGCCTAGGAAAATCTGATAATGGTCTATGGGGATATCTCAGTATATGCAGGTAGTTGATAGCAAAAGAAACCATCCTAAGAAAAGATACACCTGCTTTAGTAATTTTCATTGAAAGATACCTTTGTGAGCCTACAGCAAAAGGAATAATCATTTTTCTATTAGCCTCAAAAGAAGAACCTGCTGTGACTATTTATTTCTTGAAATATATCCAAAAATACCCATTTCCTTTTAATTCCCCGACCAACAAAATGCTGCATTTTAGCCAATAAAACAAGGTTTCGGGTGCTTGTGAAATGAAAATTATTGAAGGTGTCAGAATGCCTTTATGAGTTTGTGTCTTGATCTACCTTGTGTGAGTTACACTGCTCTCTTCCTTGCATGCTTGCTTTTGCTAAGAGCCCACTGCAAACCAAGGGAACCAAATCCTCTCTGCTGATGGTATATCAGTGCTGATGGTGGTATAATTCACTTCAAACTGAGCGAAACGACATTAAAAAGCTATTCTTAAGGAACCCCAGTATATGGAATCCTTTGTAACCAACTGACCACTCATGTGCTGTCAGATATGTGCTTGTGATCAACACGCAGCAACCCAAATCAGGCCAAGATGAAGAAACCCCCCTCAACACATCATCCACAGCACACCTCACCTTCTGGGCCAGTTACTTCAGGCAAGTGGGTGAATTTCTCATTGCAGTAGTTGCCCTCGCAGCAGCAGAAAAACACTTGAGGGTTTTCTTCTGTGGCTACGCACTCCTGCCTGCATCACATGCGGCAGCAAAGGGGAGAGAAAAAGCAATGTCAGTCAACTCATGTTTGGGAGCAAATGCAGAGCTTCCTCCAAATTGTCTTCTCATGTCCCCTTCCACCAGCACAGCTCCACAGGCTCTGCTTGCAGGAAACTTGGCACTCAAATACCCCAGTGAATAGCAAGGACCCTCGAAAAGGCCATAAAAGAAACAAATGCTTCCATATGTACTGGAGGCATTAGATGGCAAGTAATAAATAACAGCAGGCTCCGCTAAGTGAATGAGAAACAGAAAAGCAATGAAGAGATGCCTCGTTCCCTAAGCTGTGTTGTTCCTGCAGCCTGCACGTATGCTGCTGAGGGCGAAGGGAATTTGGGCGTGCTGTAAAGCTGATGCTATAAAGCACATACGAAGAGGGCTGCATGAAGGCTGCTCTCACAGTCAGGAGCATCCCCAGCTCCCTATCTCTGCACACTACAAGGGTACCAGACACCGGCAGCGCCTCTGATTGCTGAAAGCAGGTGGGAAGCTGCAGGGCTTTTTGTTTTGGTTTTTATTTTTCCTTCTGAGTTTAATCTGCAATGCCACCTCTTTCTCCTTTAAAAGAATCCTACACCCACACAAAAGCCTGTAAGGAATTCAGGCTGCAGCTCTCCTGTTTCTCATTTGCCCGTTCTCCAGGTAGCCCTCTTAGCACTGAGGTTTCCCTCTGTACTTCCACACGTCCTCCCTCTCCCACAGATCGATGCAGTGATTTCTGCAGTGCCCTGGCAGTAATTTCTTTCTACTTCTTAAATACCCGCTTCCCTTCCCTGTCACTTTTTGCCAGGTTGCCCTCTGCTTTTAGTTATTTTGCTCCCTCCAAGAGAGCTGTATCAAACTATTTCCTGAAGACCAGCTAAATTATATGCATGACTTCCTTCCTTCAACCACGCGGAGGAAGCAGCAAAACAATCATATGTGTTTGACATTATTACTCATTTATGAACCCAGGCCAAGCCTCCCTTTCTGTGGTATCACTGACACAATGCCACGAGAAGAATGGAAAGGGCTCTCTCTCCAATCATCACACAGGGTCTCTGTCAAGACCTTTACTGGGGGGGAAGAAAAGCAGCGTTAGCTAAAATGGCTCATGGAAGCACTTGGTGGGCTTGGAGGGCTTTTTCTGCTTCAGCTTCAAAGAAGAAAGCAGCTATTTGAGTCATTGAAATGGACAAAGATATTTCAACAAGTTAAGCAACGCTTCCAGATGCTTTTCCCTGAAATCAGATAACAAGCCCTTTGGATTTCACCACATCAGTATCAGAGTCTTCAATAGCAAGGACATCCTTTGCTAAATCTGTTGGTTCAGAAATCAGGCTAATGAATGAAAACAGCCTGCTCCGCATCTGCAGTTCATTATCCCAGTTGGTGTGTGCTCAGGGCAGCCATCCAGGTACGTATGACATGTTATACTTAGCAAATATTAAAAATGATACAGTGGGAGAGAAAGACACATTATTCCATGGTAGCGAGTGCACGTTTTTTAGGAGTTCACGTGGTCTTGAAGGGAACGTGAGCACAGCCTCTGCTGCGTAAATAAACGAACAGCGTAGGGTTGATTTTTAAACCGTCCTTTCTCCCTATAGCCTTAAATGCTCACGTACCACGTTCTTGTTACCTCAAGATAGACAGCAGAGGAAGGAGCCGTCACCCTCAGCATCCCAACTGCTGCATTCCTGCATTTGTCACCTTTCTGCGACGAAGATGGAGCAGTTGGCACATCACACCGAGCGCTGCCGATGCGCTCAACCCAGCAGAGCTACAGGGAGACAGGGCAGGGCCGTGTCCTGATAGCTCCAAGAACATCACCCAAGGAGCTCAGCATCCCACACAGTGGTACTCTGGATAAAAGGCATCAACACAGCACTGCTGACTGCAAAAATCAACTTTTAAACCATTTTTCCCATCTCGGGATACGCTACCTGCATGAAAGACTGAAGAGGGCACTCAAGGGGGAAAAAAAAAGGACTCAATTTTAACAGCCTTTATTTAATTAAAGCTAACCTTTATTTCAAATGCTGCTTTCAACACTCGCACCGTTTCCTAATTCTCAGATCTTTTTGCTTCGCTCTGAACTGCGACTTTGAAGAATCAGGCTGTGGGATAATGGATGCTCAACCCCGCAATTGCGAAAAGGCTGGTGAGGAGCCCTGGAAACTTTGCACCATTGTAACAGAGCAACACGTTATGACAAAGATTAAGAAGCACTACATCCCCATGCAGAGACACTCAGTGACAATACAAGTGTCACTGTGTACGAGAGCAGGCACTGAAAGGAGAAATCTGTTTACAGTAAACACTTCTGCTTGCAAGTAGGGAACTGGAGTGACCTTCTGTTCTCAGAAAGATTGGCGTTAAGATGACTAATAGGCCAAGAAGAATTGATTTATCAGGAAAGAATAAAAATTTCACTATATATAGAGCGCAACCATACAACTGGCAAGGGAATAGGTGTGGTGGGAAAGTAACCCCAGCGCTAATAAGAGAAGGAAGAGGAGGAACTACTCACAGCTAGACAAGCCAACAGGCACAGAACCAGGGCTGGTGCACAATGACTAAGGGAAGCTTCCAGCCTTCAGACAAAGCTGGTCTCAGCTTAAGCCACATGACTTAAGACTTGATGTCCTAAAACTTTTGGAATCGGAATGTGCAGCGGTGACTGATTGATTGGGAAGGATGCTGCGATTGGACAAAGGTGACAGCATCTTATATTGGTGTGACACCAAGGCAAACCTTTGAATGTTATATTCTATTAATCCTTTCTGATGGGGCTGGGTTTTGTTTGGTTGGTGTTTGTTGTTTTGTTTTTCTTTTAGCAGAAACCCCTGCCTGAGCCCAGAACCACCAAGCATTGTCCTTTTGAACTGCATACTTCAGAGGGCCATTTTCTATAGTGCAGTTATTTCCCCTCTGTAGAACTGCATCAAGGGGAGCGAGAAAAGACTGGTTTATTCTCCCAGCTATTTAATGAGGCTGGAGCCCTCACACTACAAAGCTTCTTTCCTTCTCAGCTCACTACAGGCAGCAACACACAAACACGCGCTTTGCTTTCACTGCCTCACTCTTCCTCCCAGCTCGTCTCTTAACTCAGCCGAAAAACAGCAAAACTTTTTGCAACATCACAAGTGCCAGAATATCTCAACCTCTAAATGCCCCCAGATATCCGTGTTTTTTTTTGTTTTTTTTTTTCTAGAGAGCTCCAAATGATTCCAAGTTTTCCTTTGTATCGCCAAATGCTCTTGGAAGAACATATTGCTCTTCATTTGATGGTACAGGACACGTTTTTCAAAGCATGCCAGAATTATCAAAGCCTTGCTAAAAGAAATAAAAAAAAAAAAAAAAGGAAAAACACAACAAAACTAAAACTGCATTTTGCAGCTTTTATTTAGAAAGTAATGTGACAATTTTGAGAGCTGCATTAGCAACAGAGGTAATTACTGGGGATGGATGGGCCAATTGACTTGGACTCGCTGTCTTTTCCTCCATGCAAAAACCATGAGCCTTTGCACTTAGAGGAACAATTAAACCTGCATTCAGATAAACCAGTTAGGCTATTACCTGTCATAACAGTTGAAGTCATCTAACCAGCAGCCTTTCTTCACCAGCTCGATGGATCCCGAGTTGTTTCTCCAGGAGGCGTAGCAGTGGAGCCGCTTGTCCTTCTCCCCCTCGCAACGCTCCACGCCGCTCTGGTTGGTCTTCTCCAGCTCCCAGTTGGCGTTGTAGTAAATGCATTCCCTCGTCTCTGCCTCCCCGTGACCTGGTCCTGAAGCAGAATTCAAAGCCTAAGTACGTTCAAGCAACATCGTTAAGAGATCTCAAGAGGCACAGCTCCATGGGGTTTGCCTCTGGGTGATGCACGCGTTGGTATCACTCTCTACCATGGATAAAATAAGCATCTCACAGACGTAAGCTTCAGCACAGGCTGTTTTCCTTTGCCAGTGGATGTGAAGAACAGAGATCAGGTTTGCGTTAGTTCACACCAGGAGCTTGTCTGGAGAAGCCAAGAGCCCAGAGTAGACCCACAGGTCTCATTTGGGCCAAGCAACATACACAACTGTAGCACAGGAGGGTACAAGGTAACCCATACCTGGTGTTTTTAACCACAGAAATCCTACTGAGGAACAACAACCTCCCAGTGTGCTGCTTGCTGCTTGCTGGGCTGTCACACAATGCAGTTACACACTCCCTCTCCATCACTATTTCAGGAAGCACTGTCTAAAAATAAACAGTTTATTATGCGGATAGGATGTAACTGGGAATAGATAATATTCAACCTGCAGATGAGAGCCAGACCAATGCTTATTCCTCACTTAGATCCTGTTTCATGCTTATTTTGGTAAGGCGCTGCTAAATGCCACATTTTAAGTTATGGTTACCATGGCTCGTGCCCCTTTCTACTCAAGCAACATCTCAAGCAAAAGCAACCCTATTCCCTGAACAACTGCAGCCACACCAAATGGACCTTTAGCCACCACAAACCAGGGACTCTCCACAACCTTTTCCTCATACTAACTTTGTACCAAGAAGTTCTTCCCCCAGGTGAAGGAATTCCTTCATGGTCACCAGACTGCACAGCACAAACACAACTACAGGTATTATCATCTTGAAAAAGGAATCAAGCAAGGGAACACTGGCATCTCCATGTGAAATATTTTGTCTTAAGTCTTAGAAATTCTCTCTTCATTTGGAAATACTCTGCTCTGTGACATTTTGATGATTTGTTTAAAATGAAAGGAAGGGAACCAAACACATGAGTTGGAATAGGATATCCTGAAATGTCACCAGGAAGTTCATGACTTTGTGAATCCTGAGATGCCCTGCAGCCATCTCTCTTTGGGATCGCCCAACTCAAGGCGAGGTCAGACCTGGCCATTATACTGATGGATTGCAGTCACAGAAAACATAGGTATCTCAATGGAATGTGTTGAGTGGGTAAAAAGCTTGAATGGCTCCATCAGGATGGCAAAATGAAAGTGCTGAGCCCTCAGAAAATCCAGACCTCTGCAAAACATAGGACTACTTTACTGGCAAGATGATTTTGTAGTGCTTTCTTGACTCTGCTTTCTCAAAAGGTATGCAAGGTTTAATGCTGAGATTAAAGCAGTCAGGGCCATGTCTGGACAATCTAAATGCAAACTTGTCTGTGATTACTGCTCAACACAGCAAATAAGGCACTTCTGGAAGGTCTCTAAAAGGTGATTCAGTTTGGCCTTCAGGAAACACTAAGCAATAAGTGGCTTACAGCCAGCAGAGAGAACACTCAGCCTAGGTTTGGGCACCAGTTCCTGGCTCCCTGTAGCATCAGTTGCCCTATCTGAACACTCATCTACCACCAATTTAAGTATACTCACAACACCCAGCCAGAGAAGGAAGCACTACTCTAATCCCAAGAGCTGAAGCGTGAGGACTAAAGGACTTGTTCCAAGTGAACAGGGAGGAAGCCTGACCTGTCTGCACCGTCTGAAGCTGCTACATCTCCAAACTGTTTCCAAAATCAGCTTTCAATTTTGCAGGGATCAGAAGTGTGTAAAGCACCTAGGAGATAGCATTCAAGCTAGAGAATGAACTCAAGCTACTGTATGCAGTCCCATCTACTGCACCAGGTTTTAGCTCTCAAGAGGCAGCTAGTAAACAGTGCGCATCACGGAATCACAGGATCCTTTAAGTTGAAAAGACCTTCAAGACCATCAAATACAACCACCAACCTAAGGTATTGAGTCCCATCACTTAACTATGTCCCTTAGCACCAAGTCCACACACCTCTTAAATACCTCCAGGGATGGAGACTCCACCTCCTCCCTGGGCAGCCCATTCCAATGCCTGCTCACCTTCTCCATGACAAAATTCTTCCTGATATCCAATCTAAGCCTCCCTTGGTGCAACTTGGAACCCTCTCCTCATGTCCAGTCACTTGAGGAAAGATGACCCAGCACAGAGCAGGAGCATCACAAGAATTGCCATCACGGTTACTGCACGGGCTGGGGGTGATGTGCCCAACCTGCTCCGTATGCCAACACTGGGCCTCAGCGATGGGTAGCTTGCGGTATGGAGCAAAGACATCAGACTAGAAAGATCTCTTTGCCTTTTGAAGAGGTGTTTGATTCCTCAATAACTCTTTTTCAGGAAGAATGTTTCATCTGCGTCGTGGGAGAGACTGGAAGGGAGGAGGGGTAGGAGCAAGTCAGAAAGTGGTTTCAGAAACTGGAAATTATATTCAAAGCACACACGAACAAGAGCTCAATTTCAATAGCACCTGCAGGTTTTATCGGCGCTCGCAAAGCTCCATCTGAGTTTTCCTCTGACAAGTTGCTTACTATAATAAAAACAACCTACCAATATCCCTCAACACGGAACAGTGTCAATATTGACACTCCTTGTTAAAGCCTTGATATTTGTTCTGCTGATACTTACACCATGCTTTGTTAGGGCAGATTAGGGGGGTTTTGCTAAATAAGAGTCAAATCAGCAGGAAAGCAAGGGAGCATTGTCTTGTGTGCATGAGGAGGTGGTATCTTTTTATTTATAAAGGAATAAGTAAATATCTTAGCTTCATTGTAATACTTAACATGGCTTCCAGCTGATAGCTAACACTCACTGTCACCTTCTGGTTCATTCCTCAAAGCACATTTTCTAATATCATTTCCATCAGCCCAAACCAAATCCTGCTTCAGCACTAGATGGAAATTTCCTCTCCCTCTCCCAACCAAATCTCCCAGAAAGGGGGGGATTTAATGAACCGTCTGCCTGGGAAGCAGCCCCAAAACCTAATCCTGGCTCAGCTACCTCCGTCTGTAACCTCAAGCAATATCAGGCAGCCTCTGCTTTCTTCACCTGAGATGAGGGCTGATGCAATGCACAAAGCTGCGGGGAGAATTGAGGTTTCCACTGTGCTTTGAAAAGAGAAATTTCAGCCTGCTAAATCCTGAGCTCAGCCCAGGCTCCCTTCCCCCAAGACAGTTGTCTTTTCTGGAACAAGTTTCAGATTAAGAGTAAGATCTGCTTGCAAACACACAAAAACCCAACTCTGCAAACAGCGACCGCGCCAAGAAAACGGCCTTTCACAGTTTTTTCCCACTATCAAAGTTGAACAAAAGCAAGCACAAAGTTTTGGATGACTAGTACATGTCTGTTTTCCTTAACACCACTCCCAAGGATGCTTGCCTTCAGGAGACACTTGAAGAGACTGTGTGTTTCCTACCCGCTTTCTGGTATTTTTAGCGCATCTTTTGGTGAGCATCCCCAGTCTGCTGGGTGCCCAGAGCTGCAGGAAACCCTTCTGTTTGTGCTCAAATGGTCTCAGCGCAAAGAGCAGGGCTCTGCTTGCCTCTTCTTCCCTCACCGGGTCACAGGGACACGTGTGCCCATTACAGCAGAGCCCCATGAGGTCTGCAAGAAGAATTGGATGGGATTGCCCCAAAATGGGCAGGGGAAGCACTTTTGTCCTTCCACTCACACACATGTAATGAATAAATGCAACAAGGGCTGGCTTGGAGCAGACTGGATGTCCCTCCATGCACAGCAGCAACAACTGGTTCTAATCCCATGTCTCACTCATTTCAGGAATAAAGTATCAAGTAGTCTGATTTCTTTGTGATCCTGTGTGGAGTCAGGAGCTGGACTTGATCTTTATGGGTCCTTTCCAATTCAGGATGTTCCATGATTCTAAATCCATCTTGAAATCAAAGAAGAATTAAGGCTTCACTATAGCAGCTGTGCTTCTGACGCCCCACTGCATGAAGGAGGAGCTTTAGGGATGCTGCAGAGTGGGGATGATGATGTACCACCAAACAAAAACAACACTCAGCATCCCAACATTACGATGACAGAGGGAAGCCACCCACCACCAACTTCTTGAACTCAACCCCAAGAAGCTGTTGTGAGGTTGGTTCCCTTGGGTCCAAGTCTGCTTCAAAAGAATGCAGCATCACAAGGCTTTTTCCGAGTAAGACCAGCACCCATCAAGGCAGGTAATGATGGGAAGAGCACCAAAGCACTGTGCAACCACTCCTGCACCTGGGAGCTGCAAGCACAGAGGGAGCTCATTAAAAAGGGTCCTCTTGAACCACAGGACTCCAGCCTTGGGACCTTGCTGTTGATCTGAGACTCAAACTCTGCTCTCCTAACGTGGAGCTGCCAAAAGATCAGCGGGGCTGTGTCATTATCCGACATCTGCTAAATTATAGCCGGGATCCAAGGTAGCAGCTCTGGGTCTAGGTGTTAGCAGTTGCTGAGCTCCTAGCTCATAATTAGATACGCAGGGAATATCTTCCCCAAGGCTGAAGGCTGCTATAAATCTCAGCTCTTTATCTCTGCCTGTCCCCTTTTTAAAAACTAAAATGAAAGTATATACGAGAAGATGGGATGTGTCAAAATAGTCTGCATAAACACGGAGTGATTTCCCAGACAGCCTGTTTGCCTAACTGTCAAAACCACCGGGCTTTATACACAAAACTGTGTATGCAACTGAAGTTATTTGCAAACACTTGGTTATGTCCCTGTATAGCTATTTGTACATGTAATTTTATAATATAAAATGACAGAGATTGTACACTGAATTGGGGTAATTGCCCTCTAATTTGGAGGGTAATTGCATGTAGCAATTAAGCAACTGCAGATGCATTCTTGCATGTGTGATTATGAAAGTCGGGCCCTTTGTTTGAGGTTTGGTTTTGTTTTCAAGAACTATCCCTCAAACCACAGCAGCATTTGGATGGGCTGGGGAAGGAAAGGCAGCTGGTGCTCACCTGGCCAAGCAGCACCTACCAGCCAAACGCCTGCAGGGATGCTCAGCTCGTCCCACCCCACTGACCCAAAAGTTACATGCAAGACTGCAGCTTAAAGAGATTCAAGTTGTTGTTGATAGCATTTCAGATCACAAAATCAAGCCAGAGGATGGCTCGCAACTGGGAAAGTTTGGGAAACGCTGCTCTAGAGAGACCACCCAGTTGTATCTCTGCAGAGCCTATAATGAATCCACAATTAGTACGTGTTGCTCCAGCACTTATTCCCTGAGCACCATGATTTCATTCCTGCTGTACTTAAATAATAAGCCTAACTACGTTTTTAGGCAAGGCATCAAACCAGCGATGACATCTGTGGTTAAGTACATAACTGTGCATAAGGATTTAAAAACTCACTGCTTCTACCCCTGGCTCTTTCACAAAGCTTTGAAGCAGCACAACCCCACGTACCAGAAATGAGCTGCTCTGGCCAAAACTTCACTGCACCTTTGGGCTGGCAGCCCATCCACATCACCGTGGACACTCAGGCACAAACCTCAGGCTCACCTCTTCTGGCCACACAGGTGTGGGAGATCCTCTAAGGCAGGAAAGGGCAGCCCCTCAGCTAATTAAATATCCTGGTTAAAAAAAAAAACAACCCACACAACTTTTTCCAAAATGTTTTGGCTTTTAAGCCTGATCAGGTAAAACTACTCCATGAAGCACTGAGAACATCACGCCAAGGGAGGATATTACTTTGAATTCTGTTTTCTGTCAATAGATTTGGCATATCCCACGATAAAAGAGCTTGGAGTTTTCTAGTCAATCAATGGTTGTTAATCTATTATCTCAGCATCTATTGCCATGGTAACCTGCAATGATGCCATTGACAACCAGTCTCAAAAGGACAGGAGGATTTAAGTCATTTTCTTTTAAAATTAAAAAAGGAACTTTAATATTAAGAAATACATCCTCCCTGCTCACCAGGGATGACAGCTCAGGGCTTCTATATTCACACCATGACTCACACTTCACAGCTTCCACGGACATCTGTGTAGCAATCCCCTTCCCATATATCTCTTTTTTAACTTGGGCTTAAGTCGGTTAAAAGATAACAAGGAAATTATTTCAAAGAATTAGGTCTTTATTGCAATTTTCCCCAAAACTGCTAGCACTGTGAAACATAGGGAGGTGGTGGAGTCACCAACCCTGGAAATGTTCAAGGAATGTATAGAGGTTGTGTTGAGGGACATGATTTAGTAGGAACTATTTAGTGATGAGAGGACGGTTGGACTTGGATGGTCTTGTATGTCTCTTCCAACCTTGGAGATTCTGTGATTCTATGATAGAAGCGTGCTTTACGAGTCATCACCACCAGCTTGGGGAAAGAATGCAGTCAATATTCAATTCTTCTGAATAGATTCCCTGGTACTTTAGATTGAATAGGATGGATAGAAAAAGGATCTGGAAAAGGACACACAGAGCCCAGCTCTACACAAGCCCACAACACCAGACAGGTTCTCGTGTAGAGGTGGAACTGAGCGAGGTGAGTGTTACTCAGTTCTCTGAGATACGGAGCATGCAGGCACACGAGTGCAGATGATGAGATTAATCTCTTGGCCCAAAGGGGAGGATTGCTCAGAAAAAGGTTTTGTAAATCATTTCTCTGGCCAAGAGGGATCCAAGGAGATTTGGCCAGGCCAGAGGCAGGGCTGGCATGCAGCAGGACAGAAACATTGCCAGCAGTTAATCAATGTTTGGAAGTACTGTATTATTATTTTTTTTTTACTTGAACTTAGCTGGTCATTCTTCTATTTTATCTAAAGAATAGATATTTTAGTTAGCCATTAGAAAAATCCTATTCTGTATCATTTCAGTTAAGGACAAAGCCAAAATGTAATTAGATTTCTCCCTTTGCATTGCTAACTGTATTTGTCTCCCCCAAAATGTTTTAGTTCTCTAATAAAGCCATCAGGGAGATCAATCAGAAGCATTTAATGCCATGGTGTTTCTGCATTTCATGTTTAAATGCACTCTGGGTCACAAATGAGGTAATTTGGGCAGCAGTGCTCAAATTGGATTAGTAACAATATATTAAAAAGGCCCTTAAAAAAAAAAATATATATATATATACATAAATATATATATATAGACAAGCACACATTGCTCTACTATGCCCAAGAAGATAAGAACAAAATCACAGGATCACTTGAGTTGGAAGGGATCCTTAAAGGCCATGTAAGTCAACTCCCCTGCAATGAACAGGGACACCTACAGCTCCATCATTCATGAAAATGAAGCCAGCCTTAATCAACATCATCATCATCTACACAAAGCTTTGCATCAAAACTGACCCCAAGTCCCTCCTGGGCATGATCAGGTACGGAGCTACTTGTACCCAGCATGTCACCACCCCAAAGCAAACATGCATGCAAGATCCTCACCACAAATCCTACCTGGTGAATGCTGACCGTTCCTACACTGACCTCGCTCATTAGGAGACACCTCCTTGCTTCCTCCATACAACCACACCAAGAAAATCCTTTGCTCCCTATAGGATTTCCATAAGGGTTAGTCCAATTTTTCCCTCCAGACTGTGACATTTTGAACAAGCACATTATTTTGGGGGTATTTTTTCCCCATAGATTTGTACATTAAGCATTAATGCATTAATTTGTGCATTAAGCAGCCCATTTATTTGGCTTCAGATAGTGACAACTACTCTCTGAAGGACCCTCATGGGATATGCGTTGTGCAAATAACCTATTGAGAACATTGTCTCAGCCCTCAAACTTTTCAGCCTAAGTGAGAAAATATTAGACTTTCAGTGACAAGATAAAGATATTTCCAACTATGCTCCTGAAAAGATTTTGGCCAGATGCACAAATCACTAAGTAAGATATGCAGTAAATTCTGAAATGACATTTAAAAGATAATCATTTGTTCTCTTCCGTGTTCCTGGGGAGACAGCATGAGGTCTTGAAAGAGCATGGGAGAAGGAAGGAAATCATGTATGTTCATAAATATTTTCTCCCCACACAATGAAGTTTTGAAAAGCTTTCAAAGCAAGCCCTGCTCAAGCCATTTCCTTCAAGGCAAAGGGATGAGGATATGGGAGCATCTCCTTGTGGAGCACAGGGGCATCAGGAGCAGCAATAACCACAAGGTGTTACCTTCCCAAGCCACTTCACATGTGCCTGCTGCATCCTCCCTCAGATTAACAGAATCACAGAGTATGCTGAGTTGGAATGGACCCATAAGGATCACTGACTTCAACTCCTGGCTCCACACAGGACTACCCAAAATCAGACCAAACATCTGAGAGTGCTGCCATCTATGGAAATGCCCTTTCAGAGCTCCTTATTTCTAAGGCCTCATCCAGATAGGGGCTGATGTGTCTAACACACCACATACACCTAATATAATGGTGGAACATCATACCTGCTAAAAATTTTGGTACCCAAACAGCAGCACCTCAATTCATAATCTACATGTGACCCTCTGAGATTTAGCAGCAGGGACATTTCAAATATGCTTTAAAATGTGCTGAGTCTACTAAGATTGGGCCCCAAGTGCTTTTCTATTGATTCTGCTTGACATTTCCAAATACCACAATTCCAAATTTAATTCACTGGTAATTGGAAAAACTGTAATGCATGTAAATGGACAAGATGATGTGGGAAGTCCAAAAGGTCAGACATCAGGAAGGCATGCCCCCAAGAACTAAATGATGTTTGTTTGTCTTCTTGTCACCGTCTTCCACTTGAATAATCAAAAGCTTGGAGCCGGGCAGTTTTCTCAGCAGGATGGAAGAAGAAAGAAAATAAAATAGTATAATCTTTCTAAGCTGCCAGGACAGAGTTCAAAATCAGTTTTAAGCTCCATCACCAACCAAGATCCAAATGCACTGTAGAGATGACTCACTTTGTCAGCAGATGACATGAGTGAGCGTTGAATTCATGAAATAATTAATTTCATAACTCTTTGTCACTAGATTCTTTTTAGGGTGGTGAGGCACTGGCACTGCTGCCCAGATTGGCTGTGGATGCCCCATCCCTGGAAGCATTCAAGGTCAGGTTGGATGGGGCCCTGGGCAGCCTGAGTTGGCTGCCCACTGCAGGAGGGTTGGAAATGAATGATTCTTCAGGTCCCTTCCACCTAAGCCATTCTATGATTTATCTAGAAATCAGGTTTCTAAGGTTGCCTTCCTGCTGCTCCTTGGCTTTACTGGTATTTAGCTTCTCCTCAGCAGCCAGGTGAAAGGCAGGGAACGGCAGAGTAAAAGTCTTACCAGGTCTCTCCCTTTCTAGTGCATAAGATCCAGCCTCTATTCTACTCTGATGATGAACACTGGTAGGATGATCTCACCTGGAATCTCCACTTCATTCCCAAGATGAACCCCAACTTCTCTTTCAGAGGCACAAAGGGCATCAGAAAGAAGAAATGCTGCAGGACCATGCAGAGGATCTTTATGTAGAGCCATGGGTCACAGCTAAGCCCACATCTCCCTCAGCCTGCTTGGATTTGCACAGTCAGTGCTCTGATGGGTAATTAAGCTCTCTGGGGCAAAGAGCATTCTCATAAGACATATAGTATGACTAAATTCCTGCATTCATACTTATGTTCTAGAGTTTTAGGTGCTGGTCCAACCTGCAATCACCAATGCTCCAATGACTGCCTACACGTTAGCTCAAAGGGTAAAAACGTGACACAAGCAATAACTCAATTTATAACTGGTGTTACAAGGATGAAGGACAAGCAATTCATTACCACATCCCAATCAGAATTTCCTCAGTTCAGTCCACAATGGTACGTATGAAAACACTTGACAGCTCCTTGAAGCAAACGATATCTTACATTACTTCCTAGATGTTCACATCATTCAGGTTTTGCAAAATAAAATAAAATAAATAAAATGAATAAACCCCAAGCAAAACAAATAAACAAGCAGAACACAAATGCACTGTCTTTTGAAAGCCTCTTTTCCAGAGTGCACCGGTATTTCAAGAGTTAACAGGCTTCAAGTGAAGAAGGAGAAGGCTGAGCCTAGTGAGAAAGAAAAGGGAGGCAGGAAGAAAAGTGACTCTCTAGCCTTAGCAATCACACACTAGCCTTAAGCCCTCCAAAAGGAAGTAAAGACATTCCTAAAATTCTTCACAGGATGAGAAGCCAGTTGTCAGCTGAATTAGAAGTCCTGTTTCTCCAGTCTTTATACTCCTAATGGCAAATCCCACATGAGCAGTTGCAAAAGCCTCTTTTACAATGGAATATCTCCCGAGTGACTACAGCACATCTAAAGACTTGTCTTGTGTTTACAGAAATGTACCTTTCTCCTTTGTGTCTATTAAAAAAAAAGCAACCATCAAATGACCTGAGGAAGGAATGTAGCACAATCCAATAGCATCATGCAATTTCCACTGATTGTTTCTGTTACAATAATGAAAGGCACAGAAGAAATGGCTGGATAACTTCAGATTCTCTGAAGACAAGTTATACAAGAAATGCTGAAGAGTTATTATGTGATGAGAAAAAAAAATATTAAATCATCCTATTAGCTTTTATCTTGATTACATACACTCATCAGCATCTGGATTGCACTCTGAAATAAATATTTCTGAGCAGAGTTGTCCTCTGCATGTTCCAGGGGCAGAAAGCAATAAAATAACTGTTGGATAAAATACTCTTGGATGGTTACTCTCCTTCACAGCTGTTTTCCAGTGTTTTCGAGCCATAAGAAAGACTGAAACACTTTGGATCACAGTGCACACATGGCATGGAAGAAGGAGCATTTACTTTCCACACATCCAAGCTTTCTGGATTTTGTGAGCTCTACAGCTCCACCCTGGAAACTGGAGATGTCTTCCCCCAGGTTGCCCCTTCCCAAGGTGACTTAGCCCCAGTTTTACATTATTACCCCAGTATTACATTAATTGACAATGCAGCAGTACATTCCCAGATGACTTCCAAACCACAGGTAGGTTTGGGAGCCTCCACAGTCCCCATCTCTGAAGCTGCTCCTACATATTCAGATGATGACATATGAGAAAAAGGAGATGGAGGTGGTCTTGTCTGGGCACTTAGAAGAATGCCATGAGTATTTGGAAGAGTTTAGCACTGAAAATGCAATGAGAACCCAGGTGGTACAGACAGCTGGGTCTCTGAGAGGAAAACAACAAAGTAAGGTTGGCAGTCTTGACTGTACAACTGCTGTAGTGACAACAAGGTTTCGTCTCTTGTGATTCACCTTACGTTCAGCTTTACAGGCACTGCTCTGCTGCCTGATTCCTACACAAAGCATCAGTTGCCCTAAGTCATCTTCCTGACATGCCATGCCTTGGTTTACCTGTATATAAATCAACTGGCATCAATCTGTGAAGCATTACATAAGATGTGTCTCAATTTCCAAGCTACCGTTTTACACACAAATCTTCCCTCTAAACTGAATAGTCAGCGGAAAGACCTTCCCTGCTATCAGAGAGCAGGTCACACCTTAACAAGGCAAACTATTTCAAAATTTGAAGGTATCTGACATTTCTTTCCCTCTCAATTCTCCAGAATTCAATACGATGGGAACCAAGGGCCAATTCCTCCCTGTTTCAACTATACTGCAGAAATCATTCAAATACTCCCTTCGGAACATGCAAGATGTTCATATTAGGGTGCAGCTCAATCCTTCCCTTTCTCCTTAAGAGCATCATCAGCAAAATGCAATCATCACTCATTGATTTCTCATGTATGGGAAAGGCGCCTGCAGGAGTATGTACACACAGGTCTGGCAGCCACATGTAGATGAGAGAACTCCAACCCTGAACACCTCACTGCCTCCCCAAGCTCACACACACCCAGGGACACAGACATGCAAAATGTTCCCACTTCTCTAATACAAAGATACAGTACGAGACGTTGCTGTGCACTCAGAGGGAGAAGAAATGGAAGACACAACGTCAATAAATTCAATTTTCTCTAAATAAAAAAAAAATAAAATAAAATTCCAAGGAAACGTCAAAAGTTCCCCTGCAACAACAGCCAGTTGAGCAATAAAAGCAGCCAGTAGGTTTGAACATATGGTTTTTCAGCCAATTTTTGTGAACTTTGGTAATGCGCTGCAGCTACCCAAGAAGAGCAAACAAAGCATTAGATAACTTTTCAGAGAGTGCAGCACTGTGCATCTGTTTCACATGGACAAGCAGGTGAATGTATCTGACCCAAGCAAGCAGCTCCAGGCACTGCAGCTTATGGAGAGCTCTGCATCTTTCCATATCTTTCTTTTTAAGGTTCAGAGGGAAGATAGTGCCATGGGGGAGTTTCAGCCCACTGACACACATGGTCATTTCTCATTGGGTATCCATCACACTTCAAATATTTCAATATAAATACTGTAGTACATCATTTGCACTATTTAATACAACAACCACAGCAAAACATAATCTAATTCTTACAGCTATCTTAGAGCTTCATGTGAGCCCAAAGATACGCTCTTTTCTTAATGCTGAATAAAGACTGGAGAATAATATTTCTTACTGATCTCCTCCGTCTCAGAGTTGGCTCTTATTTTATAATGGTGAAACAGCCAGCAAAGCTGCAGTAAAAGTTGGTGGGATTCAGTTTCAAAACAGATTAGGAGAAGGTGGTTCCTCAGGAAAAGGGCGGGTGATGTGGTGAACTCCTTCCTAGAGGATGCACTGCTGCAGGTTTACATGAACTCAGGGGAACACTGGACAAACTTACAGCAATAGGATGGGGACAGGCCACTGGGCTGCGTGGGTTTTTGTTCCAGTCCATTCTGGCCAACATATATTTGGCCTTACTCAAAGTTCTCAAACTGAAAAACACCAGTTGCTCAAGTAAGGACACGAGCTGCCTTACAGAGTTTGTCCTGCTCCTCTTCAGACCAAGGCTTGGAGCAGCTTCTCAGTGGGCAGAGCTTTTGCATGGGATTTTCAACTGCTCACTGGTATTTTTCATCTTAACCACTTTTTAATGTTCTGTGTGGCAGGATGGTCCTTCCTCCTTTAAAGAGGAAAGCAGGCAAGAGTCATCAACAACAATGCAATATACATTAACATCACATCATAAATGACCTTTACATTGAAGCTGAGGAAGCTGCCTGTGCCCACCTGAACGCATCCTGGAAGAAGATGCTGGCCAAGAGTTGGTCAAGTTGCTGACCAAGTGTTCGAAAAGGGAGTAAAGATGCTTGTGCAGGGTAGCCAGCCTCGGCTGTCTTTAAAAGGTGCCTGATTCTTGAGGAGGATTAAAAAAGCTCAGAATGTCTCAAACTAGATAGTCTCCATTTGGCTTATTTTCCAGTAGGATGAGGATTACATGTTAGTTGTGCTTATATACACCACACATTTAGTGTAAATTTAACTCCTGTCACTGTGCCACTGTTTTTTAGGAAGGAGATAAGTAAGATCTCTCTTCTTAGGAGAGAACTAGTCCCATCTTTAAGCTATATCCTCAGGCACGCATGGATGCAGGTATGAAGCAGAGCCCCATGCATATGTGTGAGAAGCAGAACCAAGATGCATACAAAGTTCAGGCAGCAGAATAACATGTGCATCCGTTTACATTGTACAATTACAATTTCAAAAGAAAAAAAAGTGTTAGGAAATGTTTTTGAAGACAGCCAGGAACGTTTTGCAAGGATAGCTGACTCAAGCCCTCAATCTGGTTGTTTAGCTGATGACTGGAAAACAGCCCTGGCTGTGTTTATTCTTTAGACAAAGTCCAGCTAAAAATGCATCCAGGCTTAAATAATCTGTGTAACAATGACCTCAGAACCCCAAATACAACATTGCATTATATGCAGGTTTCCCAACAGCACAAAGCATTGTCAGGGCTAATCCCCAGCTTTCCCCTTTTGACGTACACTCTGCCAACACAGCGTTCTCCTCTTCTCTCCATCACGGCTGCTTTTGGATGTAATACACTACTCCAGTTCCATTTGCATTTCAATATGGCCCCAAGGGCTTAACGTACATCTGGTCCTCACTGTGTTAGTCTCTTCCAAAGAGGCTATAGCTGGAACAGGGTGAGACAAAGGATTCTCCACATCGCACAGCCTGGAGCACTATCGAGCACAGCCTCCTGCATCCCCATCTGAACCTCCATGTTCCCCTAGCAGCTCTCTATCGCAGCACTGCTTTACAAAGGGCAGCGTGTGTCCTTATGCTGGTGTCACGGGTGCAGAGAACGGAGGAGGAGGCGCAGCTCCAAGCCCAACGTTACGCATCGGATCAGGAATGAGCCAGTAGGAACATTTGACCCGTCAGCGTCAGAAGATCCCAAACTTTCCATGCTATCCAGTCAACAAAAGCTTAACTTAAGACACTTTAACATGGCTTGGGAAGTACAGCTGTCGCCCACAGATTTCTGGCTTTATATCCATCCCTCGTTATAACTGCCCTTGCATCGCCCCATGAATGTGGCGAGCATCATCTCTGCTGGGAGAGAACTTCATGTGTCTGTAAGGAGTTTTGCAGGGCTCAGCAACATAAAATGTAATGCCGTCATCTCTCCATCTTTAAAATAAATATATAATATTCTAAGCAAGGACACATATCAAAGAGCACAGGATGCAGTGCAATGACTCATGCAACCGGCAAAGTATAAAATTGGCTGCATGCATGCCCGCATAGGGCATTCTGCAGCTCTTCCTATAATTAGTCCTTCAGATGCTAGAGGGGAAAGTAACAAATTCAAAGAGGTTCCACTTCCCAATTATTCACATATTTCCAAATCAAATGGTTGTCTGTCAGAGAGCAACATGCCATTGCCCTAGGATATCAAAATGCAAACTGAAAACTCTCTCCAGGAACAGGATTTGCTTTCATTACATTTATATCACCTAATTCATTTTAAGATTATATATAATTAGTCTCTCTTTCCATTCCTTCTCCCCTCCCCTCCCCCCATAATTCAGTACTCTCTCCTAAGCAATTTCACAACATACCACACATGCCAATGGCTCTTCCAAATCTCCTGCCTTTCAAACAATTTGAGGGTTTTTTTTAAGCATATTTTTTTCCTTTAAATCCTCAGACCTTTCAGATATGCACTACACTTCCGTGAGGTTTTACTTATTTGTTTAAGCACACACCTCTGAGGAACTTTTACCTTCACTTCTCATTTGCCTGAGATCGTGAATCACCCTCCATAACATTTCAATGCTGGTTCCCGTCACCCTTGGACCAACACACTGCCTACACTTGAATCTCTTCACTTTCATTTCAGGTCCTCCTGAACTGAGCAGCTGCAACTTCACAGAAACACAGCCCCAAACTCTTTGTAATGCTGTACGCACGCACGCCCACTGTGGCTTTAGCAAGGAAGCAGATACCTGCTGCCAAACCACAGCCCTGGGAGCCCACAAGGGTTATGGGGAAGCATGGCCCCGTAGCTCTCCCAGGTGCAGACGGAATTTGTTCTGTTCTCACACGGAATTTTTCCCTTCCACCTTATGTGGGATAAGCTGCTAGCAGAGGGAAGATGCCTCGGCCACTTGGTCGAAGCACAGTGTACATTAAACCAAGCAGGTAAACCTGCTGCAGAGTTTGACACGGGATCATAGAAGCACAGAATCTCCTACGATGGAAAAGACCTTCAAGATGACCAGCCATCAGACTGGCCTACCTGATCCCAAACTGTGTCTCTTAGCACTATGTTAGCACATCTCCTAAATTCCTCCAGGGTCAGACAAAGCCACTACACCTGTATCTCTTTCCCAATCTGAGCAATAGGTCATTGCAGCACCATTCCCAACAAAGAACACTTTTCTTGCTGCAGAACAGAGTGAGCTCTGCATCCTGAGCAAAGCTTTCAGCAATGCACGAGGGGACTCCTGAGAGGCCTGAGTTATTTCTGACCAGCTATGAGTACAAAGGAGTGATTTCAGGACTATTAATTTTTTTTAACGAGGAAGGAGGAGGCTTTTTCTCTAGCAGGAAAAGATGGCATTTGCTGCTGCTTCCTGCTGGGCTTCAGCCTTCTGCTGAGATTTCCCTGAATTCAGGGGAAAGTCACATTGATCAGCAGTTGTTTTAGTGCACATCACGTTGGGGCCAGATGAAAAGCAAGGATTTCTATCAGATGTGAAGTAGCTCAGCACTGAAATAAGAAATACACCTGGTGGGCCACCACCATCATCGCACCACCACGGTGCCACTCTGCCCAGCCAGGCAGCTCTCAATGAAAGCACCCAGCAGGTTTTACTAAGCCAAAATTAGCCATTCCCCTACGGCAGGGACATGTCACAGGGGTGTGATGACTCGTATTATTCTTGGATTCTATTTCCACCTTCTCCAGTCCTGCTCATTCCCCACCACTCACACTGTGATGGATGGACATCTGAAATCTTTCTTCTCCAGGGCAGCAAAGCCTGGGTAACTGCACCCTTTTGCAGTGAGGTTGTGGCTTTGAAGAACAAGCTTTTAGGGTTCTTCCAACTTGTAAAAGCAATTTATACAAAATACCCCAAGAAAACAAGAGAAGTACCACCTCATTCTCAGCTGGTTCCAGCTGTGAGCTCTGCAGCGTGCATTGGGATGGATGCTCCTTAGCACCCGGGCTTTGTGCCTCCTTACGTAGCCACGAGAAAAATACTGCAGCTCTGAGCTCGGGTAACTCCCAGCCTGGATGTAGAAATCGCTGGTGTTTTGCAAGCTGCTTGCCCTCGACTGGAAAGCAAAGGTGCTATTATCCCTCCCTCCAAGTCCTTAGATATGACTGACACATCAGCTGCAAGGGATTTTCCATATCACGGACTCCCTCTCCAAATCGCAGCCCACAATTGCTGGTTGCAATCACTCGGCAGCTTCTGTGCACATGGGGCTGCTGCAGCAGCAGAATATCCACTAGCAAACATGCTTATTTTAGAACAACACTGCTTTGTTGCAGTATACCCCCGTGGATAGATTGTGATGAAATAACGCAGGTTAAAAATAGGAAGCCTACATTTGCATAGTCATTTAGGAGTAGCTATTACCCATTTGTTTCGCATTGCACTTTATTTTCAATAGCACATCTGATCGAATCATTGGCTTCAGTGCTCAAGAGAAGGGAAGGGAACAAGTTCCTGCTAACAGTTTCTGCATTCAGGAACTAGTAACATTTTAAACCAGGTAGGCAAACATGAATGAGAGCATTACAACAGCAGTCCAAAGAGCTCTTCCTAGGGCAGCATCCAAAGCATTTCTGGCAGCAACACGTTATGTGACACAGGCAACACGCTCAAGTTTTTCCTTCCAGGAGCAAAGCCAAGCTGGGATGGGGAGAAGGGAGGCAGTATCACTGGTGAAATCCGGGGGCAGCTCACAATGAGGCTGCAGCAGCCTGGTCCCACTGCAGCAGTGGTGCTCCCACAGAGACACCATAGAGCACATCACTCGAGGCTACCTTCTATAGCTAGGCTGAGCTAAATCAAGGCCAGAGCCAATTAAGAACAAAGCACACAGCTCTTGGGCTTTTATTTTCCCGAGTCTTCCAAACTCTTCTAACTGCTGTTTCCCTAGGTTAAGGCATTCATTGTGACTCACCCTACTGCCTTTCCAGGCATCACAACAAATTACACAGAGCATGTCAGGTCACCAGCTTCGAGCATACAAACACCCACTGCTGCTCCCCAGAGCTTATCTGTATAGGAAACCCCAGCTCCAGGGATGCTGACTGCATCTTTCCACCATACAGCCAAACAAGATGGTGTCCAAGTTGCACCGAGTCAAGGTCTTTCATTTCTAACCATCATCGCTGCAGCAGGATAACAAACAGGCTGCTGCAGAACTGAAGCACAAAGCCCCCAGGAATCCCGCCTCTCTGCTGCTACACACAAAACTGTGGTTTCAAAGAGCAGCGTGCAGCTTGATCAAAGCGTGCATCCACGTCCCTGCAGACCTGAGCAGTTCTGGGAGGGGTTTCCCATGGCCCTCAGCAGCTATCTCCCCTGGCTGCTGGATGCAGGGCTGACTCAATCCCGAGTGCTTTAGGGAAATCCCGCCTTGCAAGTCATCAGCCTAAGGGACAGTGAGAACCGAGCACTGCACAGCAGTGCTTGAAAGCAAAGGACTCTTCCTCATGCATTTCAATGCTCAGTAAAGCTCGCTGAAGGCGCAGTGTGATTTCTACAGCACGGCAGGAATCCCAAACTCAGTGCATCATCAGTAGGAGATTAGGAATTGCCTTTTCTTTTTTTCCTAAAGAAGTCATATGCAGCAGCCAGATGTGCCTCCCAGGCATCTCCTCCAGCAGCAACACTCATCATTCCCCCATTACCCAAAGACTGATACCTCCTGATCCTTGTTTCTATTCTCCATTTATAGATGCACGACACAACTCCTGCACGGTTCCTCTTGGAAGCACACAGGCTTATCTTGCTGGAATAGCAGGAGAGCTCAAGCAGACTGTTTTTAACTCAAACGCCAGCGTGGATATTAGATTTCACTGCAGTCAGATTTCTTGGTCCCACTCCTTCAGCACAGCTTCGCCTCGGCAACAACTGCCTCTGCCACACCATGGGTATCCCCACGGGATTTGGAACCGATACACCAAGTATCATTTTGCTCCTCAGCCAACCGTGCTGTTTGTAGCTCTACAGAATGCTAAGCAATCTTAGAGGCTTAAGAAGATCGCTATCTTGGAACAGATTTTAAACCTGAAGAGTACCGTGCAGAAAACAGGCTGGCTGAAGGTATCCAATGATAAAATCCTTCGTGCTACGTAGAAGGTTCAATTAATACATCACAGCCCACCTCAACAGCCTTAAGTCTACAAAATCTACAAAAGCCCACTGCACTAAGCTTCTCCTTTTGTCATCTGAACGCTTCCCCAAATGGTCAACCTATGGCTTAGGATGCCATGAAGTCTTCCAAGCCCACAGATGTGCTATAAGTCCTGCTTAAGATCTTTCTTACTGAGGTTGGCCAGAAGGTGGAGTAAGTTTGATCGCTTGCATTTTAGCTCTGTTTTTAAAATGTACTTATCATAAAGTAAGTGAGAAATACACATCCTTCTCTCCAAAGTGAGGGCACATCCCACTGTGAGCGTGAACAAAGAAAGAGAAAGGAGCAGAAAGGGAGTAGATGAGTAATCTTTATTCTTTCTATCCTTTTTTTCCGACCAGAATAATCCACCTCCATCACTACTGGCAGGGAAGGATGAGCATGTACTCTACATTCTCACCCGAGCAACTGCTCAATTTCAAGAGGATGAGAGATGCAGAGGGTGAAAGAGATACAGTCCTTGTGAAAGAGATACTGTCCTTGAAACGATGGCTGCAATGATGTGTGTCAGTGAGACAAAACCTACCTGGAGGGATATCGTAACAGCAGAAATCCAGACACTGCCATGCAGTGACAAAGGGACTAAGATGGTCCAACTGAGGGCTCTACACTGAGGAGCATCAAGGCACCCATCTGCCACCCTGATGACCTCTCTAGAAGTTTGCTGCCTGCCTGGGGACTGCATTTGGAACATCAGAGGAGGCTACCAGGTACGACAAAACCAGAGGACTACTGTCTGCTCCATCTCTTTTAAGCTGAGTCACACAAGGTTACGACTAGAAAATTACAGAAGATTTTAAAAGGGAAAATGTTGAAGGGATCAGGAGCACAGGTAGTGTTCTCCTTGATCCACCTGATTGGAGAATGGGAACCAGGCAGAAGGAAGAGAATAGACCAGCTGAATGAACAGAAGCACTGATGGTGTCATGCTCAGCTCAGGGCTTTAGGTTATATGAGAGAGACTGAGTGTGCTGATGCTGAATAGGATGCAGTTGACCAGGAGGGGTAAGAATTGTTATCACAAAAACATGGTGGGGACAAATCACACAACTGGAATACTATGACAGTGTTACAAGCTTTTTATAATGGCTAGGCAAGACCAGAGGAGTGGGGGAGCTGCCCTCTGTGCTAAGAAGTGGATAGACTGCAAAGATCTACCTATGAAAAACAACCATGACCAGTTGAAAGAGTGAGGGTTAAAATTCAGGACCCAATAATGGGCATCTGGTGGTTGGGGTCTACTTCAGGAGACTTTTTTATTCACTACAAGAGGCATTATGCTCACAGGCTCTCATCCTGATGGCAGATTTCAACCCAAAAGCAAAAAATCTTCCAGGTTGCTGGCAGCCTGCATTAAATGCTCCAAAGCCAGACTCTGCTTTACCTCCAAGCAAATAAAAAAAAAATAAATTCTTTTTTTCTCACAATCAAACGTTTGTGACCACAAGCATTCATTCTCCATTTCATTTAGAGCACACTTAGACTGAGAGTCACTAGCCAAACAAAAGCCATTAACAGTCTAGTGTTCAAAGCGCTGGCAGGGCTAATCTTTAAATATGTTATAAAATACAGAGAAATCATTCTTGTAGACTTCCACGTTGTTTTGTTTTGTTTTGTTTTGTTTTGCTGTAACTAAATGCCAGTGGCAGGTACTGTGAGTATTTCGGGTTCAGTAGTCAATGACTGCATGCTGCATTAGCTCACCTCTCAGCTCTAACACAGCTGGCTGTTTTCCCATTCCAGCTGTGCCAGGACAATATGCAGACACACCTCACTAGGACAGGTCACACGTGCAGGGTATACACCTGGCAGCATAAATTGACAAGCCGAGAGGTTTGTCTGCTCTTTTTTGTTGTTTCTATAAATACTTCTCATCCTATTTTTGTCACTGTTTAAAAACGGGATGGTGTCAATGGAAAGCACTGACTCCCACCAGAAGAGCTCCAGTCCTTGCTTACAAACAGCCTCAACTCGTCGGGTAAGGTAGATTAAACTGCAGCAAGTATTGGAGAAATTAATGCAAAGGCAGCTCATACCCATAACAGCAGTAGAATAAGCCTGGATAGAAGCAGCACATCTGCTCCTACCATCCTCAGTGTATTCTTCAAACAATGGAAAGAAAAGCCCGGAGAAGCACTGACCCAGGCTTCATTCAAAGAGTGCCCCTGCTCAATTCATGAAAGTTTGCCTTTCCTTTTCAAGTGAAAAGCCCAGAAGAATACTTGGGAAACCAAAAGATCCCGTGGAAAAAAAAAAAAGAAAAAAAAAGGAAAAAAAAAATCACTTTAACTGCAAGAGGCTTCAAACCATCAAACCCCATAAACTTCGTCTAAAAGATTTATAGCAACTAAGGTGATGAGGATTTCATTTATTTTTTTTTTCTTCCTGGGTTTTTAGGGAGCAAAGCAAATACGGGTTGGGTTATTTTTTTTTGTTGTTTCTTTCTTTCTTTCTTTCTTTCTTTTTTAATCAATCCTTCCACAAAGAGATTTACAGCGCTAATGTGCTGAAGCATAAACTGATACAGTGACAAACCCCCTTTCTCCTGAAATGTGCTAATAAGGTTGATCCTTTCTCCAAAGCTTTGTCCTTGGGAGGTTTCTGCAATGAGTTCACGTCTTTCACCAGCACAGAGCCCTTCTCATGTGGAAATCATTGGGCTGAATGCATTCACCGCCTCATCTGCCCCTCTGCACCAGGTCTCAATTGGGAATGGGGCGGTGGGCGAATGACCAGCCAGTGATGCAAAAAGAAAAAAGGAAAAGAAAAAAAGAAGGAAAAAAATGAAAGAAAAAGGGAAAAAGAAAGAAAAGAGAGGAGAAGAGGGTTACTTTCACAATGCAAAGTAAAGCACTGTTTAAAATATCTGTCTGGGACCGCGAGCAGCTAGCACATGGCATCCCCATCCTCGCATACAACTTTGCACTGCCTCAGTGAGACAAATGAGGGATGAATTTTCTCTCTGTCATGACAGCAATAAGCCCCCACTATAGATTTAAGGAGAATAAAGGAAACACTAAGCTGAAATTACCTGCAGGCGTAAGAAGCCTTGAAGAGATTCCTGTGCTTGCCCTTCACAATGGAGGTTTGCAGCAGCGGATGTTTAAGCTGGTATTTAACACTTTTCATGAAACAAATGTGAGGATAAATATCACTGCAGACATTTCATGGGAAGATAGGGATTTCCTTTAAGGCCTCACAAGGTTCAGCTCTTGTAATCCCTCTTCCTCCATCCTTTAACCGAGAAGTACCTCCAAACTCCTTTCAGTTGTTTCAGTGCCCAACTGGCCAGTTCATCCCTGTGCATTAGGAGGTAAATCTGTACTAAACAGCACTCTTCAAACTTAAGTTAGAATTGGTCAGAGGAGGCTGGGGGCAGCAGACAGGTGCCCTAACCTCTAACCCTGCTCCAGGTTTCCCAGCCTATGGAACCCCTCTGCCCAGCTCTCTCTCCTAGCTGCTGTAGGGATGGGAACCGAGCAGGTTGCACTGTTTAGGTTGGAAATGAATTTCTTCTCAAAAGAGTGGTAAGGCATTGGCACAGGCTGCCCAGGGAGTGGTGGAGTCACTGTCCTTGGACATGCTCCAAAAATGTGTAGGGATGGCACGGAGGGGCAGGGTTAGTGGACACGGTGGGGGTGGGCTGATGGTTGGACCGGATAGTTTTAGTGATCTTCTCCAACCTTAATGATTGTTTCTATGCAGTCCCTTGGGAACGGGCTGCATCCCATGTCAGCTCCTTCCCCAGCCTCTCCAGTGTCTCAGCTGCCCACCATGCCCTGCAGCTGATGATGGTTAAGGAGTATTTATGGCAGAGATTTTCCTTCATAAAACACACGCAAATGACTTAGCAGTGCAAATGCAGGCTGGGCACGCAAGGCAGAGTATAAATAACCTGCTTACCCTTAAAACCTTTTTCCAACTCACTTACGCCAAGTATTTCTGCAGAATCCCTCTCTTAATTTAGAAACCAAGTGTGTTTGAACAGGGGTGAGCAGTGAGCATCTCCAGGCCAGCACACAGGCTGTGCCAGTGCTGCTGAGTAACCAGCATGGAGCTGCTTCCTTCCAGCTCGTGGTTTCACTTATCCCCGGGATGATACAGCAGGGAAAGGCAAGGAGTAAAAGCAGAAATGAGCTGTTCTGTTTGTTATTTAGATATGCCTTTTCTCTCCCTTCAAACAGGACCTGAACAGGCTGGAACAGGCTGCCTAGGCAGGTTGCAGAGTCAACCATCCCTGAAGGCTTACAAGAAAAGGGCAGATATGGCACTGAGGGACACGGTTAGTGGGCAAGGTGGGCATGGGCTGACAGTTGGACTAGATGATCTTAATGGTTCTTTTCAACTTTAATGATTCTATGAAAGCAGCCTGGAAAGGCCATAGCATAGGAATGGGAATGCTGGTAATCATAAGAGGTATCAATGCCACCCCTGGCATCACGTGTCCCCTGCAGCATCAGGGCCAGCCAGCTGAAGGGCTGCTCCAGGCAGAGCTGGGAGCCTGACAGCCACTTGCGTGCCAGTTGTGCTTGGAATTCAGCTGTAGCCAAGGCTCCTAAGGACACAAGTTCAGCTAATCCAGGCTCATCTCACCCAGATCCACCCTAATGAACTCAACCTACGGGCAAGGTGAATGAGATGCTGAAGCATCCAAGCACAGGGCACAGTATCACAGTGACTGGCTGAGGCTGGCAGGACCTATAGCTTCTTCTGGCCCCACCTAACACCAGCAGGGTCACCCAGAGCAGAGTGCCCAGGCCCACACATCCATGCAGCTTCTGGAGACCTCCAAGGAAGAGACCTCATACCATCTCTGGGCAGTTTGTACCAGGGCTCCGTTCCATGCAGAGCAGGTGCATCTCAAAGCCTCTGGCAAAAAAAAAAGAGTGCCCTGGATGCTTTGGAAAGCCCAGCTCTCATAGTGACCATGCACACCTATTCCATGTGCCCCCTAGGCTGTGACACGTGTTCCCTGCTTAACTGCATGCTCCTGGCAGAGCCCTGCTCTGTCCCAGCACAGTGTGGATACCGAGATGGGCACAGCTGGGCAGGGCTGCTGGAGGTGGCTCAGCATGCCTCAATTTTTGCCCCTAGTAGCAAAAGGTGGAAAGCCAAAACTCAATTTATACAAGCTGAAGTTCTGTTTACTTATGCAACAGGAGATGAAGGGGGCACGATTATCGCAAGATAATCACTCCCTTGATTAATTATAAAGCAAAGCCAGCTGCTTCCAATTCCTACACGGAGCAAACTGCTTCCCGAGGAGCCAGACGGTATGAGAAAGTTTCAATTGCTGCATTCCTCAACTGTTTAATTCTAAATGTAAGAAAATGATCACACTGCAAACAGTCCCGCATCCACCATCCAAAAGTGCTCAGCGCTCAAACTGAATGGATTGCTGCTGAAACACGAGCAGCACAGCCACACAGAACCCAGTCATTTGAGATTCATCTGCGCTCAATTAAAGAACACGGGAGAAGCTGATGAACACGTTTACAAGGCATTATTAAATTTTACAGGGAAGGAAAAAATAAAACAAGCTGAGAGAAATCCAGATATTCAAATTTAGCCAGGATTGATTTTTATTCTGCACAAACAACAACAACCAAAAAAAAACCACAAAAAAGGCAAGCTGCAGAAGGTTGTTTTGCCTCACTAGAATTGCTAAGTGCAGCTATCAATAATCACTGCAATAAATAAAACACTTGCAGGAAGGAAAATACCTGCATAATGATAAATTCGATGAAAGTCATCTTTCTTGTTATGGATGATGCTAAGCATCAGGCAAGCCACCAGGCAGAGATTATTCAAATAGCAGAATACCCTGGGATTTGTAGTCTGGAGAGAGACAACTGTGAGAGCAATAGAAGTGGGAACAACTGGAATGGGTTTAGCAATGTTCCCATGTCCCATGCTATGAGAACAACAATGGAAACCATCCAACCTGTTGCACTTTTTCCTATGGAAGAAAAGCTGATGACTTCCCCTAAAGTCATTCTAGGAGGAAAAAATCCCCCCTTGTCTCATTCCCCAGGCAGCCCTTGGAGAGAAACCCAGAGGGTACCAGGGTCTGCACGAAGGCACTGCATCCTCATGACACCCCAGGTGCTGACCACATCTTCATGGGATTCTGCTGGGTGCTGGGCTGCCCCAACAGCCCCTAGGGAAGACACCTGCAACAGGTTGTGTGACCGTGAATTCACCCAGGAGGCTACATGACACTTGCATGAAAAGCAACCTGCACTAAGGAGCAACTGCAGCAGGGATCAGGTGAGAGCCCTGGAAGCATCCCTGCTCGTGTTTCCTTAGCAACTTCAGCTCCTGCTTCCCTTCACACATTCCCTTTCTCTCACTTCAAAGTAGGGCAAGACATCTCCATTTCTCTGTCACAAAAAATAGAAAGCCGATGAGTCCAGTGAGCCCCATCTGTATTTAGGACAGGTTTCAACCCGAATCCTATCTCTGCCTGTGTGACTGCAGAGATACAACACGAATCCACATGGAGACATATCACATCCCAAGCCTCTTAGCACTCGGCAAAAAGCAAGCATGAACATCATAGAATCATAGGATCATTTGAGTTGGAAGAGTTATCTAGTCCAACTGCCTTGCAAAGAACAGGGACTTCTACAGCTAGATGGAGGACCAAGCTCAAATGTAGATATACCTGGGCAGATATCACCAAAGTTCAGCAACCCTTTGAAGGCTCACATCTGCCAAGACAACACAGTGTTTACATGATTTTTGGGAGATGGAGGTTCACAGCATCTTTCCCATTGTGGAAGACAGGGCGCAACCGAAGGGAGAATCCTGGACCCCAGTCACTGCTTCTTGCTGTCACCCAACCCCAACACATCACCCAGTGAAGACAGTTCTTTCATAAAAATGAGTAGGCACGAACACCCAAACCCAAGATAGGCATCGGTTCACTTCCATCCATTCAGACCTACCCACAACAAAGGAATTAGTTCCTAAAGCAGCTACTTATCCAACTGAATTTGTGCAGCTTGGTAGGGACACAGCACATCTCCTTGGCCACATAAGCACAGATGGAGCAGAAAGGTTTTATGTGCCTGCTACAAGTGAAATTCCAGGAACATCAGCGCAGTGTGGGAAGTGACATGACAGTTCAGAAGGACCCAAATCCTCCCCTCTCCAAGGCAGTACATAAGCACATGCTTAACAGAGACTCAGAAACGCTCAGCTGCTGGGCTTAGTGGAAGGAGCACACTTAAAGAGAGCAAAACCAACAAGAAACAGAGCAAGAAATGCTATGGGGGAGAGGAGGCAGACAGCTTTCCTATTAGGGAAAGACACACCAGATTGCAGCTGAAGCTAAAGCCATGCTGCCGGAACACATCTTCCTGAACACGAGTGCAATTTTTGGCCCCGTGAACTAAAAGGAAACCATCAAAAAACTTAAAAAAGAAAAAAAAAACACACCAACCAACACCCACACCAGTCTCCCAAACAATCCAAGGATATTTTTTCCTGCTTTTGCACTAATGCAGCAAGAAGAGTCCCAGCCGAGCTCTTTTTGATGCAGTTGGCTAAAAAAGAAAATCCACTGCAGTGCTGGGGAATTCATACTGCAGGCACACACGTTTTGCCAACCAGAAACATTTTCAACATGCTCAACAAAATACACTCGTAAGCTGTATGCTGCAGCTAAACATCACTCAGCTCAGAGGCAGAAAGCACCGCTGGAACGGGGAAAGCCCATCAGTGGGCACCTTCAAGTGAAGCTCATTCATTTGTCTCCTAAAACACACAAAACCCAGCATGCCCAGAGATGGAGTCACAACAGGGTATAATAAAAAGAAAACAAACCCAAACACACATAAAAAGGCACTGTGTAAAGGCCAGTGGCATTGCGACAGTGCTGGCATGCCCCATCAGACAGAGGTCTCCTGATCTGTCCGCATAAAGTGAGTTCACAATTCAAAATGTCCAGATGGGATAAAACAGTTGACCAAAATATGGCAGTAGCACAACTCATTCAACTCAGCAGTTTTTTGGTGTTTTTTTTTTTTTCCCCCCTCAAGGTTAATGTAGAAAGACATGATGCCTTCATAAAATTCATCCACTGAGAACAGAGCAGGTGGACACACAGCACTACCATGCAACATCCCATTAGGAAACCTCCTGGGATAAGAAGCACTCATGGAGCGAAACCTCAAACTATCAAGAAATTATTTCAACAGCTTTGTCAAAAAATTGTGATTTTTCAGAACATTTATTGTCACCTGCATCTGGATACACAAATGTGGAAGATGAAAAACCATGTCTGCAAGCATTAGAAAAGCAGAGAACGATAGGAAGAGCTTTCCCTCCTACGCTCCATCTGCACATGCACCTCAAAAACAGCCTGCTGAACATCTGGCTGATGTTATTAAATACTCAGATTCAGAAGAACAGTCAGATGTGTGTTAGCCCATATCTTTCAGGTAAAGGTTTTAAACATGACATTTGGACAATATATATAAGTATACGATGGGTCTAAACTAGAATCACAAGATGTGCTCTGCTGAACTGGTGCCAAATCTGGGACACTGGCAGTTTTTGATCAAAATCTCATCTTCTTTGAATGAAACAATTGGTTTCAATGGTGGGGAGAAAAAAAAAAAGAAAAAAGAAAAAAAAAAAGTAAAGAAAAATTTTGTCTTGGAAAAAGCAAAATGCTTGGCTCCTTGGAGGACGTACCACCAGGCAGCCCTGCAGGGAAGGATCATTCCTCACTGAGGATGCTGTGATCCCAAAAATGCAACTCAGACTGCAGCAGCATGACAGACACAACATATTTCAGCTGAATTAAAACACTAATGTACCATAAGTAGAGCTGGCAGTGAGAATGTGTTTATTTTATATTCACATATTGTATTTATGTGTACATGTGTATATACGCAATCTTTTTAAAATCCAATAGTATACCTTTAGGCAGCCACAAATCTCTTTTTTCTTCAACAAAAATGAAGCATTGCTCTAGTTAACTGGCCACAAATCTCTTCAATTTTTTTTTTACTTTTCTTTAGCATGAATGAAGTATGGTACATGTTCAGAAAGAGGGCTGTGGATCCAGCCTGGCTCCATCACACGTGCATCCTTCTCACCGGGGAATGCTTTGCATCAGCACCATAAGTTATATAGGAACACAATTAGTAAGGTGACATCTCCCACATAAATAACTTATAAGAAGCCTGCCACTTAGAGAAGAGATGGCAGCCAAAAGGTATCCTAATTCACTGTAATAACGGATTAGAGAGAAAACACAAATACCTGCATGAAACGTTAATCTTGGCGCTGTCAAATATCTTTTGCTGAGAGGCATCTGCACATCTGCCTGGAAGCTATTCTGCCTTTTCCATTCCTCTTTCTTTCCCCTCTCCCTTTCTTTTGACAGGGATGAGGAGAGGGAGGGGGTGAAGCTATACATTTGAGGTACACTACAAGTATTTTTACAAGAAGAAAATTTATAGGGAATGTCCAGGAGCTGCAGATAAACTACTGAAAGGCAGAACGATCTATATATTGCTCCTCCAAATAAAGATTTACTTTTGAATTCAGTGATCCGATAATTCTCACACAAAAACATCACCACTCCTTCTTAAAAAGACCTTAAATCCTTTACTTATCTTCTACAGTGGATGTTAAACAATTCTGAAGCCATTTAGTTTGTACTGGAACTGGTGTGTTTCCATAAGGGGCATTCCCTTTGCACTCTCTGGAGACCCTCTCCTTTTCCACCAGTGCTTCTCCATAAGCCCTTTATTTCTTGCTGCAACTTTCTGCCTTGCAGTTGCCACCACAAAGTCATCGACGCCACCAACCACTCAACCTGACACCCAGGTCTTTGCACTCCTTTCCTGTCCTGGTAAAGCCAACATTTTGTGTTTGCTCTGTCCCACTTGATCCTAGCCACTCCTTGCCTTTCTCTTTCCTCCTGCCCCTACTGTTTTCTCCTCAGAAATTTTGGTGTCTTCCATGAGAAAATGAGGCAGGAAATAAGGGGAACAAAAAGGTATAAAAAACATTCTTAGCTCATACCTGCTAGCCCACCATCCTCTCCAATCCATCCTTAAGCCCAAGAACACAAGCCTGCTTCTCCCTTTTATTCTCTCCAGTATGACCCTATTGCTTCCTCAACTTGCCCAACATGAGGATGCATAACCTCTACAGCAGCATTCTGCAGTCACTGTATGAGCTTTCAGTGATGCCTTAAGTCACTTTGCTCCATTGTGCTGTGGTTTTGAGTAGGTGAGGTGTGAGCTGGTGAGAGGGCAAGGAAAAGCCTCCATGAAGGGGCCTAGAGGCACATACCACAGAGATTATATATTAAATCTGTAGCAATTACATAGAACAATTTGAGATTATCTGCTGTTTTGTAACAATGGAGAATGAGATGCTCTGGCACTGCTCCCGCTCTTCAAGCATAACGAACCTCTGAGGATGCTCAGGCTGTCAGGAGGCTGATTGCATGAAATAAAACACTGCATTTGACTATTAATTAATATTGACTTCACTACTTGACCCCTAACATGTAGAAATTTATAGGATCGCTGTCCAGGTTTATTAGGGTCCAATTAATAATCTGATGTGTATTGGAGTCAATCACCTAAAGAACTAAAACCAGCTCTTTGGTATGAAGCATACACATCATCTCAGGCTACTTTTGGCTTGGAAAAGCACTCAGCTAATTTTCAATTTGTCAAGCAAATCCTTGACAAGGTGGTAACATGCAACAGAGCGGACCCATGAGAATCTCCCATGAGCTCTTTCACAGCAGCATGACATGGGAGCATTGCATGGAGCCAGCTAACAACCTGGCAGGGCAGCAATCACTATTTGAGTAGATGTTCTGCAGATGACACGCTAACAAAAGGTAAGTAATGCCAAAATATCTGACATATAAAACAGGTTCAGTAGAAATTGTTAAAAGCATCTCAGTGTCTTGCATGTGTTAAACCAGAAGGACTACATTTTGGTTAGTTTATACAGTGACAAAGAGGAGACTTATGAAAAAATCTCCAGAAATCTTGCATCTAAGTCATTGTGTTGTTGACAAAACTCAACATGCTTTTAGAAAGGCCAAATCTGTGACTATCAATCTCCAAACATTAAGAAGGATAAATTTAGTACACCTGCTTACCTTATAAGAAATAATAACAAAAATATGCACTGTGATGACTAACAGCCTCCAGCATTTTATCTCCTAAATCTATTTGTGACTTACGGATGCTTAAAAGCAAAGGTCCAAGGCCTAGGAGCACTGTGCTAGAGATGTTAAAAACACTTTAAATCCTTCAAACTGCTTTGAAAAATCTCAGCGCCGCTGCTGTGCGCGGATGTTTTGCACTCCCAGCCAGGAATCAATGCCAGCATTTAAACTTCCTTTTGTCAGGAATGACTTACAGAGAAGAGGACAGCGGCTCGTAAACAGAACTGCTGACACTTTCTGCTTGCTGCAAGTGAATCGTGATGCAGCAGTGCTACAGGGAGTGACTCTGGCCCCTTGCAAGTGGCTCAGCACCGCTGGGCTGCTCATGGTAAGGCCCTGCTGGGTGCTGTGGCCTTATCACAGAATCACTAAGACTGGAAAAGACCACTGAGATCACCAATGCCAACTGCCAACCCATCCCACCATGCCCACTAACCGTTGTCTGCATCTTCACACTTGAGAATACTACCAGGCACACTGACACCACCACCTCCCTGGGCAGCCTGTGCCAGTGCATTCACCACTCGTTCAAAGTTTTTCCTAATTCCCCCAACACAACGTAAGGCCGTCATCCCTCATCCTATTGCTGTTACTGGGGAGCAGAGGATGACCCCCATCTCATCACAACCTCCTCTCAGGAGAGGTAGACAGCAATGGGGCCTCTTTGAGCCTCCTCTTCTCCAGACTGAACAACCCCAGCTCCCTCAGCCATTCCCCATTACACTTGTGTTCCAGACCCTTCACAGCTCCATTGCCCGTCTCTGGACACACACCAGGGCCTCGATGTCTTCTTGTAGCAAGGGGCCCGACACTGAACACAGCACTTGAGATGCTAAACTAGGGCTGGACTGAGATATCTGGAGACTTGTGACTGCATGAATCAAGTTTACAATACAAGGTTTCAGTAGGGAGGTGCTGCAGGGTGGTCTCTCTGTGAGCAAAATCCTACCAGGCTACTGCTCCAGGTCAGATCAGAGCCAGCTCCAGATACCCCAAAAAGGATCCACTGCTGGGCAGAGCTGAGCCATGAGTAACACTTACTCCCTCTGGGAGAGCAGACTGAAGAAAGAGGCTGCAGCCCAGGAGAGTCCCATGGAGGAGCAGGTTGTCCCCATGCAGCCCATGGGCAATACGCAGAGCAGATCTCAGCTTGCAGCTATGGAAGAGCCCACTGTGCAGCAGTGGATGTGGCCTGGAGGAGGCACAGCCCCTCCAGGAGCAGCCCCAGGCCAGAAGCCCACAGTGGTGCAGAAGGGCTGGTGAAACTGCTGCCTATGGACACCTGTGGAGTAGCTCCTGAAGGATGGGCCCTGTGGTACAAGCCCATGTTGGGGCAGATCCCGAAGAGCTGCAGCCCATGGGAAGCCCACCCAGGAGACCACCCTGCAAGCCATCAATATCTGTTTTTCCCAACTAAAGGAGGGCCTGCTTACATCAGAGAGGTTGGAACTGGAAGATCTTTGAGGTCCATTCCAAGCTAAAGCCATTCCGTGATTCTGTTTATCAAAATGTGTGCTGCGCTAATTTGTGCGGGGGCTTTTTGTTATGATTTATAAAAACAAATAACAAGAACGCACATTCTGAACCTGTGCCCATTTAATACAGCCAAAGCTCTGATCAGCAGTGAGCAACCAATTTTTATTGCCATTCCACTAATGGAAAGTTTCTTTTTTCCTTTTAACCATACACCATCTTCTCCACTTTTTTTTTTCTTCACAGCAGGAACTAGAATTCTGCTTGGCACTGGAATTAACTCCCTACTGCCTCATTTCTGGTAGAAACCTGTTAGTACGAGTTCTTGAATCCGACTGGCATCACTGTTACTCGTTTTTTCAACTCAAGGCACAAGACCCCTCTCAACTGTCTCTCAAAGCAAAATTACTGTTTTTTTTCTTAATTACACCACTGGTTAATGCAACCCCTGACAGAGGAGAGGTTGAAAATTTAATCTGGCAAGGTTTAGTGTCAATCTGCATGAGGCCACCGTGCTTTCACCTCCATCTCCATCCTCCAAATGGCTGCTGGCCCTGCCCCACACATCCCATCGGGGATTCACATCAGCTCAGCCCCAGTCCCCCATGCCCCGAGAGCAGGCAGCAGGGACACCGTGAACCCAGCACACTGACACATACTCTTTCCAACCACTATTTCTGATGTCAAAACCAAGGCTTTCATTAATTAGGAGGGTAATTACACTGCTAATTACACTGCACACCTAAATACACTGCTATGCATCTCTCAGAAAGACAACTCAGTACATCTCACATTACGGTATGAATTTCAAACAGCGAAAGCAAACATGCTGTAGGAATGCGTGCAGCCCACTCTCTCTGGTGACTATAGGAATTCTTCAGTGAACTTACAGTGTTCTGTTCCTGAAATAACCCTGCAAAACTGTGTGGAGAACTTCCTCTAGCACCCTTTCCAGGATTGCAGTGCACGTACGTATAAATATACACAAGAAGTACAGTAGTATGGTAGAAGAACAGTAGTAATGAAGAAGACTTGCTGATCAGGGACGATGAATCTTGTTCTCTGCATACTGAACACACTTGTCATGACCTGGCAGTCCTTCAGCCCTGCCCAAAGTGATGCAATCTGATCACCTAGGGAAATGAGCACCTTATAGACATGTGTTTGTAACATAATGGCAATTTCTTGTTCACATAACCAGGAGCTAATTTCAAGCAGCACCTGCTTGCTGGATGCACACATAATCTCCATGTTATAGTCTGAATATCTTACAAACACTGTATTATTTTCAGCCTCCCAGTGCAGCACTTTCTATGCATACAAACTGGGAACTCTATACAGTCAGAAAAAAAAAAAAGTGTAAAATGAAGAAGCATTGCAACACAGTAAGCCAAATTCCAGCCTCAGAGCTAGCCTAACTCCTACCAACCCACATTTTCCATGAACTGCACAGCCCAGGAGTGCCCTGAGCTCTGCATGAAGCCAGAATGCTTTCGGTGCTGGTTTCTCATGCAGCACCTTCCACCACTTAAACGTCCTTATCCGTTATCTCTCAGTTATTAGAGGACAACACCTCCCCATCAACAGCCCGTGCTGCCACGAACATGTAGATGCCCTAAGGAGGGAGAGCCCAGGGAGTGGAGCAGCAGCACTCCAATCACCTTCCTTTGCTCAGGATCCTTAAAACATCTGTCCTGCTCCAAACAATTTAACTGGTGCAGTCACGGTGGCGGTAAGGGGAGAGAGGGCTGTTTGCCAAAAACAACAGAAGCAGAATTTTATCACAGAGATAAGAGCATTTCCCTGGGTAGCAAGGTCTTGGCGTGGAGAAGCTCCCCCGCAGCGCGAGGGGAAAACTCCCATAGCCACACATGGTGCCAGAAACCACAGCTCCCAAGTCTTCGAAGCTGCCTTGGGACAGCAAGCAGTGCTTCCACCTCCACTTCTTTGTGGGCGCCCTGAACTACCGCTTGCAGAGTCCCTCCGCATCTGGCCTCTGACCTCAGAGAGCAAATCCCACCAAGCAGAACAAATTGCCTGCTTTGAACAAGGGAAAAGTCCCCGTCCACGTCCACACTTCTCAGTGTCATCCTGGAAGGCTCCTGCAGCTCCACTGCCCTCCGTCGCTCCCATGCCCCTAATGGCATTTCCAGCTGAAGCTCCAAACCCAGCCCCTACCTCCAGAAGGTCCCCCCAAACTGGTCACCCCAAGGAATGCAAGGGGCTGGAGAAAGCCCTCTGACTCCCCAGCATCCCTTCCTCTTGCAGCATCTCATGTTTCACACGGGAGATCAAAGCACGTTACAGCAGCACAAGGGAAAACATGGATATTTTGCAGTCTGCCCACCAGAACATGCAGACATGGCTGCAGCGCTTCTAGAACTTTCTGCCTCCTGCTACAAAAGCAGAAACTACAAAACTCAAACTCAGACCTCCATAAAAGAAGCCTCAGCAATCCATGCAAGAGAGACTTTTTTTTTTTTTTTTGGTCCACTTACTCTAGCTTCATAAATCAGCCCATTAAAAATATGACTGTGACACAAAGGGCCAGTCATAAAAACAGGCCGATTAATTTCCCTCTAAACATTTCAAATAAATAGCATGCCATTTCTGCGTTTTGAGACTATTCAATTATAGAAGAAAAAATTATCCAGCACTATAATGCAGCGATAGCAAGTGAATAGGTATGAAACCAGAAAGGAGATTTATTTATTAACTAAATTACTGCTGCACTATCTGTACTGTGGGATCGTCGATGTAATAGCATGAAGCACTCAAAAGGAAAAAGTCCCCACGACAGAACAACCACCACAGCACATGGCTCCTCTGAGGCAGACGCTGCAGGATTTGGGACTATTTGGAGCAGGGCTAGTTCCAGTGACAGCTCTGTCATCACACAGCAAAGATGACCATAAACACTGCAATTGACATGGGCTACCTTATAAGTAGCTATTAATGCATTACCAGTGCTATTAAAAGCTAACTCTGCCTTCACAGCATATCAGCTGATAGCTTCCTTGCTCCTCCTATTCATCAGTTTTGAAGTTTTAAGAAATCTTACCCGGTCAAATAAACCACTGGCCATACTTCTTGAAGGCTGAAACATTCCTCATTATGTTTGCTGATAATTTAGGAGATAATAGGGAACTTATTCATTCTTCCTTCTCCCTAGATACTTCTACTTCTCATCACTATTTCTAATAGCTTACAAGTCAGCAACCTTCCCCTCAGCCTGCTTCCCTCCCGTGAATCTAACCCTTACTGATAGCAACCATTCCTAGAAAGCCCATCGGGATGTCTTTAAGAATGGCACATGAGAAGGTCAGGATTTATCCAGACCACATCAGTTTCCACTGAAAAAGTGTATGTGAGCATTGTGGTACACACTCACCTTATAATCACAGAATTACAGAACGGCTCGGGTTGGAAGGGACTTCAGATATCATCGAGTTCCACCCCCCCCTGCTGCAGGCAGGGTTGCCAACCTCTACATCAGGAACCAGCTTAGGCTGCCCACGGCCCCATCCAGCCTGATCTTGAGCTCCTCCTGGGGCATCACAGCTCTCTAGGCATCCTGTGCCAGTGCCTCATTGCCCTCTGAGTAAAGAGAACCTAAAAAGACATTCTAACACATAACCTACATTTCCCCTGTTCCAGTTTAAAGCCATTCCCCCTTGTCCTATCACTACCTACCCACGTAAAAAGTTGAGTGTCTCCTGTTGATAAGCTCCCTTTAAGCATCAGAAGGCTGCAATGAGGTGTCCCCAGAGCCATCTCTTCTCCAGCTGAACAAGCCCAGCTCCCGCAGTTATAGTAACAGTGTCATTTAATCTGTGCACTTATATGGCACTTAAAGGTACCTTCTTCTTTTACATATATGCACATATAGAAGATTTTTAAAGTAAGAAATATCTACGCTTTAAAGGAAATATATATATAAAGACTTAGGGTTTGTGCATTTGCACAGCCTCGCTCACACCAGCATCCTCCCATCACTGCCACAACGCCAGAAACCCGCTCCCAAAACCTTCAGGACTTCCAGCCAGGTGGAAAATGGGAACTCCCCCCTCTCCCCCCCACCCCACCTCCCTCCTCCCATAGCTGTGCCATTCCTAAATCTAGCCCAGCACCTCTAACCGGAGAACGACCATCTCTCTCCTTCCCACGCTACCTCCGAGCGCTCTGCTGCTGAAGCAATGCTCTGCTTGGCCGGCAGCCAGCTGGAAGCCAAAAGGGGCTTTTCCTTTCCTGCCGCTCAACCTCATTCAGGCGCTTCTTGCTTGTACACAACGCTATTTATAGCTGCTGGCGAGCAACCAGGCGCAACTCCACCGCAGAGCCCCAGCGGTTCCAGAGGAATAAATAAAATAATAATAATAATAATAACAACAACAACAACAGGAGCAAAATAAACGGAGCTGGGCTGCGGTTCGGCTCGCATCGGCTGCGTGGCGTGCGGGTGAGACTGCAGGGAGGGGAGAAGCACGGCTGGGCTGCTCCCAGATAAAAATAACCTGGCCAAAAAAAATCACCGTGGGGAAGAGCGACCTTTACTACTACTACAGGAAGAGAGCGTGCTGCAGCACGGCCGGCAGCTCAGCGAGGCAGGATTCGGAATAAATGCACAGGGGAGAAACAGGAAAAACAATAAAAAATAAAAATAAAAAGGTGCGTGAAAGCGGTGTTTTGATATCGTCCCCCAAAATAGGATCGGTCCATTTCTTCTCGTCTCTACCAACTCTCATTCCTTTGGAAATCTCTTCCAGCAATTCGATTTTTTTTTTGGGGGGTAGAATGGGAAGAAGTAGGTTGGATAATAGGAAAAAATCCTTCTCAGAGTTGGTAACGCAGTGGCACAGGCAGCCCAAGGAGGCAGAGGAGTCACCATCCCTGGAGGTGCTCAAGGAAAGTGGAGATGTGGCACTGAGTGATGCGGTTAGTGGGTATGTTGGGGATGGGCTGATGGTTGGACTAGATTAGAGGTCTTTCCAATCTTAATGATTCTATAATTCTATAAGTGGCTTATTTTCTTGCAGGATAATTGCATTATTATTATTCTGGAAGAAAGATGCAACTGCACTCAACGGAGAACAAAGCTGCAGCGGGGCAGTAATTTTCCCCCAAGGGTCAGCTGCTCACGGTGATGCCATGGTAAAACCTACCTCCCTTTTATATCCATTTTTTTCCCCAAGTCATATTTAATCCTAATGGAAAAGTGCTGCCCACGATGGAGCTGTGGTCAGCACTGCAGTGAGTGCTGCCAGACTTGGACTCCCCCTCTCTTCCTCTCCTTTTCCCCTTATTTTTTTATTCCCCTAACTGAAATCACTTTGATTTTGCCAAGACAGGTGTTTCAGATACAGCTTGAAAACTAATTAAATCATATCTGCAGCTTGAAAACTAATTAATCCTTTATTCCCTATTATAATAGATAATTACAATGCATGATAGGAAATGACTTGTCAGGCTTTCTCTTTAAAATGCTCGCAGTTTTATAGAAAATAAAATAGGGGAAATGGTTACAAGGTCTTCCCATCCTCCAGGAGCCCACCAGTTGAGACTGCTGCAGGGAATTTTGAGACACGGTGCAAACAAAACCTACACTCACTGAAAATATCTTTGAGAACAAAAGGTTATGGTAGGTCACATTTCTTGGGTTGCTCTTGTTCGTTCCAACATATGGTCAAAAGGCTCCTGATAGAGTCCTGCCCCCATGTATACGAGAGAATTGGTAGAACATTTGTAACTAAAGCAATGAGCAAAGAAGGATTCAAAGTCTTCCATCAGGCCATGCTGTGCCCAGTGCTTTGTTACACTGTCTTTCACCTTCTTGCTTACTGTCTAATTTTCTCACTTTCTCTAAACAGCACGGTTATTGCAGAGTCTTGAACCACCTCCTTATAGTTTTTCTTAATATACAGCTACAGAGAAGATAAGAAGAGCCAACAGCAAGCAAACAACCAGGAGCTTTATCCAGCCAAGGCAGCTGAGAACCCACATTGCCCTCAAATTTCTCTTAAATAGTCCAGCATCTTTGCTCCCACTGTGAGATAACAAGTCACACTGAAAGTTGCCATGACTCCTCTGTAACAAAATAAAGTTTCCAGTTTTCCTCTGCATTTTAAAAGAAAAACTGCAGCATGAACCCATCTGAACCTTCGAGTTATCTCACAGAATTAGGAGTTTCAAATTGTTGATGCATGGACTCTGAAGGAAGCAGGGAATACTGACGAAGGAAACAAGCTAATAAAGCAGGCCTGTTGTTGACATAATTAAAGATGTTCCCCGAGATCTGTAAGTCTGCAGCAAAAGTGTGGAAAGGTCCACAAAGCCACAAAGGACAAAACCCACTGGGCGCCAAAGGAAAAGTCACACCAAGAACCAAACAAAATGACTTCATATGCACATGACAGAAAGAACCAATCACACCATCAACCCAGACGGCCTGTTCCTTTGAAAACCTCAAACTAACCCTACTCTTTCTGCATGCAATTACAGCTTCTCCTCCACCCGGGTGCTACTCTGTGAATCGTGAACTCTGTGCACCACCATGCTGTTACACACTCCCATTTTGGAGCAGCCAGAAAAGAAAATAAGGGACAGCGATGCCACTCCTCGTGGGTTTTTTTTTTGCTGTGGTTGTTGTTTTACACTTTTGGTTTTGTTCTGCTTTCAGAAACAGACTTTGCTAAAGCACTCCTAGTGAGAAACAGCTTTAACCTCCTGGCTCTCCCACACCACCACCTCACATCTCCCCCAACAGCACCAGCAAAATGATCATTGCTGTATAAAATGACCTAAAATATAGGCAAGACTGCATGTATTTCAAGGAAACATAGTGCTGCTCAGGAAAATTTCCAGCTTGGTGTGCCGCTGGCAGCAGAGAAAGGCTGACACAAGCAATTGGCGGCACAGACAAAAATCTTCAGCATGTCCTGGTGCCAAACTCACTCATCATATACTCCTTTAGCAGGATATCCTTGGGAGAGATCGCCCAGAGATTGATTGAGGCCTCCTGTACCGTGTTAATGAGGCTAATTATAAACTCCATTACCAGCAGGGGGACCAAAGAGTGAGAAACCAACTCAGAAGGGCCAGCTTCCCTTTTCCCTCCCCAAGGAAGGTGTAACTGGACTTGGTTTTCCTCCTTCCCCGTGGTGATGACCAAAGGTCCCACATCCAACAGTGGGTTTGGATAAAGCCTCATTCCATACTCTTCACCCGCATAGACAAACCAACTCCTCTATCTCCCGCTTCCTCCCGAGCCAGCTGTCACTCCGCAAAGCACCTTCTCCAGGTACCAAAAAAAGTCCATTTGCTGCCCAATTTAACCGCAGATTATCTGTCGCCAATGGGATGAGTGTTACTAGTGATTCAGGGAGGGGAAGATGGGAGGAAGAGAGGGGAAATAGGTTTTCAATCCACACAATTAATTGTTTTGGTATTTATACATATATTAGATTAGTAGACTCGGAAGCAATTTACCATCTCTGACAAGAGGATGCCCTGTGGCAAAGCTTACCATCCTCCTGCTGTACGTGAGCTCAGAAAGGACAGGAAAGAAGGGAAAGAGGAAATAGTAGTACTTCAGATTAGGTTTTGATCAGAGAAGAGCATATGTCTAAAGTATGCACAGAAGGTTAAAATATTAAATTGGAAATAATCCCTTTCACTTGTGCTTTTCTTTAGAAATACAAATTTTAAATAACAAAACTAATGCTGTGCATGAATAAAGATTAGAAAAAATTAAACCATCGACCTTATTTTGTCTACACTGATTTATTTTCTATTTTTCACCCCAACTCAAAGTGATGTTCTTCTGATAACATTTAATGAAACCCACAATGGGGAGCTGTGTTTCTTCAAGCGTTAAATCTTCTGAGGGTACTCTGACCTTTTATATATCCTAGAGCCCATCACAAAATCTCATCTCTTCACCTGTTACTAACTTTGTTTTCATTGCCACTGTCAACATGTCATAGACTTTTCCACCTATGCAACAAATAGACCCTCCAAGGCCACTGAAGCACAGCTTTGGGCACGGATTCAAAATACCACTGAGGTTATCTCCTAGTTTTGATTACTCAAGCACAGCTCTCCCTCTACTCCCGTATTAATCTCTACCACGATCCTAAACCTGTTTGTCACCCATGCACTCATTTACTACTTTTTCAGTAATTAAAGTTGCAATGGAATGGCCGGGCAACATTTAATGGTGTTTTTATTAATGCTGTAATGACTCAAGTTACAAGATATTGACTCATTTTCATGCTTCTGCAAACTAAGTTAACGGTTCCCTATGCTGCCGCTGGGTTTTTGTTTTCCATGGTGCCATTCAAAATAACTTCTAGATTCCAGTACAACGGAGGCATGGCCCAGCAGGCCTTACAGTGGAATTCAGCTCCCTATATAGTCAGGGAACAGATCAAAACACTTCAAAACTATTTATATTTATGGCCTTGATTTTTCCAGGTGCCCAATTTGTCCAACCTTTAAGGGATCCAATTTTCTAAGAGTGCTACCTCTTTACCTTCTGAATAGAAAACCCTTATTAAGAGAAACCTCAAAGGTCCTGAAGTCACCCACAATATTTGCCAGACGGTGGCCCTACATCTTGCTGTTTTGATGAGATACTCAGAGGCATTTCTCTTGGTCAGTAGTAGCAACATTTTCTTTAAGAAAACTTTGAAGTGGTTTCAGGCAAGTTACTAGACATATTAAATATGACATGCCATCTGCTTCCAAATGCGATGTTTTGCATTGTGTAACTAAACCAATTTAAGAGCTGAAGTCTATTTGACATCTAATTAGTCTGTTTGGTAGCCTGATCACTTGTAGATGTTTTGGAGGAGAAGAAACACTCTTAACAATCTTGATTTTTTTTTTTTTTAAATAAAGAAAACAATTAAAAATAATTAGTCACAGAACTGTTTTTCCTTCCTAAATATTTTATTTTTTCCCATTTAGGAATGGAGCCATATGTTTCTCTTATGTCACCCTCTGTTTCTCGTAGAATGCAAATCTAGCCATCTTCAGTACCTTTTTTGGGGCATCACAGAGTTTTACACAGCTCTGGGACAAGGGAAGGATATATTGGGCTGCAGAACAAAAAGGTCTATCATCAGTGTCCAATATCACACAGTGATTTGCCAGGTCATTTGTTTGCTTGCTTAAGTTGATTGTATTTCTCAGGAAATGCATGGTCACCTCAAGAGTAATTTATCCTGGCAGAGTAATACCAGTGTTTAAAAGTGGCAGGCACAATCCAAGCAGAAACAAAACAACTCATCCCAGTGCACTTAAAATTCAAAGTCTAGGTGCCAGCTTGTGTACTGCACCAGCTTCCTCAAGTTACAACAGCAGGAAGACTAGGACTGCAGCCAGTCAGCAACACGTCACATCGCCAAACAACAGAGCAGGTCAAACTCCAAATCAGAAGTAGCTGGTGGCATTTTCTCACCGCAGATGGGGATGTTCAGATTCATGCACCCACCATGAAAGCACATCAAGAAGTGGTTGTTGAGCACCTCTACCTGGGTCGGCATATAAGGCAGATGTTGTACCAAGGAGAGAAGACTATCTTCCACAAACGCACAGATGATGGAGAATGAAGTACATTTAGAGACACGACAGAATCATTTCATATATTCCAGCATCAGCCATAAGGAATAGCTCACAGAAGCACAACACTCTATGCATCGTTTCCACAGGAAAAAGAAAAGAGATAAACATCAGGCAGTTTTGACCCATGACATTTATGTCAGATACATTCATACTCTGACATTGACAAGGGAATTCAATGACATAGTCCAGAGCAGCCACCTCCAGCCACACTTGGAGCTCCCACCGCAGTGCTCTTCAGAGACATCTACTGCGAGCCCTAGATATTATAGCTTGAAGGTATTTGGGGTTCAGAGCAAAGACAAATGAACAAGATCTACAATTAGAAAAGAGTGACATTGTTTGGAGAGTCAGATCGGGTCACTCCCAGAGGATGTTGTTCCTGGAACCCAGGCAGTTATGGTTCGCAACCTTTACCAGCTCCCACAATGAAATACAACCACTCTTCTAACCCCTCTTGTTTTCATGGTATTATTTTCTATTGCTCTGTACTAAGCAACTGTCAGCCCTTATTGCTGCTGCCCTGGGCCCTTGTGCTTTCCTGTCACCTTCCCTTGTGCACACTCATTTCTTCAGCTTTGCCTACATGGGAGTTTTGGAAGGTGTGAGGAGTTCCATAGCCTGATCTAATCACCCCCTCCCAAAAACGAGTCAAAAAGAAAAAAAAAAAATTTTTTTTTTTTTTTTTTTTAAAAAAGACCATCGCAGTGTAGCATGAGCAAAACAGCTTTAGCTAAACATGCTGCTGCTCAGGAAAAGAGCCGGAAAGAGATGGGGGAATTTGCTAACTTTCACTCGACAGCGGAGCAGAGCTGCTTTCAATGTGCCATATTGACTTACCGCTGCTGGAGGCACAATAAAGGCAGGCCTGGGAGTCAATGCGAGCTCCTGCGGCTCTGTGTAAACTCCGCTTAAAATGTATTTCAAGGAACTTGATCTATTGACATGGCAACTGTGAAAACTTGAGGCCATTTGAAATTTAAATAGCATTTCCACCCCTCTCTAAATGCCAGCCGCAGGGTGGGCCCCACAGCCCTTGTGTGGAAAATGCTTTCACTGGAAGACATCTCCCCCAACAGAATGCCTCCAGACACAACTGCTCTCCTCAAAAGCAGCCAGCACAACTGATCAGGACCTCTTTTTGATGCAAATTCATATTATTCTGTTAGGGAACAGCAGGTGTTCAGCCATGCTTCCCTTCGGAAAAATTAGAACCTTGCTTTCTCTCCCCTCCTCCTCCTTGCACTTGGCTCCTGGTTGGACCCAGCCACTCTCACAGAACCCATACTTGGGTGGCTTCTGGACCTGGGCCGACCTAGGTGGAAAGAGGGCTTCTAGAGCAGACAACAAAAGCTCCATGGTGAACATCCACAGCAGATAGCACCAGTACAAATGTTGAGATCCTGCATGATGTGATTTTGGAGGGTTGCAGTATGAAGGAGTATCACTGAACTAATTTGGCTTGATTCATGGAGTTGGGAAAGAATAGGCTCTACCAGCTTGGCCCTTGCCTGCTTCGGTGCTAAGTAATCTGCTCCAGCTTTAGGAAGGGCCTTCAAGAAAATAAAATGAGCTGTTGTTCAGTACCACAAGGTCATCGTGGTCTGTGTGAAGGCCAGATGAAAGCGCCAGAAGGTGGCCAATGGACAGTGCTGTTGGGGAATCACACATGGCACCCAATGGGAAGGGCTATGTTAAGGTTGTGTCCAAAGAATCATAGATTGGCCTGGGTTGAAAAGGAGCATAGCGATCTAGTTCCAGCCCCCTTGCTCTATGCAATGTCACCAAGCAGCAGCCCAGGCTGCCCAGAGCCACATCCAGCCTGGCCTTGAATGCTTGCAGGGATGGGGCATCCACAGCCTCCTTGGGCAACCTGTGCCAGTGCATCACCACCCTCTGAGTGAAAAACTTCCTCCTGATATCTAACCTAAACTTCCCCTGTCTCAGTTTAAAACCATTCCCCTTTGTCCTATCAGAAAGGTACAGACAGGATCTAGCCCTCCCCATGGTGGGAATCATTAAAGTACGCAAGAAAAGTTCTTGCCCTCCCTACTGCTTTGCACTGCCAACCTGTAATTTGCAATTTCATTTGAGAAAAATAACAGAAAAGGACAGCACTATAGACAAGAAGATAAATCCAGAACAAGGCATGCAGATAATGTGACTTTATATAGGCACCATCTAAAATTCATGGGGCTCAGCAAGTCAGTGCCCTCAGCCTCATGTTGGAACCATTTCTCCAGAATTCCCCACATGATCTATTTCAGCAAACCCAAAGGGCTTTTCTCTTAGCATGTGTGAATACCAGCTCCCTTGGGGAACAGGGGAATCTTAAAGAACAATTTGGAGGAAGAGAAAGCAGCTTCACAGATTCGTTTAAGAAGCACACTGAGAGAAAAGCCCAGGAGGTGAACAGAAGAGCCAGACAAAGGGATGGTGAAGGCCAGTATCACATGAGCAATGCGGCAAAGCACCCCATGACCTCAGCAACCGGGCATGGAGTCACAGAAAATCTTAAATGACAAGGAAAAAGGGATTAAATGAAGATGGTGTAGTGTTAGGGGTGGAGGAAACAGGGGCTGCAGCAGGGATGCAAAAGGCTGTGGAGAGGCCAAAGGGATAAATGCCAAGAGTAGCAACATAGGAAAGCATGCAGCATCACTGCAATTTGCCTTTATAAAAAAAAGAAACAATAAAATAAAATAATAAAAAGGCTGTAAATCTATGTTTGATGCGTCTTTCACTCAAGCCTCAACTGAAAGCTGCTATTTGCTGTTGAAAGCACATATTAGAAAGCCAACAGTACCAACATTTCATCCGAACACATTTAAAACATTTTGAAGCTGTCGTTACAGTCCTCTTCACTAATAAAAAGGCAAGAGGGAAGAGTGATAGGCTGAAGCAGTTTTATTTCAGCTCTTCCGAGGCAAAACAAACATCATGAAACTTGTGGGAACATCAGTCCAATTTAAGCCTTTGACTACTAATTTGAGGCCCATTTATTTAAGCCTACTTTAAGAAAGGCATCTGAAGTTACAAAATCACAAGACATTTCCAGTGATTTCGCCAGTTTTTATTGCCAATAATGGTTACAGTCTTTATTATGGACTCCAGTTAGGACTCCATTATACTGGACTCTTTATAAAATACAATCTGTAGCATTAAAAGTCTACCTGGCTGCCTTACAGCAGCTGGTTGACACAAAGAAGAATAGCTAATAAAGAACTGAAAGGAGGTTTGAAAATCTATTTTCTTTTAAAGAAAATTTTAATCAAACAGACCACTACTCAGTGGCTATATCTGCAATGCTAAAAAATACACGCGTAGGCTGAGTGTGCCACATTAAACTAGATTTTCTCTCTCTTCTCATCCACAGAAAGCTCAGCAGGTCTGTGTGAAGCAGTTTGGTGTAGGTATGCAACCACAGCTCACAGAAGCAGTCCCAGCAGAGATTAATTTTGTAGATGGACACAGCCGTAAAGCAAAGATGGGCAATACGCTAATGCAAACCAACTTGTTTAAAACTACTTTTAAGCAAGCCCCTGAGTACCAAGCTTTTAGCTCCATGGGATCAATGCTCAAATCCTTCCACAGCTTCACTTGGTACTGCACGCTCTCACCGCAGCAGCAGAAGGCACTCTGAAACAGCAGGGCACTTCTTAAGTGAGGAAAAAAAAAGACAGAAAACCACTAAAAATGTTTCTTGAGGAAATGCAAAGGGTTTTGCTGCTGATATTCTTCAAGACAAATGGGTGCACAGTGTTCCCCACCTGCTCTGCCAGGATTGCCGTGAGCAGCATATGTGGAAATAATACAGAAAGAAACTCAGGTTGCTGGGAAGAAATATGGGACATAAATTTTATAATAAAACTTCCAGTTTTAGTACTACAGACGGACAGGAAATACTTGTGTGCCCCCACCATTTCATATAACTGCGCAAGCATCCTCTAAAACCATCTAAAACTTTGAAAGAGACGCTGAATCAAGGTTGATGTCAAAGCACAACTCCTGGCGCCTGTTTTCCAAAAATTAGTTATTGGCAGCATCTAAAATGCACTGTGCCACCCCAGCTAATAGCTCTAACAAGAATTACAATCACGGAATTCACTTTTAGCTGCTCAGATCAAGTACAACAAGCATGTGTTTGTCAGCCACACCACGGCTGGAGCTTGCAGCATTCCTGACATCCGATTATGTTTCATTCTGCCTTTGGCAGAAGTTTGGAGTTTCCTTCTTGAAGTTGTATAATAGATACTTTTGATTCGTAATTGAATGAAAGATTATAATCAACCTTGGGATGTTCGCTCGCTGATGGAATAAAGCCACTAAGTCCACTATAAATATTTATAATTTTTTCCACATTTGTTAGTATAATTAAAGGGAAGGAAATTCAATGCAACAGTTGGGGGAGGGAGGGAAGTAAAACCTGTTATTTACAGTGTCCTTTAAAATTAAATGTATAGTCATTAATTGCTTATTATACACACTGTTATTCAACCAGCAACATGCAGGAAACCGTGCCAAGGAGAGGAGCCTACAGCTTACAAACACCCTTCAATAATGCGTCCTGACTGGTCATTCAGACAAGAAAAGGCACAGAGCATCGTGTTCATTTCCACCAGCAGACACTACAAGATGCTACTCCAGCAGCTCAGTATTATTTTACAGCACCGTGTGAATGACTGTGCAGCGTTAGCTGCTACCAGCCCCATTTAGGAGCATTTTATACTGCTCCAAGACAAATGCAATTGGCCCTGTTATCACCACATATAAATCACCCATGAGTCCCCGGCAGAAACGCAAGGGCACGTAGTGGGGATGGAAATGCTGGCTCCAACCTTGCTGTTCCTCTTGGAGAACTAACCCGGTAACTACCTTCACAAAAGCAGACAACAGCCTTGTCCCCTGCTGAGAAATTCCCAGTTTACACTGCAGTTTCAGGAGAGGAATACTCATTTTCAAAAAGACTGAGTATTTTGGCTTAAGGCTTTTAATGCTCATCTCCAAAAAGAAGAACGGTTATCGAAAGAACAAGGCGAAAGAGTTTCAAACTAAAAGAGGGGAGATTTGGATTGGATAAAAGGAAGAAGGTTTTTACAGTAAGGCCAGTGAGGCACTGGCACAGGCTGCCCAGAGAGTCTGTGGGTGCCCCGTCCCTGGAGACATCAAGGGATGTCTCAAGGTCAGGGGTTGGACGGGGCTATGGGCACCTGATGGAGCTGTAGGTACCCCTGGTTACCGCAGGGGAGTTGGACCAAATAATCTTTAAGGGTCCCTTCCAACTCAAACAATCCTATGATTCTATGATTTTATTCCATTTCTGTCACCTATTCCTTCTTCCTTTAAATAATATATGCTTCTGTTAAAAAGGGCAGTGCTTTATTTTTAGACCATGCTGTAAGATATAAGAAGGCATCTGCTAGTCTTTAATTCTGATACTGGTAAGCTTTGAGAGCCTGTAACAATGGGGTGCAAGCAGAAGCTGGTCCCAGTGTACCCAGAAAGATTTGCATGCTTAAAGAAAGTGCCGAAAACATGCCCAGCTTTCTTCAACTGCCTGAAATATGCTGCCAGAAAAGCGAGGAGAGGATGAAACAAAACAAAAACACTGAAGTGCTATTGCCTGGAAACCACTTTAATGAAAGTCACTGCAGAAGATGACAAGATACCTAACCTGTGCTGACAGAGGAAACAGGGAAATGAAATCCACACAGCCACTTTTACGTGTCCTCTGCTATAAAAATAGCTGGATAATAACCATTTCACAGCTGAATATGTTTGAAGGATCTGACACCTCTCTGAGTGTAAAGACTGTTGTAGTGTGGGGAGAAGCCCTTCTGGAAGCACCAGCTTCGAGGCAGGAAGGTCCTTCCCCGCTGCCGCTGTAAAGGACAAAGAATTTACAGGAATTAAGGGAAGTCTCAGTCCCTTCTCAATAAAACACTCCTTCTTCCTATTTGCTTTCTAACAAGTAGGTTTCAAATTTGCTTTCTTTCTTTCCAACACAGGAGTGTTGTATGTTTCTAAAGGATGCTGATTTTTAGGAGGCACCACTCTTGCTGCCCAGCCTCCATCAGCTCTTTGCTCTGGGAATGATTAGGAACCAGCTACCATCTCTCTAATTTCTCTCAAATCCATTCCTCTGCAAAAAGGAGTTTCTCCTTTTGGCGCTGAAACTGAACTCCCGTCCAGGGATTTGATAAGCAGTGCTGAGTTAGGCTGATAAAACCCTGACTCCAGCCGCCAGCACAGGGCAGACAGACGGCAGGATCGCATCAAGAACAACAGACGTGGAAAAGGTCAGCCCTCCAACCTTTTCCCATTAAGCCCTTCCTAGAGCCCAGCATAGTTTACTTGGTGGATATAGCAGCATCCCCAAAACCATGTCACTGATAGACAGGCTTTGAAGTCCATCATTGAACGTAAAACACTAAATGCCACATCAGATGAGGCAGCGTATGCTGAGGGATATTTTGCTCAAATCAAACCAAACATGGTTTAAAACTGCCCCATTGGATAGTTGTGTCTGCCTAGCACTTCAGACCTCTCCACTGCCTACCTGGGAGCAGTTCTGCTATGCGAAACATCCCTTGTTTGCTCCAGACATAAGCAGTGAGAAGCTAACAAGGACAGTAGCACCTATAGAAAGCCCACTGACAAGTGGGCAAAATGGAAAAAAACAAGTATAGATCTGGAATGACTGCTCTCCAGCCCAACATTTTAATTTAACCCTGCTGTACAGTGGGCCCAGGTGACACAGCCAAGCTGCCTTTAGACTTATATCCTAATCCCACCTTTCAGAGTCATCCACTATTTTTACGATGAAATCACAGTTCTGTGGTCCCACAGTTCATGGGGGAAGGTTGTCGCTCGGCTCTTGTTCCACCAGAACCACAAAGTGGTCCAGGCAGGTGCTAGCACTCAAGCCCAGCAAAGCCCTATTGCTGAGCATCAGAACCCATTTACTGGAGGATTTTGCAGGTATCACTGCAGTGCAGTGCTTCTTCCAAGAGGCTGCAACCACATGCTGCACTTTCAGTTAAAGAAAGAAGCCAATTCTTCCTCTTTTTTCTGACAACACCCAGTACACTCTGTGATCAGCTCAAGCTGGAGTCCAGCTAAGCAGTCTAACTCAAATGCCACTGAACTGAACAGGGGTTGGACCACGTGAACCCAGAGGCCCTAACAACCTCAAACACTTTGTGAAGCTTTGAAAAGCCACTTTGCAAACCTAGAAGACACCATGACAGCATTTTCCACGTGGCCATGCCGTGGCACAGGCTGTCCAAGCAGGTGGTGGAATCACCGACCCTGGAAGATGGGGTTAGACTTGGTGAGCTTAGAGGCCTTTTCCAACCTTAATGATTCTATGATAGGCTGGATGGAAACCAAGGGGCACCTGGCCCCACATCACTGCAAGAAAACCAGAGTTGGGGGCACTAGGAGTGGAAACGCTCAGTGAGAGCATCTGCACTGCCACATCCACAACTGAAACATAAACCTGGATTAGGACCAACAAGAAGCCAGGCCGCCCTGAGGCTGCTTGGCAGAGGGCACCAGTTGAAAGCCCCATTTGCTGCTCGGGGTGTGGCTTCTCTATGATTTTCCCCCAGCCAGAGATGGAGAAGCAACAGAACAGCTGCAGCAGAGAGGACATGGATACATTTTTTCTTCCCCCTTTGGTCCAGTTCCCTATCACAGTGTAAGTAATCTCTGCTCTCATCATTAAGAACGCTTGCAGTGACTGCAGAACAGAAACCTGCTTTTCTCCATCAAGTCGTCCCCCCCCCCCCCACCCCTGTCTTGGGCTAACATCTATTTTAAGCTTTCATTTCCCGGCCGGAGTTTTCAGCTTTTGTGTTTTTTAATTGAACCTCTCTGTACTACACACAAGCCTTCCACGTAATGAAGTAAACAGCACCACAATGCATTCCTCAACACTAGCTGAACTGCTAAATAGCTGCTTGTAGTTGGAGGCTGGAGCAGCTGGGTGTTGGATTACAAACGAAAAACAAATGCCAAGGCATGGCCATAGTATGTGCAATACATTGATGACCTACAGCACCAAGCTCTCCACGCTTAAATAACTCCTCTGAAAGCAGGCCGCCCATTCAGAATGTTTTACAGCTAAGAGAAGAGAGCTTGGTTTGTGCTTGCAAGGCACGTTTTAAAAATGCATAGGAAAGTTGTTGCATGATTTTTGCACAAACAGAAATTACACTGGAGGGGCAGGGGGGAAAATTCATGCTGCCAGGGCAGAATTTCACGCTTATGAACCGCTTCCAAAGGGTCCCACCCACTGGAGCCAGGCACGGTGCAGGCAGGGGGAGGATTTTCAAGGCCATTTGAGCCCCCCCAAAACTCAAATCCTCCTTTTCTAAGCCTACAGGAGAGCAATGCTTTTCTAGGCATGCAGAGTACGCAACCAAGAGCTGCAATGAAAGGGTATGCATGGCACTTTCAGCACTGTATCAGCATAACACAATCTGGAGCACACCTAGTAGAACCAGCTATGTAGTTCCGCGGGTGCTTTCAGGCAAAGTATGCGGGGTCTCTGACCTCGCATGCAGTGGGAAGAAATAGTTCCAGTTATAGGTCGAGAGAAAACACTTAAGTTAAAGCAGCTAGCAAGTGAAATCTGCCCCAAGAGCTGTACTTTTTCCTGTAAGGTAACAACTGCACAATGGCTATAAACCAATCACAGCAGGGAAGCTCTCATCCACAGTATATGAAGTCCCAGGAGGCACCTAACCATGTCCTCATGAACATCACTGGTGTCTCATCTTCAGGAACATTTCTGGAAGGGGAGGATGTGGGAACGTGTCTCACTGCAACATGTCTGTTCAGCTGCAGAGCCATGGTTCCCACTTGCTTTGCCTTCTCTAAAATCCCAGCATGGCCCAGTTTAAAGCTGTTGTCTAAAGCCACCTACTGCCAGACCAAAAGCAACATCTCAGCAGTTCATCTTGGTGCTGCAGTGTTAGCTACAGGATGTAACACCTCACAATGACCTCTCTGCAACAAGAAATGAATGGCCAACACTCCCAAAGTATCACGCTTTCATTAACAAGCGTTGAAGGCAAAGGATGACTTTGGCAGGCTGCAAGGAGCTGGAAGTAGCAGCTTCTCCTGGAGCATGATGAAGGTTTTACATTGAAAAAGAGACCAAGGATCTACCTGCTGTTCCCCATGCATGGAGAGGTCTCTGGGGAGAAGATGTGCCTCCTCCCAGATAGAGGACGTAGTGGTTTAAACTTTAGGAATGAAACATTGGTCTTACTGGTAGAACCAGTATATCATAATAGAGCTTAAGCCTTCCTCACAGTAACACTGCCCCTGGCTTTGAGCAGCTGCTGGTTTCGGATCACGGAAGGTGTGACACAACTCAATTCCTTTTTGCTTTCTTTTTGTTGTCGTTGGGGCTGTTTTATGTTGTTCTTCTTTGTTTGTTTGTTTTCGGGGGGAGGGGGCAGGATTTTGTTTTGTTTAGTTTCGTTTTAAATACTGGCTTCAGTGCAAAGCAGGAATGTCTCAACATGCAAAGACTAACTCAAGTTGTTCCTAGAGAGCAACTTATATCTTGGCAGTTGGTAAGATGCAACCAGAAGTATCCCACCAGCTCTGCTCATCTCACCATCACTTGGTTGCACAAAATTGCAGACAAGTGAATACAGCTCAGGCAAGATACACGACGACCTCATTTTTTTAATGGTTGGCAACCCTGTCCATGGCAGGAGGGTTGGAACTGAGGTCCCTTCCAACCCAAGACATTCTGTGATTCTATGACTGCAGACAAAAAGCTAGTGCAACACAAAAAGCTAATGCAGGAAGGAAGGAAAACACAACACTCCCATCTGTGTTTACCTTATCAGAAAATGTACGGACTAAGAGGTGACCCAAACTTGAAAGACGACCATTTAAGAAGGGAGTCAAAAAGGACACGCAGTTTACAAACTGTAGTTTGGCTGAAAAACAATTCTAAAACCACCATCTGCTCTGTACTTGGTCCTGACCCACACAGTTGATCCCCCATGCTTGGGCAGGGAAGGCTCCAAACAGTTCATCATCATCTGTGCATAAAGATTAAAGAGTGCCCGACATACACTCTTGGGAAGGCAGAACATTTTAAGAAGCTGGATAGGGCCCAAGAGCATCAGACTGCTGAGACAGACATGGAGAAACGTCTAGAGAAGACAGAGACCTGGCAGCCTGGATGAAGATCAGCACAAGTTGTCTCCAATGAAGTCCTTCTCCCTAATTCCATCCCCATCTGATTTATCTCAGTTATTGTAAACTTGACCCTTTTTCACTCTCCTGCTGGGTCTGTCATTGAGCACAGCGGAGTCAACTCATGAAGCAGGGAGGACATCTGCAAGGAAAACTCCAAAAGTGCTTCCAAGCCAATCTACTCAATGGAGCTAGAGCAGCTTGTTCATTCTGTAATGACAGTTAGAGAGGTTGGTAGCACTGCTTTTAAAAAGGAGGAAAAGTCTGGATGAATTTTAAGAATGCAAACATACACAGAATAAAAGCAAGTTTAGTTCAGCTATGATCACAAATTAAAGGGCATTCTAAAACATGACCCTGTCAGGACAACAGTAGCTTTTGCACAGAGGGATTTTAACCCAATGCAACTCCTCGTAGGAAGGAAAACCTCAAAAAGCCACGCCAGCAGCACAGGTTCCCCACAGGATGTGGAAGGGAGAAGGCAGCAGCCACCTCCCAAGCCAATTTCTGAGGTGGGCAGGAGCAACTCTTATCCTGGTGCAAGGTCAATAGAAGCAGACATAGGTGAACAGTGGAAATCTTTCCCATAGAGTAAAAATAGCCTCGTTTTACAAAGCTGTCATTCACCCTCAAGATTAAGATGTCGCAAGAAGAATGTGGCAACTCAGAACTAGTCCTTTCCATACAGAACCTCCTCTTTTCAGAGAAGCAAAACGTCAGGTAACATCAGGTCAGCCTCAAATGGGATTTCTCTTTCCCTGCTCTGACTGCGAGCCACTTACCCGGCTTACCTCAAAGGACACGCAGCACAGATCAGCTGAGGTGAGGCCTGACAGGACAAAGCCTGCACCATTCCCTTCCCAGGCAGCAGCTCTGTACATACACACCCTGACCTTTCTGTTCTGCAAAAAGATGATTTTTTGTACTTGAAAGGGAGGGAGGGAAAGTTGCACGGTGCTTGGGGAGGAAAGTAGCTGTTACTGGGTTTCGGAGCAACATCTCCATTACAGAGACCTTCCCCACACCTGGTTTTTGTCTTTTCTTGGCCGACTCGAAGGCAGGATTTCCAAAGTTTGCACTTCCAATGACAAATGAGGGAATTAGCTCACCAAACATTTTCAGGGTCAGCATAAGTCCAACTTACAGTCCTGGCTAGAAGCCATCAGAGCTCATGATGGTAGTGAGCCCCATGTCTTTATGGCCGCAAATGGAAATAGTAAAAATAATTTAGATAGCTGCTTCTCATGCTAAGATACCAGCCTAAGGCATCTAAACACCTTTAAAGATAACTTCTTCTCATGCTTTTTTGACCCAGGGATTCTCATACGGTGCTTGGGGATCCAGCAGGCTGTAAGATCCCCACTACTTGTCTGACCAAAGATATGAATTTATCCATGAAAACATCAAAGGGGGCATCAATGTCCTGGAACTTTTCTCCATTACAATGTAACAACACCTAAATTCCTCTCAACTTTGGCCCTGTTGCATCAAATCTAGCCTCTGCAGAGCCTGTATGCTAAAATCTGCAAGAACTTCTGTGATGGGTCCCTGGGTGCTCAGCAAAGGGCTATCATGCCACCAGCCTTCCTGCTTCTCTGTACACCCAACACTTGGCTTGCTAGTCCAACCAAAATGCAATGTGCTTTTAACAGATGGGCAAACAAACTTGGAGGAGATACAGCTATCAAAAGCAGCGAGTTGCGTGATGATACCAAGATCCGGAGGCAGAACTGGTGCAGAAACAAAAAAGCAAGGGAAGTGGTGAAAGGAAACATCAACAGGCTGCCTTGTCTCTCTTCCTGCAAACCTTTCGACTACTCCACTCTTTCCTCTGCAAATCACACTGATGTTTGGAATTCCTAATGGCCCCCTTCCTCTCTCCCCCTGGGAACCCACAAAGAGGGCAATTAAGCAAAACGAAAACAAAACAAGAATGCTATTTTATTTATTATTTAAGAACCTTTGTATGCTACTAAACTGCAGTTTCATTATAAACATTCACTTGCTGCCACTCGGCCAACTTTGGCAACAGAAAGGAACTGCTCTTTTCCCCTCTCAGATTCCTATCTGGTAGAGAAATGCAAAACAGTCAGGCAAACATCTATTTCCAGGCTATGACTTTTTCTTTTTTTGAAGTATCATTTAAAAATAAAACCAAAAACATCACTTTCGTGACACTGACTGCAACACTTTGAACCCACAAGGCCTCAGTAAAAAATATATATATATATATTTTTTTTTAAGATGAAACCTGCAAGAAAAGATAATACTTGAGACTTTTATAAAGCTTTGTAAACACAACACAAAAGTTCAAGTGGAAAAGACAGAGTGATTATTTCCCTTATTTTCCAAAGATGGAACAGAAGAGAGGAAAAAAGATGCCTTAACATTTCATTAAGAGGAGATTTCCTTGGGAGACCTCTCTGAGAAGCTCCCATTAACTCACTCCTCCAACTTCTCTGAAGCGACATCAACAACAATAATTTAATTTGCAGCCTGGATAAAAGGCACTTCCAAAGACACGGAGGTAAGAGAGAACGTTGGCAGGGCACTGCTAGCTTAATTCAGTGCAGTTACCTTCTGCCTGCTTGTGGTTTAACTCCTGATAGCTCATCCTCCTCAAAACAGCAAACTGCTGTGGATAACCGTGTGCCAGAAGCCACCGGGGAAGAGCAGGGAACAATTAGTGTGTCTGTATGTGTGAGCAGGTCCTGCAACGTCTGTAAATTGCAGATGAAATGCATGTGATCACAGCAGGCAATGCCCAGACTGTGCAGAAATGTGTCAAGGTGGCTGGGGGAGCTGCCTCAGGAACACAGATGCTCCGGCCCCATAAGGTTGGTAAAGCTCCTTTCCAGGGCCATTTGAACATTAGGAGCAGCAAAAGAAATATCCACAAAGAATTGCAAGCATCCACCTCCAAACCACCATTCAGGAGTAAGAAAAACAAAAAGCCTTCAGCACACATATTCTTAGGGACTCCCAACTAACAGCAAGACATTTTTCACTCAGACTCCAAGGAGAGGCTCAGTGACGACCTTCCTTCCATGGAAATAAGGAAGGGAGGCTCCCCTGTTTGAGTTCCTCCATTTCCAGTTGGGCTCCTCTAGTCCTGAGTAGCAACAAGTGTGCATGCATGGTGGGAAGGGTGAAGGAGCTGAGTTCATTGCACAGGCAGAGGGACAAATATAACCACCACTGCACAACAACTTGACAATGGAAAAGCTGTCAGAGGGTCCCCACCTGCAGCACCCATCACCTCCCCTAGCAGGCAGGAGGACAGGTCCGTTGTCAAAGGTCCTGGAGCAACAGTAGTTACAGCTGTCATTTCTACCGGACTGACTTCAGGCTATCCTACACTGCAAAATGGAGATAAACATCTGCAGAGATACGTAATCTGTAAAGGAGCCTGGATCTCCTAGCTCTGCTTCTGCTGACAAGCTCAGCAGCGCTGCCCATAAAAACAACCTGACACGTTCCCAATACACAGAAAGAAAGGAAAAAAACCACCAGGCTCACCTGCTTTTGTTCTGACAAGTGAGAAAATGTTTACTGAAGTCAGAACAGAAAATTTCTTCCAAAGACAGAGGAAGGTGGAGAGAGCACATCCAAAGAGAAGTAATAATAATAATAAAAAAAAAAAAAACCACGACAAGTTGCATGAGAAATGTTAAAAGAAAAAGGTTAATTAAATCAAAAATAAACACAACCCAAGCCCATCCATCTTTCACTTGTTAGTGGCTGCATTTCCCATTAGGAAAAACCTGCTGCAAACCGCCCCCCATAAGCAGTGCTCAAACTGGACACGTGGAGGATGTGACCAACACGAGGTACAGAGTCCCGTGTTGTGTAGGAGGTGTCTGATCCTACAGAAGACCTACAGATTCCACCCAGCACTGCCCTACTCGCAGGTATTTTTCTGGCAGAAAATAGGATGACGACTGGCAGTATCTCATTGGCTCAGGGGCATCAACTGTGTTCTTTCAGGGAAACCATGCCCTTCATGGAAAGCCCCAGAGGGACCAAAGCTGTTCATAATCACCCATCCTTCAAGTAGCATATTAACCTACAGCAATAAAAAGCTGCTAGCAACTGCACCCCCCAAAAAAGGCAAAACCAAACAAAATCTGTTTGAAGAAAGCATGAAAGGACAAGCTTGATGTATTGCTGTGTCCAGCTGACAGCAGCTGGCCTGTCCCATGAGATAGAATCATAGAATTGCTCAGGTTGGAAAAGACCTCAAAGATCATCATGTCCAACCACAACTTAGCCATACTACCCTAACAACCCTCTGCTAAATCACATCCCTGAGCACCGCATCCAAGCAGTTTTTAAACACATCCAGGGATGGTGACTCAACCTGCAGATGTGGTGGTACCAGCTCCTGCCCTTTTCTTCCTTCACAGGGAGTTTTGTCCGCTACAAACCCATCTCACAGGGATATTTAGAAAAGATGTAAAATGTTAACCTTCCAACTCGAGAACAATTCTTGCCAGCCCTCAAGCAACAGGAAGAGATGAAAAGCACAAAAATGCCACCAATATGCATTCTCACACCTGAAACCCTGAAAGCAAACAAACACAGGCCACGTATATTGGCCGCAGTTGCCAGTATCTAAAGCCATGTCGGCACGTTTTAGCAAGAGGGAGGGAGAGGGCAGGACAATAAACTCATCGTTTTTAACACTGACAATAATCTTCTGTTCAGACCCATACGTCCAACACAGCAGTGGGATGGGAAGGAGCAGCAGTATTTCATGCTCCCGGACCCACGATCTCCATCTATAATCAGCTCTCCAGTACCACCACACACTTCAGAAGAAGACCCACGGAGATTTATAGGAGGCTGCTCCTGGATTACAAGTCCCCAAGGAAATTTTCCTCCCAACACCCACGTGTCAGAGGTAGATTTATGCCCAACCTTTAATAGACTCTGTTCCTCAGAGACAACTCCTTGTCTTCAACCCTGCTGCCATTGCTGAAGGGTTCCGTTTGTTTTAACAGTTGTAGAGTTTATAAATACTGAAAGCGGCACTCAATTTAGGCTGGAGAAAGTTAAACTAGCTCAGACCAATAGGACACCAAGTGGTAAAGGACAGTCATGAGATGATGGCACGCTCATAACCTAAAGCTTTCATTAAAAACACGCAGACTGAGAAAGCTCCTGTTCTGAGCAGAAATTTTTGCTTCTCCTGAATACTGGGAGAGCAAATTTTTGTATGAACCAGCAAAGCTTGGGGAGAACTCCTGTGGAGCAGCACACAGATCTGCTCCACAAAGCGGGGAAGCACCAGGCAGGGGGCTGTAAACGAGGCGGGACACAAAATATTTCAACCACCATTCAACACTTTGGGATGCATCCACGTGGCAAGGAGCCGCTAAGGGTGGTAAAAGTATGAGGTCAGGAGCACTCAGAAAGAAAGCCAGCTTGGGAAAAAGATGGATTCCTGAAAAGGAGATGCTGATGCCACACACACCTGGGCAACCTTTCTTTATCCATAAGCACAACACAATCTCTCCTCCAGGTGATGGTATTTTTACCTTTAAAAAAAAAAAAACTAGATGATCTTTAAGGTCCCTTCCAACCCAAACCATTCCATGATCCTATAAAACACTGAGTGAAGCAATGGCACACAAAGTAACCCACTGCAAAAGCAGGAGCTTGCCACAGAAGAACCTGAGCTGCAAGTGAAGCTACCTACATGGGGAATTATTAAAACAATAACAAGCATAGGCATTTACCTCCCAAATGCTTTTCCTGTCCTAACATACAGTAGGAACGTTGAGTTGATCTAGAGGGAACAAATCCCTGCTTTAGGCCATCAGACCACAGACTTCAGCTCACCCAAGCACCGCCAAGTGGGCATCACTCCCACAGAGCACATCTCTGCTGAGATCTCATCCATGCAGGCAGGAAACAGCATATCCCACATACCCCACTGATTTGGTATTCTGGGATCACCATCCTCAGGATGTCCGGCAGCTAAATTGGCACGCACTGCAGAAAAGCTCATTTCATCCAAAGTTCATTTTCTGCAAGTTTCTAACCCCACCTGAATGTCTCAAGGCCATTCACTTCCACAGCATCGTGCACCCAAATAGAGGAGAAAAGGAACCAAGACCTAGTTTCCAGAACTCTGCAAATGAAGCTCTGCCAAAGCGTGAGTTTAAGTTTTATAGCTGTGCAAAATCAGATCAAACTGTCCATTAAGTGAGGAAGATCAATTTATCTATCCAACTAGAAAAATATCTACTGGTTAAAGAAACAGCAGCCAAACTAAGAGGTTTGAAGCTCTGGCCATGTTTTGCAATGCAGAACTCAGAGCCACAACAACATGTCCAGGGGAGTGCCAACGTGTACTAATGAAAACAAGATCCAGAATACAAGAAAGGGACAAAAAGCACACGAGCCCCTTTTCCCTCACAGTTCTGCCCTATGACCATGTGCCACCGCAACAGAGTTCTGCTTGGTTTTGTTCTCCCCCACCACCCCTCCCATCAAGCCTTTTTTGTTTCTTTGTTTGTTCTGTTTTGTTACAGTTTTTAACATTACATTTTAGTTCCATTAAGTTCTGCGTATTTGTGGGGTTTTTTGTTGTTTTTTTTTTTTTCTTCCCCTCAACAGTGCAACCAGAACAGCCACCTCTGAAGTCTTTTCAGCAGAAGAGTTGACTGAATCAACTCTTTACAAGGGTAGATAAAAGCAGGACAAGGGGAAATGGTTTTAAGTTGAGGGAGGGAAGATTTAGGTTGGACATCAGGGGGAAGTTCTTTACAGAGAGAGTGGTGAGGTGCTGGCACAGGCTGCCCAGAGAGGCTGTGGATGCCCCATCCATGGAGGTGTTCAAGGCCAGGTTGGATGGGGCCCTGGGCAGCCTGGTCTAGTATTAGTTACGGAGGTTGGTGGCCCTGCATGCAGGAGGTGAGTGGGAGCTTGATGATCCTTGAAGTCCCTTTCAACCCAAGTCATTCTATGAATGTCCCAGCTCTAAAAACCACAGCCACGAATGAAAACATTCTCCACAAAGAGCATTGCAAACAGGAGGCATTGGCAACCAGTCCCATCTTCAGACCCTTCCCCTCTGCAGAACTCATGGATGAGAAGAAAGGAAAGTTCTGACAGAAATTCACATACAGTCATACGTTTAAGAAAGCTAAGCACAAAGATTGATAAGAGTGTTCCGCTGCTTTAATAAAGAGCCTAATGATGTCCAAATTACAGCGGAGCTCAATTGTGTAACCAAGGAGCCAAGATTTCATCCCTGATAAGGACATGGATTTCTATCTTCCAGGAGAAGCCTGCAGTTCACTAACAAAGATGACCTTTTATATTATACCCTTCAAGGCCACAATTAGCCAGAGAAATACTGTACCAACTTGGCAACATGAGTTTTTGTGCACTGTGCTAATTTTCAGCAGAATCTTGCCAAGACCATTACCATTCCCTAACAAGGAAAAAGAAAACCTCCAAATACAAAACCCACTGCTCTCCAGACCCAAATTACTTTCCACAACTCAATGCAGTTTTAATTAAGACGATTCAATTACAGCAAAAATGATTAAGATGATATCCCGCAGCAAACCACTAAAGGTATAACACCTTAATCCAAAGGAAACTGGCACACACGTATCCACAATAAAGTATTCACGAAAAGCTTGAATTTTACACATGAACCAATTTTACTTCACTCAAACAATACCTTGGGAGATATTTGTCAGGAGGAAAAAAACAGTGACATCCATCAACAGAGCACGGTTTTTCTTAGACTACACAGAAAGAAATCCACACAGAAGAATTGAAAAGGCTACAATTACTTTGACAATGTTTCTACAGCTCAAAGGAATTTGGGGGTTGAAATAAATGGTTTCCTTCTCCTTCCGAGGGCTCCCAAAAATCAATTTTATATATAATTCTTTTTTTTTTTTTCCTCCTTTTTTTTTATTTTAAACAGAAGACAGATCAGAAATACATGTGAAATCAGGTCGCTGCAATAATCACATACATGGTACATTTCCACTCTTGCCTATTAACGACGAGGTTTAAATGAATGAGGAAAAATCTCAGATCCATATTTCACCAGTGGAAATTATTAATATAAACATAGAGCCGTTCAGCTTTAAACCTCGCAGTCCTACTGGGCCTCTTCTCCTTCAGAGAAGGGTAAGAGGCACGGAATTACCAGGCAGGGCTCATGAGGCAGCTGTGTGGAGGGACGTCCCCATTCAGCAGGCAGTACTGGTGCATGGTTGGACTAGGTTATCTTAGAGATCTTTTCCAGCCTTAATGGTTCTGCTCTGTTCTAGATGTGGGAAGCAGTCCACTATACTTCACCTATGGGATTTCTTGGGGGGGGCTGCTGGCTTACTCACACTAACTGCTAGCTCTCATGACAGACAGCAATGGGGGGATAACATTAAAAAAACCCTAAAAAATAAAGGGGAAGGAACAAAGCAATCTGCACAAGATACTAAACACTAAATATGCAGACTAGGAAGGCACTAAGAGGCCAACAAAGTTACACAGAGGCTCGAGAGCTCAGAACACAAAAAAAGCTCAAGTGTTCTTTAAGGACAAGTGCATTAGCAACACTTGGAGATTATTATTATTTTTTTTTAAAGATAACTCTGGCTGCCCAGTTAAGTGCTGGCTTCCTCCCAGTAGTAATTAGCCAGAGCCAGTCCAGGTGAGAGGTTAACTTTGTATTTTTCTTTAATAGACGGAGAGAAGTCTAAATGGAGAAAGATAAAATTCCACCATAATCCTCCACCACGGCTGCTATGAAATAACTCTTTTGTTTAATTATTATGAGCTGGATGGGCAAACACTGGATCCCGATGGACAGAGAACAGCTGTTACTATAACAGAAAGACATTCATCTTCCCTTCCCAGGACCCTGAAACTCGACCAACAATGCCTGTAAAACGACTCTCGCCTCCCTCCCAGTTTTCAACCGCCTTTCAGATCCAGGCCTATTTTTAGCTGACTTTATCTCATCGCACCACACTTCAAAGTTTTGCACGGTGGCTCTTTCGAAATCATTTCCATGCACAAAAAGGGTCAGGCAATAACCAGCCCATTCTCCTGCGAGTTTCTTCTTTCTTCAGCATCCACGTTGGAGGAGTCTACACGTGGTGAGATGTAGCCTACAGCCAGATGGCAAGATGTACTGGCATCCAACCTACCTACCAAGGTAGGAGTGGTCTCATTCAGCTCCAGGGTTTATGGTCACCTTTGAAGGCCTTCTTGTAGCTGTTATTCACAGAAGAAATAATCAATCCATACAGGATTGCGTGGGAAAGGAAAAACTCTATTGCCAATCGAAAAAGGTTTCTCATGTTTGCTTCTAGCAGCACTACCTCCACCTCATTAGACAACAGCAGAAGCTATCTATGGAAAATTATCTACTGCCATAAAAATTATCTATAAGGGAATTCCCCAGCTATTTCAGGTACAGTACAAATGTGAAAAGGCCCCAGAGGAAGGGGGGGGGATAAATTCCCCACGTGGGGATAAACTCCCCACTGATGCTAGCGGGCACAGTGCCAGGCAGCCAATGGTACAGTTGGTGGAAGCATTTATTTCTATCGTAATTCTTTTTTGACACCTATCACCTCCCCACAAAGGCAGATGGATCTTTGTGACACCTGTTTTGGCAAGGAGGAGAACTGAGCTGCATGGCAACAGCAAGTGCATCCATCAGACATGTGCTTTTCTTATAGAATGGCCTAGGTTGGAGGAGACCTTAAAGATCATTGAGTTCCAACATCCCTGCCATGGGCAATGTTATCATCTAGATCATGCTGCCTGGATCCCATCTAACCTGAGCATTTTTATTACCAATGGGAAAAAGCTTGCAATTCAGTCTCAATTGCCAAGATGCTGAAAGGTGATTAAATCTACATGGGAATTCTGTGATAGAGCTAAGCATGCTGAGCCTGCCCTTTCTGCAGCTTTGTGCTTGCACTTGAAAAAGGTGAACCAGAAGCCTAAAGAAGGGATTCACAACTATCATAACAGCAAGGCAATAGAACAGCAGCAAGATCACAGAAACATTAAGGTTGGAAAGACCTGTAAGATCACCAAGCCCAACCATCAACCCAACCCACCATGCCCACTGACCACATCCCTCAGTGCAACATCTGCATGGTTCCTGAACACCTCCAGGGACAGTAACTCCACCACCTCCCCGGGCAGCCTGTGCCACTGCATCACCACTCCTTCTGAGAATACATTTTTCCTAATATCCAAGCTGAACTTCCCCCAACACATATTAAGGCCATCCCCTCTCATCTTACCACTGTTACCTGAGAGAAGCAGCCAACTCCCACCTTGTCACAACTTCTCTCAGGAAACAGCGATGAGGTCTCCCCTGAGCTTCCTCTCCTCCAGGCTGAAGAACCCCAGCTCCCTCAGCTGCTCCCATCACACTTGTGCTCCAGACCCTTCACAGCTCCATTGCCTTTCTCTGGACACGCTCCAGGGCCTCAATGATGTCTTCTTGTACTGAGGCACCCAACACAGAACACTGCACTTGATACGCAGCCTCACCAGTGCCAGTACAGAGGGACAATCACCTCCTGCTCCTGCTCACTGCACTCTCTCTTATACAAACCAGGCTGCTCCTTGCCTTCTTGGCCACCTGGGAACACAGCTGCTCATGTTCAACCAACACCCCCAGATCCATCCTCACCCGAAGGCACATGCAGCAGGGCAGTCCAGCCAGAGATGCTCCAGTACAACCACAGCCCACAGAGCTCCCTCCCCAGCTATCAGTTGCACCATCTGCTCTCCTCCTCTTTGCTGAGCTGTACACACACAGAAATTCCACACCAGGGCATTCCTCAAAGCTTCCATCTCTGCACTGATGCACTTGAAGCCACCGCTTCAAGCTCACCTTGTCAGCTCTCCCAACACACTGGTACCAGTCTCCTCACAATTTCACCGGAGGGATGCTCAGCTTTCTGCCTCAACATCAATTTTGTAAAACTTAAATGCCCTGGGTTCAAAAAAGAAAATAAGCAGCAATGGCAAATAGAGCCACGGGAGTGCAGGACAGTTTGCATGGCTCAGCAGAACTGCAGAGAGCAGGAGCCCGCAGGAGTGACCCGCAAATTGCAAAACACCAGCGGAGCACTAACGGGGCTCAAAAAGCTTGAAATGCCCTCATTTTATGCAATATTTTTTAAGAAAGGAGATGGAGCTTCACTGAACATCTCTTCGCTTCTGACCCACGTTCGCGTTCCCAGGAATTTAAACTTGCCTGCAGAGGTAAATGAGGTACATGCAAGCTATTCCTAAAAGCCAAACTGAAAAGTTTCACACATTATACAATGCATTTTAAATAGATAATGCTAGAGGGAGGAAGGGTGAGCAGCCCAGATTGACCATTTGATAAATCAGGAACAACTGGAGCTAACTTTATCCCTCTCATCCACTCAAGAGGCTTATAATCTCACACCTTGGAGCAATAAATTAGGAGTAAGCATTGCATTAGCACTGCATGCTCCACATATAAAAGCTCAAAAGCAGGTTATACGATGGGAAAAGCTTTAAATTTTAAAAAAATAAAAGTCAAGACAGTCACAACTCCTAGGATGCTACCGTGCAGTGGCAGCTATGTGCATTTGTTACAATGAGAGATTTTGCTGCTGTGGTGGATAACTCAGCACAGCCCTGGGATGTCGGATTGCTCTGACAAGTGCCACAGACACACTCTTCTCTCCCAATTTTGTTACTTTCTCTACAAGACAACAGCAATACGTTCTGCTTGCAGCTTTACTGGAAGAGGATTCATTCACTGCCTCTGTTGCTGTGAGCCCCTTCTTCTTCCATTATAACACAAGGGAAAGAATCAGGCATGAGGAGCAGAGTTCAAAATATAAGCCTTGATTTGAGCAAGTATCCATTTAGATAAGAGATTAACATAGCTCAGACTGCAAAGTACTGCATCTTTTCATGAAGGCACTTTGTCATTTTTAAATAAAGAGGACCACATATATGAATGTGGTGGTACAAGGCCCCTGCCTCACTGAGTATCAAAACAACAAATGTGTGACTCTGGATGTGTCATAAACAGCAACCTGAGGCAAACAACCACAGATTCAATTTCTAGCAGCTCCTGCACCAACAGTTCAGCCCCCTCTGCCTCATTCCTGGAGCTGGTTGCCCCATCTCTGGAGGGGCTCAAAGCCAGGCTGGATGGTGCCCTGGGCAACCTGGCCTGGTGGGGGGCAGCTCTGCCACGGCAGGGGGTTGGAACTGAATGGGTTTTGAGGTCCCTTCCAACCCAAACCATTCTATGATTCTATAACTCTGCTCCCTAAACCCATCAGTGAGTCAAAATCAAGGCCTTGGGTCGAGCCTCTGCAGCCCCATCCAAGAAACCTCCCACTCAAGCCTTCCCTTCCCAGCAGAAACTCGACCTGCCCAAAACATCACCATGCTGGGAATTATTCACAAGAGCAGGCAGCTCAAACACACTCACGTGCTCACCCTTTCATGGAACCACAGCATGGCTTGGGTTGGAAGGGACCTTGAGGATCACCCAGCTCCAACCCTGTGCCATGGGCAGGGTTGCCACCCATCAGATCAGACTGCCCAGCCACCTTCCCCTGTGCTTCTTCCTCCCCCTCAACTCAGTGTTTTGGGAGCAAGGACCCGCTCTCTACACAAGCATCACTTCCTGAAAGAGGAGCTGTATTTCTCCAGAGCACCTAGGCATCAGGAACGTGTATTTTTCCTTAAGTACCACAATGGATGGATGCCACACACCGTAACATAATCAGAGCAGCAAGACTCAAACACTGGCAAAATAAGAGGCACTTGTGTGCTGGAGGGAAGTATATTATTATTTTACAGTGTACATTGACAATTGGTGCTCTTAACTTCTAGTTTGAATTGAAACCGTGCTGTACTAAAGGAGGATGATGGCAGAGAGAAAAGAACATGAAATTGGTTAAAAAAAAAAAAAAAAAGACTAACACTTACATTCAAATCTAAGCACAAAATGTGCTGAGTCTGTAGAATGCGGGCAGTGCTTCATCTTTAATTTACTTCTCTGCCCCTTTGACTCCAGCGGCTCCAAGAAGACTTACAAGGAAGATATAGGAAAGCAGGAAAGAAAGTGATAGTGATTTTTTGTTTAATATACCTTAAAGGAATGAATGACTAATGAGAACCAGAAGTATTTCAGAGTGAAGGATTAACAAAGATACTAGCCATCAGCTGATCCTCAATGGCTAATGGAGGGGAAAGGCAGGGGAAGGAAGAGCTTGCATTGGTTCAGTCTGCGGGCACCAACACCTCTCTTAAACACATCCAATTGCACCAATGTGAAAATCTCCACATGAAGGAACGGGTGAAAAAGAGCTTAAGTGGGAGCAGGGCGCAGAATGCCAAGTGCTGCGCTGAATAATTCAGATCCAGGCAGCGCCATTGGCCAGGCAAGGAAATCACACCCCCCTGCTAGCTTTAAAAATCAAAGGCCAAGGAGGGATAAAAGGGAAAGACAACACCTCTTTAAAGCAGAGATTTTGCACTGCAGTTCCCACTTCCCAGAGCGCTCTGGGATTGCCAGTGCTGCAGGAACCTTTATAGCGTGCAGTCTTCTTCCCAACATCACTCCTCACCCCAAAAGCAAGGGAAAGTTCACCCAAAGCAGAGCTGAGGCTGTAAGGCTATTACATGTAAATCGCACCTCAGAGGCTGAAGCCAAAGCCTCAGAAAGGCCTTCATTAGGGTCTTGGTTACACCTAAATTCAATGGGTTGTCACCTCCTGGCTTCCACCCTTCCCAAATCACAACACATTATTCCAGCCCTCGGGGACGGGCTCCCTCCCAGCAGGGTGCTGCTCCCTGTAGAAGTATTTCCAGCAAACTGCCCTACATCATAAATTCACCCTATCATCATGGTTGGAAACGACCCCTACGATCACCTAGCCCAACTGTCCACCCCCCAACAATACCATCCACCTCTACTCCAACTGCCCACCAACCACCGGTATCACCCCTCAATGCCACATCTCCACTTCCCTTGAACACCTCTCTAAGAGACAGCGACTCCAGCACCTCCCTGGACAGCCCGTGCCAGTGCATCACCACTCCTCCTCAGAATACATTTTTCCTAACATCCAATTTGAACTACCCCTGACACAACTTCAGGCCATCACCTCCCGTCCTATCAGTGTTACCTGGGAGCAGAGACCGACCTCACCTCACCACAACCTCCCTTCAAAGAGCTGTAGAGAGCACTAAGGTCTCCCCTGAGCCTCCATTTCTCCAGACTGAACAACCCCATCTCTCTCAGCCACTCCCCACCAGACCTCCAAACCTACCAGTGCTCCAAACCCTTCCATTTATGAACTTCTGCAACTGTTACTGTGCAGTTATTATGCTGAGTTGCAAATAATGCCTCTGGGTACATTGGGTAGGGAGGTATTGGATTCTGGCAGACCTGAGAGATGCAGTGCTGCTGGAGCCCCATCTAATCATGATTCTACTCTAGCGTGGCTCCAAGTGTGGACTGCTATTAATAGGATATTTTACATGTACTTCTACAGCTAGACCCTGAAACATGACAACCAAAACACTTGCCACTCCAGCACCCAAAAGCAAGGCTACTTTGACTTCTTCCTTTTATTTATTTATAGATCTCATTTTCCTGATGTCCAGCCTTCCTACGAGCAACACCACATGCACAGAGCACACACAAGGCCACCTTTGGGGAATCACAAAGTTTGGAAAAGACCACTAGGATCACCCAGACGAACCACCAACTCATCACCGCTATGCCTCTGTAGCAATTGGACAAATCGACACGATGGGAAAAGGTATTTTACCAGAGATGCAACGACGTAAGGATCAGCATGATAGGAAAGTGCTATAAAAGAAGGGAAGAAGACTGCTTACCCATATCAGAAGATTCCAGGTTCAAAAGGGAAAGCTCCACTAGGGAGGGATCTCCAGGAAGAGATCCTTCCCCAATGGCAGTCGGTCCTTAAATGGGGTCTAAGAGAGGTGCAGCCGGGCTCCACCCCTCCCAGTTACACAGATGAATTGACTTCACCTGTGCTCCCGGGGCTGACCACATCCTTTCCCAGGTGCTCAGGCCATGACTCAATAGTTCCCATATAGCCCACTGCCCCACATCCACCTTTTCACGAATCACAGAATGGCCTGGGTTGAAAAGGACCACAATGATCATCCAGTTCCAACCCCCTGCTATATGCAGGGTCACCAACCAGCAGCCCAGGCTGCCCAGAGCCACATCCAGCCTGGCCTTGAATGCCTCCAGGGATGGGGCATCCAAAACCTCTCTGGGCAACCTGTTCCATGGCACTGCACTGGTCCCTGCTGGCACAGGGTGAGAGGGGGAGGGGAAGATGGTAGGAAGAGAATGGAAAAAATAAATAAAAATTAGGAGAAAAGGAACAAAGAAGAAAAAAACAAGTGTTAAAAAAAAAAAACCAAAAACCCCACAAGTCAGGCTGGTCGGTTTCTTTCTTTCTTCTCCACCATCTATTCAGAGGCAGCAGGGGAGGTCTACAACTGTTGCGTCACGCCAAGCACAAAAAACCTGACAAGCGTGTTTGAGCTGATGGAGAGCAGACTGGACAGGAGGTTGGTGACAGCTTTAACACAGGGAGCAGGAGCTCGCTGCTTTAATTGGCCAAGGATGGGCTGCTCAGAGCCACGAGAAATGGCAGAAATTTCAGTGCTTAAATACTTCAGCTCCCACTGAACTCTCCCTCCGGTCCACGGATCTGGAATCTGCGATCAGCGCTGAGGGCAGAGAGCAGAAGATGCTCTGAAACGGGGAGGGGGGGCTGCGCTGTATAAATAACACCCCTGAAAATAACGCCTGCTCGCATCTTTAACGCGGCATTTTCTTCTCCATGGAGCTGTGACAATGGTTATCTCTGTGGTATAATTATCCGGATTTGATGACAGATTAAAAAAATATAGATCCCAACACCTGTTCAAGAGTTTTGTGTTCTTAAAGGCCATCGCCATTAACCTTGGGCCACGCACTTCATTGTGTTTAATTAGCAAGCTAATGAAGCTAGTTTTATTCCCTTTCTCAAGCACAAGAGGATAAGTACAAGACAGTGAAAGAGCAGGGCAGATCCATTTGCAGCGCAGTTCATTGCTGCGTGGCATTACTTAAACTCGCACCAAAATAAAAGTAATGTAATGGCTCGGAAAAGCGCCTTAGCAATGCATTCTGCAAGACAAATCCTTTTACACCTTCTGTATTTTCTACAGCTCCGAGATTCAAACACGATTTCTGAACATTTGGACTGCAGAAAATTTGCAAACAAAAGGCTAAAAATGAACATAATGTTTTCCTCAATGAATCCTCAGTATTCCAAAAAATTAAGCATAACAGATTTTTTTTTTTTACTTTATTTTTTATTTTATTTTTTTTTTAAGATAAAAGAAGAGCGGGCTGCGCCGGCTTTGTCGAGGGCAGCCAAGGGAGCACCAACAATGGAGGTCAAAGCAAATTTCGAAAAGCCCACCACTTTTGCACAGCCCTATATATACACACGCATAACACACAAAGCCTGGCTGTGCAACCCAGCAACACGCTCAGACCTGGGGCATGGCGACTCGCTGCCTTTCTGATTTTAGGAAAGGGAAAACCGGACAATGAGGAGAACGTCGATAAATGCTCGTCAATATCACAAGAAATGCAGAAAGGGCTTGAAAAGAGAGGGAGGGGTTTAGGGAATTGCTCGAGCACTGATTGAGCGATCCGAGGGGATCCTTCCAAACCAACTGAATTGCGAGCGTTTTCGGGGCTTTCTTTATCATATATTCAGGAGGGGGGGGGGGGGGGGGGGGGGTGGGTAGAGGTGGGCCCCATCATTATATTATTTTTATAACATCATCCTTTTAAGAAGCTTTCAGGGTTAATTATTCTTTTTTTTTTTTTTTTTTGTGCCATCAACCACTTTTCTCCTCCAACTCCGATCTCCGCGCAGCCATAGGAGAGTGCTGAAAACCAACCCCAACCCAACCAACCAACCCAACCCACCCCAAACAACAACAAACCAACCCGGAAGCCATCCCTTGTATCAAACCACACCAGATAAAAGCATTCCGAGACCTACAGAAAGAAAACACATCGTCCATCCATCTCCTTGCTGCACGCAATAGAATTCTGCAGCCGGGAGAGCACCTTCCCAATACCTGCTACGTAAATACCCTCACCCCCCATTCCCTGCACATGGAAACAAAGCTGCACACAAGTGTCCCGGCGATGCGATACAACCCCGAGCTGCCTTCGTTCCCCGCTAATAAATTAACGCGATCTTTCATTTTTTAACCCCCGTCCTTTCGCCTTTCCCACCCTCCTTCCAGGTTTCGGCACGCCTTAAGAAATAAAGCCATAACGATGCTGATAATGACAATTAAGCGGCGTGGCACCGCTCGCCGTGCCACAGTCAGGCGGTGGCAGCGCATATTTAATGGGCACTCGGAACAAAGGAAGCGGCAGCGGGAGCGCCCCGGGGCCGGCACCGCTCCCCCCGCGGGCAGAGCCGAACCGGGGGGCGTGGGGTGGGTGAGAGGCACGAGGAACCCCCACCCCCGCTTGCCTCCCTGCCCCCAAACCCTTCTTTGCTATAGGATGGAGGGGAACTCCCCGCTCCGCGATGGGCACGGTCGCAGCATCGCTGCCTCCCACGCACACGCTGCACCCGCTCGGCCTCAAAGGTGCCCCCCCAACCCCCCCCTCCCCTTATATACGCGTCCCCCATCCCCACGTATGTCACCCCCC
>JAPSGF010000005.1:862937-890494 GCA_035772895.1 Perdix hodgsoniae
CCCCCCCCCCCTTCCCCAAACACACGCACCCCTTCCAGCCCTCCCCCACGAGTCATTGCCCATTGCCGCAAAGTTTCCTCGATCTCTCGCCGTGTTTACATCGCCGCTAATTCCCACCGGCAGCGAAGGGAACAAAAAAAGCGGCGGCAGCACGGCAAGGCTCCGTCCTGCCAGCACAGAGCTTGGGGAAAAACGGAGGGGGGAAGGCAAGAAAACAATTAAACATCTCACAGCTTGGGGAGGGGAGGAGGGATGGGGTTCACCCGGCGGGTCTGGGGGCTCCGCTCCGCTTTTAAGGCTGCACAGAACCGCACCGGCCCATTCAATGGTGAGGTCGGGAAGCCGAGCGTAGAGGTAAACACGGCGGAACGCGCTTACCTGCGCCCAAAGTTGCACAGAGCACGGCCAAAGTCAGCCACGAAGCGCTCATATTCCTTCACACGGTGTGGTTTTGCGTTCTTGTTTTTGTTTGTTTGTTTGTTTCTCTCTCTCTCCTCGCGTGCCCCTCTTTCCCAAGGGGAAACGTAAAACGTATTCAAAATAAAGAGCTGGAAGCAGAGGGGAAAGGAGGAGGGAAGCGACGCGGTGCTCCTTCTCGAGAAAAAAAAAAAAGAAAAAGAAAAAGAAAAAAAGAAAAAGAAAGAAAAAAAATAAAAATAAACGAGGAGGAAAAAAAATAATAATAAATCCTGAAAAATCGGATTTAATTCCTTCGCAGTTGCAAAATGTATCCAGTGGAGAGGAAGAGCCCGACCCGCTCCGCCCGGCCCCGCCGCTCGCTCCGCGCTTTCCAAGAGTTTCTTTCGCTGCGCTTTTGTGCTGGGAGCGCGGCGTGCACCGCACACCGCCTCCCCCCACTCCTCCTCCTCCTCCTCCTCCTCCTCCTCCTCTCCTCCTCCTCCTCCCAACCCAACCCAACCCCTCCGGCTCCCCCAGCAGTGAGGCCGAGCGCACACGCCCCCCTCCGCTCGGCTTTCCGCGCAATTCACGCGCAACGCACCCCCACCCCTTTTTCTTTATTTTTTTTTCCCTGTCTATGTTTGTTGTTGGTTTCTTCCCCCCCCCCCCCTTCCCCCCTTTTATTTTTCTTTTTGTTTTTATTTTCGCTTTTTCCTTCCCCCCCCCACCCTTCCCTCGGAAGAGAAACTTTGCGAGGGGATCCGCGTCCAGGCAAGAGCCCGCGGAGGGGGCGCGGGGCGCGGCATCGCGAAGGAGGAGAGATCGGGGTGGGGAGTTTTATAGGGGGAAATTAAAATAATAATAATAATAATAAATAAATTGGGGGAAAAAAATCGGGGGGGGGGGGGCGGGTTGGGGGAGGGTAGGAAAGGAGATTTTTTTTTTTTTTAATTATTAAAAAAAACCTGAACCGAGTCCAAAATGGCTTCTAAAAAAAAAAAAGAGAGAGAGAGAGAAGCCAAAGCGGAGCCAGCGAGGGGGAAACCCGGATGTTTGATACAAAGAGGGCTGGAGGGGGGCGGAGCGGCGCGGGGGCTCCGCGGTTCTGAGTGGGGCGCGGCGCTGCCCGTCAACACCGCGGAGCGCAGCGCACCGCCCGCGGCTCCTGCGGCCGCGCTGCGCCGGGAGGTGCGGGGCTTGGGGTGCGGGAGGAGCCCCTGTGCTGTCCTTGTTAGGGCAGTCCCTGGGTTAGGGGGCTTCTCTCCATCGCCGTCGCTGCGGACGATGTGTTCCGCTCGCGATTTCTTGCAGTTATAATGCGATCGTCCGGAACCGGGGAGCCCGGAGGGGTTTTAGGGGGAAGGAGGGTGGAAAAAGGGGATGGTCAGCTTGGGTGCGCTATGCTTTGGGGATTTTACCCTGCAGGGAGGTAAGAGGAAATGGAAATCGTTTTCTACAAACTTTGGGAAGCGCTTTGCTCCAAGAAGAAATTCTGGGTTTTTTTTTTTTGTTTTTATTTTATTTTATTTTATTTTTTTCTTTTTTTAAATTTTTTTATTTTTTCACCTTTGGGAAAAGGTTGTAACCTCTGGGAAGGTGGTTTTTGTGTATGTATAACAGCCGTGGAACACGTTCTGAGCTGTGAGAGGGATCCCAAGTGGAGCTGCAAGGAGCTGATGACTGGTATCCTTCATGCTGCCATGCTTCCTCGTGTGTGTGATGTGTGGAAGGGGAGGGCAGCCACAGAACCTTACACGCACGGCATGGGGGGATCACAGGGATTGGGCAGCTGGTACAGCTGCAGGAAAGCATCCAAAATGATACAGACAGGGAGCAAACAGCACTGAAACCAAAGCCCACAGGGGGTCAGGAGAAAGCAAGGTGCATCCTGGCACCTGGGTAAGTTAAAACGTGGGTGGGAAATGAGATGGAGATGTGTTTGTGAGAGGGAAGAGCTGGGGGCTGAGCCCTGCTCCCTGCATTGGCACAGGCTGCCCATGGTGGCAGTGGGGTCACTGATCATGGAGGATATCAAGAACCGTGGAGATGTGGCACTGGGAGTCATAGTTGGCATGGTGGGGTGGGTTGATGGTTGGACCAGATGATCTTAGAGGTCTTTTGGTCCTTAATGGTTCTACCATTCCGTGATTCTGTGACCGCACATGGGAGCAGTGGGGCTGGAGATGGGGGCAGTGGGGACAGGGGAGTTCTTGGCTGAAGCTCAGAGAATGTAACAGCTTCAAGAGAAGACCAAACGTGAGCTAACATCTCCTACAGGGCCGCTTGTTTCGTTAGAGGATAAGCTCAGAAGCAGCTGAAGGATGGAGAAATGGATGGGACAGTGAAGTATAAACATGCTGACACCCATCAGCGTCCATCCTTCATGTTCAGCTCTGACCAAGAGAATCGCAGTCCTCTGGTCAGGCTCCCCAATCACAGAATCACAGAGTGACCCTGGTTGGAAGGGACCTCAAGGATCATGAATCTCCAACCCCCCTGCCACATGCGGGGCCACCAACCTCCCCATTTAATACCAGACCAGGCTGCCCAGGGTTTCAATCACATCACTGTAATGGGGCCCCTTTCCCAGCATCCCAGGGTGAGTTTTGCCCCCCATCAAGCAATTCCCCCAGTTCTCCTTTATTCCCTGAGCACCTGGGCGGCAGCCCACCTCGCTTACATTGTTTCACAGGGAGGTGTTTACCCGCCTGAAAAGCTAAAATGTTTTCACCTCTTGCAACGTGAAAGCACAGGGGCTGTATGGCGCGTGGGAATGTTACAGCTTGGGCACGAGGACACTTGAAAATTTCACCAACCTTCAGTGCTTTTGGAAATGGGGCTGGAGGGAGGTAGCGGTTAGGGTTGGGATTAGGTGCCATCATTGTACCTGGTGGTCTGAAAGCCCTCCTGCACTAAAACACATTCTGTCCAGGATGGTTTCCTGCTGTTCGGAGTCCTTATGACACTCAATCTTTGTCTCATGATGGTTGGAACAAGTGAGCTCTGTGCAGCCTTGTGCTCTGCACGTGATGAAGGTACTGGGATCGCTTAAGCCGGCACAGAGCTGTGCTGCTCGTGTGTCATTTATCTTCAAATCCTATTGCAGCGCTCGTGAGATGTAATTTCTGCAGTGAATGGCAATGTATGCTGGCAGAGGTGTTATAAAACACGGAAAATACAGAGGGGAAGGGACCCGGCGTTTCCTTTATCTCCTCCCGTTTGCACTGATGTGGATTTATTTTGCAGGGTGCAAGGCAGTGGTGCAGCCCCTCTGATTTCTCTGTAGCCCTGTGAAGCAAAACCCATCTGCAACAGGTGAGGAGCACGGACTGGGGGACCCAAGGCAGCAAAATGATGTTCTGGTTGCATTTGCCATACTGGTTCCTAATGCAGTGCTCTGGGTAGGATAGGAGGCATGCACCATTCTCAGAATGGCTGGATAAGAGAAACAGAAATGTGTATATGAGGATGTGTACATGACTTCATGTGAGTAACCTTCAGCAAATAAACTCTCGCTTTCCCTGTTGTGCCATCAAAGTTCTTCCCAGTAATGGCTTCTGTGGAGCGGGGTATTAATAACATCTAGGTCACTCCAAAAGTAATGCTTCTTATTTATTTCCATGGAAACTACACGACTGATACAAAGAGCGCAATAACATTACCTGATAGTGCAAATCCTCAGCTACAAAACACTATTTTTCAGCATAGGCACCACCATTAGATATGCATTTTCACCAGTCATGAGCAAGTCTGTATGCCACACTCGTACAAATCTGCAACCACTGTTTCACAGCTGTTATGATGGGGTTATTGCTGGGAGTCTAACTTTCACTGTGCTCACATCTACTGTTAGGTCTCTATAACCATTCAGCAAGCATTGATGAATGTCAGTGGGTGCCATTTTTTCTGCATGGGGGAATTGAATTCCACAACTTTGCTTCATAGGTACGTCCATGTCAGACACCATTCTGTCAGACTGCCCCTCTGCTGCCATCTGTCACACAGCAACAAAATGTAATTAAATACGGTTGGGAAGGTTCAACCTTTTTTTTGCCATCCTATCAACATCCACCTCTGTTATCGTGGGCCAGCATTACAAAATAGGAGGCATTACTTTCGGAGCAGTCCTTGTATAACAGTGCCCTAAGCTGTCAGTCAGGAGCTACAATTAACTTCACTGGAATTTCTATATTTGCAGCAGCTCTAAATGAGAGCCAGGACCTCCAGACGCTGCTGTGCATCATCCCCGCCGCTGTCTGAATAAGCTCGTGGGTTTTGCACTAAAAAAGCCCCCCCTGTGCTGAGAAATCTGCCCTTTGTGGTCTGGCTTCAGCAAGGCCAGTAAAAATAGTGAGGGATGGGGCAGACACTGCTGCTTTCAGGGCTTTTCTTAGCTCCGGGCTATGGAGCGAGGTATCAGGTGCTGACAGCTTGGGGGGGATGCAGCAGGAAAGGGGGTCTGTTCCTGAGATGCCCCCTAGACCAACAGTTTTGTAAACTTCCACAATGTGGTATTTTCCTTTTTTTTTTTTTTTTTTTTTTTTTTTGGTTGTATTTTAAATAGCAGCAGGCAGCCATCAGTGCCACACGATAAAGCTTCCCAAAAAAAGCAGAGTCCCCAACCCTGCCAGCAGCCAGGAACCAGAGCACGTCCGTGCTCAGCATGGAGACTTCTGCGCTCAGACAAGGAGGATTATGGGCATCATATGACTGACTGCAATGATGGTGTGTGCTTAATTGGTGAAGGGCTGCATTTTCTATCTTTAACACAGGACAAAGGGCCAGCGGGCTCCTCATGCACAAGGTTCCTTTCAGGTGTTTTCTTCACTGTGCTTTACCCAGAGAGCTGTGGGTGCCCTGTCCCTGGCGGTGCTCAGTATCAGGTTGGATGGGGCTTTGGATAACCTGGTCTGGTAGGAGGTTTCTGCCCATGGAAGGGTTGGAACTGGACAGGTCCCTTCCAACTCAATACATTCAATGATTCTGTGATGATGCTGACACAGCTGAGCTGGAGGGCAAGGCATGAAGCATCGCTAGGCTCAGCGTGTGAGGGCAGTATTCAATGCTGAACTCCTTGGGTGCCTGCCAGCAGATCCCATGGGGTTTTGCAGTGTCTGAAGCCCAGGAGTGAATCATTCCTTCAATCAGAAGAACACATTTGGTTGCTTCCTGTAGACACATCCACCACCCACTTCAGTTACAAATCTATGTAAATGAGTATAGTATAGAATCATAGACTGGCTTGTGTTGGAAGGGACCCCAAAGCCCATCCAGTTCCACCCCTGCTGTGGGCAGGGGCACCTCCATCCAACCTGGCCTTGAGCACCTCCAAGGATGGGGCACCTCACTACTCTCTGAGTAAAGAATTTCCTGCTAACACCTGACCTAAATCTGCCATCTTTTTAGTTTAAGAACGTTCCCCCTTGTCCTATAACTGTCAGACCATTGATTTGTCCACACTGTCTTCAGTTGTTGATATTTGACCTGAAAATACAGCTACTCTACAGTGTGTATGGTGACTACAGCAACACAGAGCCAAACACTCATCTCTCCAGCTCCCTCGCCTTCCTCCCTCCCTAGGTGTTCGGTTGGCAGAAGAGCATCATCCTTGAAATTCCATGTTTTATTTAAAAAGCTGGACTTGGCTTTATTAAGCCATTTGCAATTTAGCAGTGAGAAGGTTCATATGGAAACATCGTGCCACTGAAATCATCCATGCCAGCAGAGATATTTCAACCAAGAGCATCCCTATCCCTCCTGCTGCCATCCAACCTCTCTGCAGCCAGCTGGACCACACTGAGCTCTGGCTTTCAGCCTTTACCTATGGTCTTGTGCTTTCTGACACACGTGTAGAAGGACCAATAAAATATGTCCCAGAGCATCTGCTGTATTTTTAGAGTTTGTCCCAGATTATTGGCCTTTGTCCTGGATTTCAGTGGTGAGAGCATAAGAATGCCCAGTGGGTCCAAATGCATCCTACACTGCACTCCTGAAGGCTTGAATCAAGAAAAATTCCCTCCCAGACAAGGTAAATAATTAAGTTGTTGTGGCAAATACTCTACTGCCATTAGCAGGAGATGATGAACATTCAAGATCACAGTATCTATAGAGCAAGGCAGATGCATTGAGCTTCAAATTGCAACGTTGCTCTGTTATGTTTTACTCAGTAATGAACTTGTGCATCTCTGGTGCTGTGATTTTTCATCTGTTTGTTTTGTGTCCAGCTTTTTCTTTTACAGCGTGGATGATGGTCTTTACTTACTGGGAGCTAAGTTGTCTGGAGGAGACCCATCTCCATGTGCTGGCAGCTGGTGAAGTGCGAATGGAGAGGTGGTGTTGAAAGGATCTTCAGGTGTCACCCTGTCCATCCTCCTCCTTTTGGCAGCGTGTATTGGACCTCTCGTTAGTTTCCCACAGCCAAAGTGGGCCAATTCATCTGTCCTCTCTCTCTGTTCAGCCCTCCTGGTTACACTGCCTGATCTTGGGATGTTGCAGGGCTCCCTGATGGGCTCATGCATGCAAGTCCCAAGTTTCGCAGGCACCTATGTTGGTCTTATTGGCTCACTCTCCTATCAGCTGCTTTGCACTCAGAGGTCCTAATATGCTGTCTGCAGCAGTTTACTTAGCTTCCCAGCACAGAGCATACTGTGTGTCATAAGAGTACCAGGTGTAAAAGCTATTCAGTTAAGTTCTCCATCACTATTCCATCAATCTTCTAGAGAGACAGGAGAGACACACTGCTGATATGGGTGCAGGTAAGGTACTGCTGCCTGTAAAAAGAAACTACTCTGCTTCCCAGCCTTCAGCTCTTGGATATTTTGGCATGTTATCAGGGAGAAATGCATTCAGAAATGAGAGCAACCAGCCCTGCTGGTCATGATGCCCAGAAACGGTGGGCACGAATAATGCCTCTCAATGGGATGAGAGGTAATTGCTTTAAGTTGTGCCAGGGGAGGTTTGGGTTGGATATTAGGAAAAACTTCTCCAAAAGAGTGGTGAGGTGTTGGAACAAGTTGCTCAGGGAGGTGGTGGAGTCACTGTCCTTGAAGGTGTTCAAGAACTGTGAAGCTGTGGCACTGAGGGACGTGGTCAGTGGGCGTGGGGTGGAGGTGGGTCAGTGGCTGGATTTGGTGAACTTGGTGATCTTTCCAACCTTCACGATTCTATGATGTTCTCCATGGATTTCAGAAGAACCAAAAGGAAGTTATTTTACAGTCAGTCTAAAGGTTTTATCCATTTGTAGGTGTCTTGGTGTACAATAAATTGGGATTTTGTCCTTCGGAAGGAATGTTGCACTTCATTTCTGAGCTTTGCTGGCCCCATATCCCCCCAGCTTCTCTTGCTTACAAAGGCGACCAATCTCATTCCTTGTTTTTCCCACCAAATGTCACTCATTTGTGTTGACAAACAGGAACTGGCAGCGGGGAAGTTACCACTAATCCAGCAAGTGACCAGTGTTTCCCAGTTGTATCCTAACTGTGCTGAGGGATAGTGCACAGAAACTTAATTATTCTCCTGTCAGAGATTAAATAGATTGCAACTACTAACACCAGATCTGAATATAAATCAATAGTAAGGGACAGAGGAGGAAGATTTAAAAATTATGCCAATGGTGGAATGGGACAAGGAGGGTGAGGGACATCTGGCAGAAGTACAGGATGGGAGTGTTCTGGTAGCCTGGGTTCCTGCTCAGGCTTCTCCAGGAACTCTTATAGGCTTTGCTTTACTTATCTCTTAAGTCCTGATCAGAATGGGAACAATGGGCTTTATCCACAGAAGTAATTAAAATGTTGCACTCCTTGGCAGAGGAGTTAAAATCAATTTCTCCAATACAAGATGAGGAGCAATTGGCTGAGCTGCTGCCAGGCAGAAAGGATCCAGCACTGTGATGTTTACGAGTTCTGTGGGAATCCAGCTCTGCCAAAATGTCACAGTGGTGCTGGGATGCCTGTGCAGAGAGGAACCCTGCAGGAGGCACAGGACAGTCTCTCCATTCAGCTTGGCAATTGTGGGGCCTTGGCTCAAAAACAATTTCCACACCTCAGGAAAGATATGGCTCAGCTGGGAAAAGCCCGGAGAGGTGCAAAGAGAAAGATTGGAGGTGTAGAAAACCTGGCTTTGAGGAAAGGCTGACAGGGAGAGAAGTGTGTGGTCTGAGGCGGGGGGGGGGACCAAGGGGTGACAAAGCAAGCTGCCAAACACATGTGAGGCAAATCCAAAGAGGAGTGGTACAACGTGTCCTTGAGAGGGGAGATTTGGATTGGATATGAGGAAAACTGGGTATAAGGGTAGTGAATCGCTGGCACAGGTTGCCTAGAGAGGCGGTGGGTGCCCTGTCCCTGGATACACCCAAGCTCAGGCTGGATGGGGCTCTGAGTACCTGATGGAGCTGTGGGTGTCCCTGTTCACTGCAGGGGAGTTGGACCAGATGGTCTTTAAGGGTCCCACCAACTCAAACAATTCTGTGATTCTACAAACTTCTGCAAGTAGGGTGAGGAAAGGGCTTAGTCTTCAACGGACAACATCAGGAGAAATTTCCCAGTGCTATGAATAGTTTAGCATAGAGACACATTGCTGTTTCCACTGCAGAAAGGTTTAGCCAAAGGCCTTGCAGGATGGTTTGTGTGCCATTGGTACCAGCGGCCTCCTGGAGGGCTTTGTCAGACTTTCTTGTCTTGTTTCTTCCCCTTGCAAATGAAATCATTGGAATTCACTGCTTCACTGTTTGTGAAGACCTGCAACAGTATTAACCCCCATCTGCAATGAAAGAAATTGCAAGAGTAGTCCTGTGCATATTTAGCTAATGTGCAGCTCCTAGGGCTGGTGGTACAGACAGGCTAGCAAATAGGTGTGCCATAACCACAGAAATCATTTATTCTACAGCATCACAAATCTGCACAAGACACTGCAAACACTGCACAAGAGCAGAGCTTTTCTGGGTGAAATGCTGCAAAAAAAATATCAGTTATGTTTAGTCTTACAGTGGCACAAAGAAAATCTCATTAGAACGCACTGACAATGATCTGTTATAAAAGGAACAGAAGCAATTTGTAAGCTCTATGAAAAATGCATCTCTGTTCTGCCCCATTCTCACAGCCTGCTGCTACTTTAGGACAGATTTCCAGTGAGTAGGATCTGTGCCTTCTTGCTTAGTTAGCTCTTAAATACCACGTTTTATTTGCTTGGAGACTTGAACAATAAATAGCAAACACTCTCGTCCCTATTTTAAACACATGGTAACTGCAGTAAGGAGAAATGAAATGACATGTTCAGGGTCACAGAGCAATTCTGTGACAGGACTAAGACCAGAACCCAGCTCTCTTGTTCCCAAACCCATATTCCAGCCTTCAGCTCTTCACTGACTCTGGATTTTAATTACCTTCCAGGGAAGTCTGTTGGCCTCTTCCAGTTGACTTCCATGGGAGTAGTGCCAGGTACCAAATGAAGCCACTGGGATGCAAAAGAAGCCAGTGTTAGATGCTAGGAGAGAAGTGATGAAAGGGAAGAAAACAAATTTTACAGAAAAAGGAGTAAGTTCTAGTGTCAATTCCATAATATCATTCCCCCTTTAATTTGTGTCTGGTCAAAATTAAAAAAAAAAATAGATTACTAATATTAATAGATGAAATGAATCTTGAATTTTATAATAATGGAGGAAATGAAAGGACTAAAATGATACCGTGTTGTTAACTGAGATTTTAATAATGATTCTGTCCTCAGTTGGTGCATTTGTTCCACAGAAAGTAAATCATTAATGAAGAGAGATTGGAAAACAGTGTTATGGTGATAGATTTTGAAAGAAAAGTTGAATTTTGCTAAACTCCTAGAAAGTCTGTAATATACCAGCAGCTCTGAAAGTGAAAGACAAACATCTCAAAAGCAGCCCCTAAAGATGGGTTTTGACACAGTGGCTTACAGTGCCGAGGGTAACGTGGAGCAGTTCCTCTGACTTCTCTCCAAGAGAGCTGAGGTGGATGGAAGAGTTAGTTCAGAGATGCCATTTTGGTTGGAGAAAGGGAGGTTTGAAATACCTACAGAGCAGAAAATCAGAAATTGAAGGAGCCCACCAAACTGGACTCTTCCTACAGGTTCCATGGACTTTTTTGAGGTCTTCTTCCCACTGTGTCCTCCACAGAGGATGGATGGTCTCTAAACACTTGAACCTGTGAGGCCATTTGACTTCCTGGGTGAAGAGAGAACCTGCCAAGGCCACCACATCCGATGGGAGCTCTTGATCTACCCACTGCTATCTTCAGCCACTCCAAGGATTCCAAAAACCAGGGCCCTTTGGAGCAGCAGCTTACTTCATACCCTAGCTCGAAATGTTAAGTACGGGGAGGATTGCATTCTCAGAGCACTGGAGAAAATCATCTTGGTAGCTGGGATTTGGGGTCTGAGAAAAAGCAAGAGTGGAACATATATGCCTCCGTGTGCATGATGGAGATGGGGGAAAAGACAGCACTCCTGTGATTCCTTAATCAACAAAGCAGCCCAAGGCTGAATGCAGGAATTTGCAAATTAAACAATCTTTTTGTATTTAAATTATCAAATCAATAACGAGACGCAAACATTAAACAACATTATATGAGAGCCTGGAGTGTCACCACAAAAATTAAGACTGTGTAATTAAAAGTACAATGCAATTTATTTTTATATCGCTCTTCATTCAAATCAACAAATGTCATTACTTACCCAAAAATGTAAAGCAGTCTGCGAACTAATTTAAAAGATAAAGACAAAGTGACTATCGAAGAACCTATGTTTCTTGGTCCCTTAGATCTGGCAGCTGTCATGATTTAATATTTTAACTACTGTAATAGGTTATAGTGCTGAAGAAGAGTGCATTAATTACTATGGGAAACCTAAAAAAAAAAATGTAATTAAGAAGAGTAAAATCATTTTTATTGACTGGGAAAAAATAAGACTATGTTAAGGAAAATGAAGAATGAAAAAAATGCAGACACAAATGCTAATAGATGTGGCCTGTGCAGGGTAGAAAATATACCTCTGCACTTGCTGGGGGTGTGGATTTGAATCTGGAGAGATGCTGTGGTTTGCCATGGCCAAAGCACTTTTCCAGTATCTCACCCACTGGAAGCATCTTCTAATTACATGCAGCACAGGAACTGGTGTTTGCTCCAAATTCAGCTCTACGTATCCAACCAACCCCACTGGCTGTTTCTGAAACAGCATCCAAGAGCCTGAGATAGTGCTGCAATCGTGGGTAGAGTACAGGTAACAACATAATAACCTCAATAGCTGCCATCCTTCCTAAAGAGTCAAAGAGGACACGTGTAAGAAATCAGTCCCGTGTCCCAAACCACGCAATACATCATGCCTGGGGACACAGTAGGGATGGAGCTCCATTGGCAAATACAAACCCGTCAAATTGTCCATGGATAGTTTTAAAGAGGGAGATGATGCCAGAGGGTCAGCAGCTACACTAAGTATTTAAACAAATACATGCCTTGTAATTACTTCGGCTGATAATGGTAGCATTTGCACATTTTCAAGCCAGAAGTTCTGCTTTGATCATTTGTATTTACTTCACATATAAAATAGACTGTAGCAGCTTGGCCAGTACTGAACCTAGTAATTTGTACATCATTAATACCTCCAAATATGAAAAAATACTGGCAAAGATTTTGAACAGCCTTTCCAGGATTACAAATCTTCATCAAAGGCAAGATGACTTGTCTGAGGAATGACTTCAAGATTCAGTGATCACGTACCATGCCTGAGAGGAAGAAACTAAGTGAAATCTTTGCGACAAATGATGCTATTACAGATATGTGTTTGCACAGAAAGCCAGCAAAAGGGCACTGCAACACCACAGCTAAGTTCTGGTGATATTATTGACACCCACGGCCACACAACTCTTTGCTCAAAGGTAAGCATGTTCTTCGTTCCCACCTTCACCCGCAGGAAACAAGGTCACAAAGCAGTAGGTGTAAGCAGGGACGTTTTGGAGGGGGCTTTCATTGACCGGGGGTCATTTCACAGCACAGAAACATCACAGCAGCAATAGCTTTTGATTAGCAGAGAACTTCTATGTCAAATCGTGCAAAACACACAAGGATTACTCATGAAGGGTAGGTATCACATAGGCTATGTGTGAGAAATCAACACAGGGGTTACAGAAACAGCCGCTAGTTATGAAACATAAAAATAAGCAAAGATTAAATTCACATCTGAGGGAAAGATAGAAGTTGTTGTTTTAATGCAGTAGTATCCACAGGCCTTGGCTGCACTGGGACCATAGAATCATAGAATCGTTACGATAGGAAAAGACCACTAAGGTCGTCTACTCCAGCTGCCCACCAACCACCAGTATCACCCACTGACCACATCCCTCAGTGCCCCATCTCCATGGTTCTGGAACACCTCCAGGGACAGTGATTCCACCACCTCCCTGGGCAGCCTGTGCCATGCCTTCTGAAGAAGAAATTTTTCCTAATGTCTCACCCGTACCTCCCTTAGCATAACCTGAGGCCGTTACCTCTCATCCTATTGCTGTTACTTGGGAGAAGAGGCCGTGCAGGATACATAGACATAAAGACACTGAGTTCCCGTATGGCTGTGGAATGTTGCTCAGGGATTGTATGTTTTAGCCAAACAAATGTAGGTCTGGTACCTCTCCTCATTCTGGCATCCCTCAGCTGACTCTCTGTGCACCTTAGGGTACAGAGATATAATGATAAATGCCTGAGATGGATGTGGAGCATCAGAGCAGGAGAACGTCACAAGGGCAGTGGTGGGATTAAATTTGTCTCATTTCAGGAATCCGCAGAGAAGACATTTCCATCAGGCTGTCACTGGGCTTTCAGGAAGCAAGAAGAAATAAGTCTTTTTATTGTGCAATTCAGCCGCTCTGTTTTAACTACCTACTTCAGGATGAGATGAATCACTGTAGACTCCATTGACTGTATTGAGTGGCTCTCCATTGACTAGCAGAGAAGCCATGGGTGGCCAGCTTAAATACAGATTTCTGCTTTAGTTGGGTGAATCTACCCAGTTATTCATGCCATGGTGTAAGAGTTGGCTGTTTTGAGCTGCTTGAGCTGTGGCATTTCAGTCAATAACGTCCACAGCAAGCACAGTATTTCTGGAGAAGCGACACCAATCATGAAGAGTTTGCAATGTAAACAGATAAAATAAATAGCAGTTAGCTAACTGAGGTGCCCTGTGATCACAGTTAGACATTAGGAAACAAAACCTACACCTCCTGTACCACACCCCTGAAGCTCTGCACCTCTTTTATAGCAGTTTTCCATAAACTCACAGAGAGACTAGTTCAGATATGTGCTGAATTTTGCGGTCAGTACTCTCCATCCAAACTGGAGGGATATCCAACAGGGCAGGAAGGTGATTGTTCCCCTCTACTCTGACCTTGGAAGGCTACATTTGGAGTACGACATCCAGACTCGGGGTCTCCAGTACAGGAGGGATGTGGAGCTGTCGCACTGGGTCCAAAGGAGGGCTGTGAGGATGATCAAAGGGCTGGAGCACCTCTCCTATGAAGAAAGGTTGAGGGAGCTGGGCTTGTTGAGCCTAGAGAAGGCTGTGGGGAGATCTCATTGTGGCCTTTCAGTACCTGAAGGGAGTGAGTTTATAAATAGGAGGGGGACTGGCAGGTAGATAGTGAAAGGGCAAGGGGGAATGGCTTTCAACTAAAAGAGGAGACATTTAGGTTTGATGTTAGGAAGAAATTATTTGCTCAGAGGGTGGTGAGGCCCTGACAAAGGCTGCCCAGTGAAACTGTGGATATCCATCCCTGGAGGTACTGAAGGGCAGGTTGGACAGGTCCCTGGGCAGCCCGATCTGATGAGAGGTGTGCCTTCCCATGGCAGGGAATTGGAATTAGATGATCTTTAAGGCCCCTTCCAACCTAGGCCACTTTATGATTCTATTGAATCCAGACGTAATGCTCGTGTCGCTGCTGCTGCACCATATCCCCTCTGAGGAACCCTTGGGTCACTGGGAGAGACACTGTCTGGGTCAGCAAGTAAGCCTAAGCTTGAAAGAGAGGAAAAAAGTCCATCTGTAGATGCATGTACTGCTAAAAACAAAAACCAGCCTACACGTGCAAGAGTGGCAGCCCCTACATTGCTGTGTACGTCCACACACAGCCCGTTGTTCCAGAAACTCCATCTCCCTTCAGCTGTGATCACTCCTGACTGTTTGCAGTCTGTGTGCAGTGACGTGCGTGGAATATTACTATGAAAATGTGCGTTCTTGTTAATAGGTATAGTTTAGGATGATTGTTAGCAGAGCATAAGGCCTTATTGATTGAAAGTGGCATATGGAAAGGATGTATAATGATTCACTTTGGCTGCTAGTTTGAAATCCTATTCATGAGAGGGGAAAAAAAAAAAAAACCTCACAACACTCTCCTTTGCAGTCAGGCTTCATTCTTTCTGCTGCATGTTTTTCAATCTGGGCCATTTTACAAGTGATCCATAGGGGAGATTTCCTGCTCTCCTGGGTGTGTGCTCAAAGCTCTTTTCAGTCCGGCAAGGGCAGGTCAGAGGAACAAAAGCTGAAGTTATCACACGTCTCTCTAGGAGGGAAAGTTTAGCTGTGCTGCAGCTCTCTCCTCTAAAATTCTTTTTTGGGGAATTTAGTGTTTGTGAAGGGTGAAAATCTGATGCTGACATTTGTACCCAAGGTATCTTTGAAAGACACGGAGCAGCTTGGCTCCGTGAGCTGCATGGAAGGTGAGCATTTTCTGGAACCAGCTTCACCAGGGGGAAGAATGCATGTTCCTACATGGCATTAGCAAATACGGAGTAATTAGCCAGAGGTAAAATCCCAGTGAAGGCAAAGCAGCCATAGTATTAACACATGTGAGCTGACAGAGATAAGCCCTGAGGACCTCATCCATTTTCTGTGTGCCAGCAGGTCCAAGTGAAGCTGGGACTGTCTCTCCTGTTTTGTCCTGTGTAGGCTGACGAGGTGAGCACACACTTAATTCAGCACCCACTGCCCCCAGCACTGCCAGGAGGGAAGGGTCCTGCCAGGGCTGGTTGAACAGTAACCTCTATAACCTCTATCCCTGCAAGATGATCTGAGCTGTCCTGCAGCCTCCATCATACAGGGAAAACTCAATAGACTGAGTTGAGTTTTTCAGCTCAGGGCATCTTCCCTCAAGGTGCCAACCCAGCAGGTGATCACCTCACCTGGGGAGCTGGCTGATGGGGAGAAGGAGCACGATCTATTCCTACGCCTGTAACCCTTCAGACCTCGCCGACATTTAGCTTGCTGATTTAATAGCAGCATGATGTTTGGTGACATCTGGATGTTTTTCTTGGCAGCAGCCCCACGGACGGTTTAAATGGCATTTCCCTCACTTCTGGAAATACAGCCGTGGTGTTTTCCCCCAAGCGAATAAGGAGTGGAGCGTTCATATATGGCAAAATTGATGCTTTCTAGGAATTGCATACAAGGTGCTAAGTAACCTATTTGATTGTCATCCAGAAGCCCTGAGCTTGCTACATGGTCTTGCATGATTCTTTTTTTCCAGTGAAATGCCTATTCAAGAAGGTCTCGAGGATTTGCCCGTGGTAGGCATAGCAGAGCTCTCTCGAATAAAACAGCTCTGAACAAGCAAATAAACTGAATGCCTTTCATTATACCTGTCACCAGTTTATTTACTCCATGGCCTCTTTCTGCCATAAAAGTCTTGAGTGATTTCAGCATACTAAAACATCTGCACTCATTTTCAGAAAATAACAACGCCTGCCAATGTATGAAATCACTATTTTCTCAGAGAACATCTATTGTTCGGTGTCCGACCCACATTGTTTCTCATCCCTTGCAAGTGGTTTAAATGAAATCCACTTTATTTACTGTGGAAAGCAAAGTATATCAGAGTTAGACAATTGACTGTAAGCTTTCAGTCAATAACCGTTTATTTCTGTGCATGCTGCATCAAAATTGGTGGCAAAATTCCCACTTGGAGGTGCCCACTGGGTCTTGTGCCAGGTCGTGGGCACCTGCTAAGAGTAAACTGGTGGTCCTCATCATGCACCTTCTAAAGCTGAATCCAATCTGCACAGACTCTTTCTGTAGGCTTCATAAGGCATCCTGCAGTGAGCACTCAAAATTTAAGACCTCGTATGAATGCAACTCTCAAGCATCACTTAACTGGAGTGCTGATTAGGAACTTTTGCAAGAGATTGAGCTATTGACAAGTGAATCATCTCTGCACCACAGTGTCTCAGTCTTGATTCTTGGTCTGTGGCCAACGTCAACTCCCACTGAAGGTCTTTCTTGTACAGTTTTCCTGTGAATGCTTTGTATGGGGTCATCATATCTCAGAGATAAACACTGAGGAACTGAAGCATGCTATTAAGCTTCTTCAAACATTAGAAAGACAATCATTTCAACAGAATTGATGTTAATCACACTTATATAAAAGCTTTTCATCTTCAAAGCATTTAACCAACATTAATTACATGTAATTGGCTTTTCCACGTACGTCATGCAAAATGCACCTTTCATGTCACTTGTCATTGCTGTCTTACCTGGGATTACCGAGAGAAAACTGTGCCTGCTCAGTGCAGCACAGCTTCCTGAAGCCACCTGAGGCCTCATCTTGCAAATCACAAAGGGCAGCATTTAAAACAGCAATTGCACAGAATAGAGATGCCTCAGTTGAACCGAGTGATCTGTGAAAAGAAAAGATGCCATCCTACTTGGGTGCCTGTAAAGTTGTAAGAGTCTCAGTCTCCATGATAAAGCTTCCTAGGAGACTTCTTGAAGTCTTGCCATTCCCTGTGTCTGGGCATACCTTGTTTTCATTATTTAATTTGGGCCATAAAATGTGACCTCAACAAGCATTGATGCTTGGCCCAAAGTGTCTTAGACAGCAGGCAAGGAGTCCTCTGGACTCCAGAAGCATTGCATTTGAAAGAGTACAGTGAAAAGAGAAGGGACCACATTTTCCATTGTAACTTTGTCTTCAGACACCCATGAAACTGAAGACTTGGGTTCCTTCCCTCAGCATGAGGAGGTTTGAAACCTCCACCTATTTGCCACCACTCTGTCACGCTTTTCCTGCATGGCCTTTATATTGGAATAACTGCTTCTTTCAGCCACAAGGAACTTTAAAAAGTTAAGATTTCGATTCCAATTTATGACATGTTTGAGAAAAAATAATAATAATAATAAAAAAAACTTGTCCAGTGAACTGTCAGGATTGAGCTAGGAAATATGAGTTCCACTAGTCCTTCGAAGAGCTGGCTGGTGTTCAATTTTCATAGTGTTCATGACTGAAAAGAAAGGATTTTGGAAGCAGCAGTCACATAAAATAAATTCAACCAAAAAGGATACTGGGGCACTGTTTCATGGAGAACTGGGGAATGTTTCATGAAGATGAGCATTGGATTGAAGGTAAGATTGAAAACAGGTGAGACACCAAACCGAAGCACTAACAGCAGTTGGTCAGAACAATAGGATGTTTCCTGGCAGCAATTGGAGGAGGTCCCAATAGAACCATAGAGTCATTAAGGTTGGAAAAGACCACTAAAATCATCTAGTCTAACCAACAACCCATCCCCCACTGGGCCCACTGACCACATCCCTCAGTGCTACATCTCCATGTTTCTTGAACACCCCAGGGATGGTGACTCCACCACGTCTTTGGGCAGCCTGTGCCACTGCATCACCACTCTTTCTGAGAGCAAATGTTTCCTAATATCCACCCTGAACCTCCCTTGGTGCAACTTGAGGCCATCACTTCTTGTCTTATTAATAGGTGTCTTCCCTCTGGCAATCTTTCAGAATTCAACATTTTGGGTGATGTTATTCTTGCTTTCATATTGCATGTAGTGCTATTTCCAAGTTGATGGCCTTTGTCCCTGTCCGTATGTATAGCTAACTGAGCTAAAGGATGTTTTGTTACTTCAATGGCTCATAAATGGATGAAAGTTTCACCTGGCATTCCGGCGCTGTGTTGAAGTAAATAAAGATGCTTTCCCCAAAGCCTGTGATTTTTTTAACTCTCAACTTTTCTTCTTAACCCTTAGTGACTATGGAGATCAGAGCGTGAGTTACCAGCTGAGACGTTCAGACCTGGGATAACAAACTACAAACCTCTTCAGCTGTCTCACGTGTCAAAAGACTCTCCATCTGTCATTAATATGCATCAAAGATAAGGATGCCTACGGGTCAGGATGAGCAGAAAAACAGTCTTGCTCTGCAAAAGAGATGAGCCCAGGGACCTAACCCAAATCATCTGGAGGGAGATTTTTAGAAAAGCGTTTAAGTGGCAGGTTCCAGTGCAAGTCAGAACCGTGCTTGTAAATCAACAAGATCCTTTAAAAATCCCACAGTGTCACCTGCCCTCAGCATCTAGAGTGGTTGTTTATTTTGCAGACATCTTCACAATTCCATTCTCAAGATTATAATTCACTTGGTGGTACCGCAGTTCTCACACCCTTGAAGTTAAGTAAATGGTTAAGTGCAGTAATGGTTCAGAGCTAGAAGACTCTCTACCTTGCAGGATTGAGCCCTTTAATCTATTCTTATTTCCTTTTCAATTTCTGCAAGTAACCCCAAGCAAGCTGGAAACACTAAGTGCAAAGTTACGGGAGATGACTGTGGCAATTTCTGAATGACAAGAGCATTTAAAAGAAATGTCAAGAGTCTGTGGGCTGCAAGCTTTTATGTTTCAAGGAGAAACAAAAAGAAAGGAGGGACAATAAATCAAACACAACTGCTTAGCGTGCTCCATCTCTCAGAGTTAACCTCTTGAAAGCCATGTCCCTGGCACAGAGTGGGCCACACTCTCTGACGGGGCCCATTATTCTCTGCAAAGCAATAGAAATGGCATGGTGGGCTACTCTGTGCGTGCCCAGGGGCTGTGTACACTGCACCTTGCTTAACATGTGCTCTGCATTTATGGGTTAACATCAAACATGAGCTGATTTATAATTTTTAATCAAAAAAGGATTATAACCTAATAAATCCTAATAACATATTCTGTCTGGAGGTTATGTGGTGTAGTTGTATAATATACTGGTAGCCTCCTTCTCCTAAGACTGGAAGACTGGGCAAAGTTTTATACTTGTCAATAAACCGTTTCCTTCGCTTGAATGGATCAAGACCCTTTAAGCACCATGATGCAAATGGTCATCCCTCTGAGCAGTCTTTCCTGCTATAACAAGTTTTGAAGTACCTAGAAACATATCAGGAAACGTGCTGCACCTCTGCGCAGTGGATGTCTTGCCTCACTTCAAAGGCTCAGTAGTACTGGCTAAAGCCTAACTGTTGGCTATTAGCTTAATCTAAGAATGAAGCATTTCAAGCACATCATCGATGGTAGTCAGAGTCCTAATGAGACCTCAAGAACTAACTCATAGAGGATAAGTGTCAGTTTGTACAGAGCCTTTGTTTTCCAAGTTAAAAATATTGGCACAAAGGAAAAGTTAGCCCTCTGTATTGTTTTTTCTGAATTTTGGATCTCCCACCTAGACAGACAGGTATTATTGCAGGGAATCTGTAAGTAAACCAGACCTGCCAATTATCTGAGGAGGTTTCTGAGCCTTCTGTTCCCAAAGAATCATCATCTTCTCTCCAATCCATACTCTGTCTCTCAGCAGAAGTCTGCCCTAGAAAATCATTTTACTTCCCAGGAGACCTAATTAACACTAAAGACTAATGGAGGCTAAGTGTAGAGATTTTAAAAAAGTTTTTTTTTTTTTTTTTTTTTACTGCAGTGCCATTTTAGAAGCTTCCCTTCCCTGCTCTTTATTTGCACACAATAGCTAAAACACCACAGTGGGAAAGATGTGGCCAACAGACTTAGGGTAGTTTCAAACTAGTTGTAAGCACTATGCTGTTGCCTTGTGCTTCTCTTCTGTGTTTGCACCCACAGGTGGTTTCAGCCTCATCTTATAGGTACCTTATAGCCAGGGATGGTGACTTTGTACATAATGAATGTTCTTGGCATGCTGAAGCTCAATGGCTCTTCAAGGAGCAAGATCTCAACAGAAATTCCTCATCTTTTTCCAGCTTCCACTGGGAAAAAGTGTCAATGGGAGTCTGACCCAAGGCATAATAACCTCAAAAGAAAGAGTTATTCCTTTATACGCCTTTAATGAAAGTTTTTCAGTATAATCAGACAGACAAATTGCTCAGGACCAACAAAACCCATGTCAGTAGGATTGCTCTCACTCAGGTGTGGAGAACATGGAAAGGACATTTGTTAGAATTGATCTCAGGTTAGATATTAGGAAGAATAGTGGCAATGCAGTGGCCCAGGCTGCCCAGGGAGTTGGTGGAGTCACAATCCCTGCAGGTGTTCCAGAACCATGGAGATGTGGCACTAAAGGACCTGGTTGTGGTAGGGGTGGGTCAGTGGTTGGACTAGATGATCTTAGTGATCTTTTCCAACCTCAGTGATTCCATGATTCTGTTATCCACAGAATTGTAATGGTTGTAACAATTTGGTTTGGAATGTTTCTCAGAACAGCTACACCCTTGAAGACACAGACTTGAAGAAGGCACCTCTTTTGGTCCTTTTCCACTAGGCTACAGCTAAAACCTATAGTTTCTTCAGAGCTCAGCTAAAACAAGCCTAGGCTGACATCATTAGTTGCAGTCTCTTATAACTTTTTAATCAGTTTGGACATAGAGATTCATACACTTTTGCCTCAATCCATCTCTTTTGGAAGTACTAACGTACCACTTCTTCCACCAGTGTTTGTGGAAGGAGGGCACACAAAGTGTCTTCTTGCACTCCCAGGCTCAGAGGAAAGCGTTGGCTGTGATTGTTACTGTGCTAACATTGACTGCATTACTATAATAAATGCATCTGTCCAGCATTTCAGAAATCTTTGGGGAAGTAATAGCTGTGCTTTCTTAGTCTCATTGAAATTCAAGATGAAAGGGGTGACTCCCCATCTAGGTCCACATACCCTGTTTCTTATTTTTACAGTTCAAAAACGTCTCCTGCTCTCCATTCCCCAACCTGTCAGAGCACTGGGGCTCTAGCAGTGGAGCAGTAAGCAAGCTTATGGGTTGATGGGTAGACTTGAGGATCTTAGTGGTCTTTTCCAACCTTTATGATTCTGTGATTCTAAATGCAGCCAGTAGGCCATTCCAAGCATTCCAGTGAGGTAACTGGACTGCTCACAGAGTAAGATGTTAGAGCTGAATGCATTTCCTGGGAGAGAGGAAGGACCATGCAAGCAAATAAGAGTTCATCCAGCTTCTCAAAGGAGAAGGTTTTCTGAAACCAGAGTGAGATTTATCCAAAATCCTGACCATTAAAAAAAAAAAGAAAGAAAAAAAAAGAAAAAAAACAAAAAAGCACAGATTTCCAAGGACAGGACTCACTGGACTTGGCAGAACCCATCGAAATTCCTCCATTTAATCAACTGCTGTGAATGGAAAGGAAAAATAATGATATTAAAAAATTGCAGTTGCAAGCAAAATCCAGCAACACAGCAGAGAAATGAGAAGCAGAGAAATGAGCCTGATTCAGACACAGTGCTACAGATACAGACCAGCCTTGCTCACCACAGCCATTCGCACCACCAGAAACTTTCTGGTTTGAATAAATAAGGGTTTGGAGTGTGGGTAGTTCTCAGATCCAAGTCAGCTTTTAAATCTGCCTACCTCTTAGCAAAACTCAGCTCTCATCCTGGTCTAAACAAATGGATGTGAGTAAAACAAAAGCATTAAACAGCTTCCTGATCTCCTTCTCCCCTTCTTCCTGCTCTCCTTCTTTCCCCTCCAGCCATTCTTTGCCATATCTGCAGCATCAGGCTGTGTTCTAAATAGGTAGCTTGATAAGTCTATCCATTGTGACCACAATCTTTGCCAAAGCTGGAGGCTTTAAAGCCTAAAATGGTGCGCTGCCACTTCTGGGATTAAAGACACCAAAGGCTGTCTGGATGGAGCAGCAATAGATCGTTTCTCTGAGGATGAGATAGCAAGAGAGTAAAGAAGTACACACCTATGGCTCCTACCACCCGTCTTCCTGATACAGGCTCTTGGAAGCATGGCACAGGTTTTGGGGAGCTGGGGTTCTGGTTTCAGAATGATTGCTGTGATCCTGCTCGGTGAGACTCAGTGAGATGGATGCAGGCATCGAGATTTAATGTGGCAGTTTTAGATTCATAATCAAAGTCTGTATCTCTGTTGCTGATCTTAAGGAGCGTATCTGGTTTTACAAAGGCACAGCTCCCATCAAGAACTTCTTTAATTGCACATAAGCCCTGATTTTTGCAGCTCCACTTTTATAAAAGTCTTTTTAGCCCTTATTGCCTAGAGCCATCTGAGGCTACAGAATTGTCCCCAGTTTTTTGAAGACCTGATTTTTCAGCGGTGTTTTTGTGTCCCGAGACTTTTTGCAAAAAAAAAATGAGAGCTAAAGGCTCTAATAAAGAAGTGGCAATAATTAGAAAATGTCTTGCACAGTACAGATTTTATAACTCCACAGATACCTTGGTATTAACATTCTGTTTGTCCACCTGTTAGAAGAAAGAGATCTGAAGAGTCATAACTCTAAAACAGTGGGTGACAATTTAATGAAAAATTGAGCTCTGCGTTTAATTTCCTTTTAAGTTCAGTTGAGCATTCTACAAGATCAAAGGGGCTTTGTGGTTTGCAAATGATCTACGATATCAGAGAAACAGATTATAACCCGGCACAGTTTGGTATTTAAGTAAGTATCCGCTTTTAATACCAATGTTTAAAGTAGGCTAATGGAACTAAAACGCGAGTATAATTTCCTATGATACAAGTCTATAATCCAGTTTAATATATCAACTGAACGCTAAAAGCATATTGTGAATTTAATTCTCTGACTTGGCCCTGTTTGCAAAGTATCCTGAGACATCATAAAATGCATCGAACATAAAAAGAGGCCCTGCCTTAGTTTGTAACTTTTGGGGTAGGGACTGGGCTCTATATGGGTTTGGAACATTAAAAATAGATAAGCAAAAGCAGCACTACACATCAGGGAGGAATTTTTGTTTAGTTTTAGCCTAGATGCTGGAGATCTGCCTAGAAGACACCCTACAGCTGATTTTCCCCTTTTCATGTCCATGCAGTGCTACCATGGGCAGTGGAACTACAAAAACAAACAGAATCACAGAACTGCTTAAGTTGGAAAGGAACTTAAAGATCATTGAGATCCAGCCCCTGCTGTGGGCAGGGCTGCCAACCACTAGATCAGGCTGCCCAGGCCTCCTACCAACCTGGATCAGAGTTACACCAGGTTAAAAGGTACCTCTGGATTTTTTTTTTGTACTTTATTTTTTAAACAAGTTCCTGCAATGTCAGATTCCACATGTTCCCTGACAGAAATGGTCGTGCTCCAGCTTCCATCTAACCAGATTTTTCCCCTCCACAGTTCCAAGAGGCTTGCTACAGGGACTCACTTCTCCTGCCACTTGCACGCTTCTTCCTATTCACCAATTTAAATTTATGGCCAACTCATTCCTGTTTATTCCCGTGGTAATGCTGTCCTGCAGGCTAATAGGTCCATCCCCCTTGATGCTTACCTCCCCAATATGTTTCTGAGCAGTCATTACATACATCTGTCTTTCCCAGGCTGAAGGAGTGGAATTAGTAATCTCCTCTGGTAAAGCAGTTTGTTCGTTTCCCTGATCAGTGGTCCTTCCTGTTTCAATCTTAATTCATCAGTTGTGAACACCAGCAATGGGAATTGTACATGCTGTTCCAGGAGAGGCTCATCAGCCGCCTGTACGATGGCATTAATACAGCTGTGTCTTTGCTAGCAATGTGTCTCTTGATACATGTCAGCATCGCATTAGTCTGACATGACGTGACATGACGTTGGTAGCTCAGACATGATTAAACACTACATTCAAGTTTTTCTCCTCTGCAGCCTCAGTGAATCTGTAGAATTTCTGATTATGGCAGGAATTAGTGGAACGTGCAAAGTCATACAGCCAGGATTTTACAGTTCCATCCCATTTTACACAATTTCAGCCTGTGAGATCATCCAGGCTTTCCTGATGGATATCTGGAGCCCCTTTGTTACTAACAATGCTTCTCAACCTTAGATCACCAGGATATTTTATTTTCTCCCTTCTACCCTTTGTATCCTCTGCCCCATGGAAGAGGTCTCCATCAGCAGAGCTGATGGTCATTCATTAGCTGTTCAAGAAATGTGGAGCTGTGGTACATAGAGGCATGGTTAGTGGGCAATATTGGTGGGGGTGGACAGTTGGACTCGATGATCTTAGCAATCTTTTCCAACCTTAATGATTCTATGATTCCTCCTCAGAGCAGTTCCTTGGCCTTAGAGTCTGTTTCTCATTCTTGTTTCCTCCAGATAATTAATCATTTTCAATGTCATTGCACAAAAGCAAAACGAGAAGGCAGTTTAGGTTGATGGGGAAACATTGGATGTCTTCTGATCAAAGCCCTACTCAATAACAAATTTAGGGTTAGATGTATTTTACTAATGCACAGAAGGACTAATCGTTATTTTAGGATACTGGTTGTCTGCCATGAAAGTAACAACAACAAAAAAAACACTTTTTCCTGATTAGAGACAGATTAGAGACATTGATTACCTTCTCAGTGATATGCAGAGGTGAGATTTTTTGCTGGATTTGTGACTAATGCATCTGATCAAAACCAGCTCAGGTGAGACTGCTGTGGCCAGTTTGGGATGCCATGCTGTTGATGGTCTGTGTAATGATGTTACATCAGGTGGGGACTTGGAAGAATCTGTTATCTTCAAACAAATTCAGAGAAATAAGCTGAAAGTTGATAGGAGCTGACACAGCCCCTTTGCTTTTTAAGTCTAAATTTGCATCCATAGTGCTTCCGGATCCCCATTTCTTTTTCTCATATCCAAGACATCTTCAGCATCAGGATGGAGCTGGTAGATACAATATAAAATCTACTCATCCTCCTCAGCTGCAGGTGGGAGATGTTAGACCATCTCAGATGGCACTGGACACCTTTCTTCAGGCAACTGCACAACCACGAATCACTTACTTCTACTGGCTAATGGAAAGGAGGAAATTTGAAGGAATGTTTTTGGACAAATGGATACATACCTAAGACTGAAGTTTCAGAAGGAGGGCAAGACTAAAGATTTAAGGGTTGCGGAGAGTCTGTAATACAAGGAGGAGGATGGGGTTCTGGGAGAAGAGCAAAAAGGAGGAAGGGTGAGAGAGACCCCAGCTCATCCCCAAGGAATTTTTATATTATTGATCCTACTGACCAATTTTTGACTGGGTTCTCCTTTCTTAACTCAGGTCAGCAGCTTTGCTTAGATGGGAGAAGGAGGTGAATGGTGATTTAGAATAAATTGAGACAGAAAAGTAACAAAATTAGGTCATCAGCTGTAGCATAATAGGATAGATGCTTCAGTTTTTGCCTTGTTAATCCACTTGCCCCATTGGATAAACAGCTCCGTCTTGTACTTAATCTTCAGATAAATATGCTCTTAAAACCCAGTGGGTATTTATCCAACATAGGATAACTGTCTTTAGTGAAGCTGAATGAAATGCTTTTAGCTAAACTTAATTTAGCTTCTTTCTGGAATATTTTCCCGAATGAGGTGGGGAAATGGAAATGCTGAGCTCCTGACCAGAGTAAGGATGGCACCAAAGGCAGCATGAGTCTCATGCTGGAGGCTTTCTCTTCCTGGAAAGCTCAGCATGCAGTATGTGACAAAAGAACACAGGTAGTTATCACTTCTGGGCCACTTCTTCATAGTGTGTCACCCGACTTTCAAGAATGGTTGATTCCTCTATCAATCTTGTCAGGTATCTACAACACTCAGTTGAACTGAACTTCACAGATCCATCATATTTCTCACAATTACACTTTACCCACAGAAGAGGAGTTGCAACTAGATGATCTTAAAGGTCCCTTCCAACTCAAGCCATTTAGTGATTTCTCATTAACCTTTCATTTCTTGCCTTCTACTCTTTTATTTCATGCCTTTGTTTGGAAGTTATAAAAAAAAAAAAAAAATAAGACCACTAAATACCTTTTTACTGTTTCTGATAGTGTTCTCTTTTACTCTTTACTCCACCCTTTCTCACTCCTTTCCAAGCAGGCTCAGTGGCAACACTGCCCATATCTCCTGGGTTTCTCTTCCCCATTCCCATCTCACAGCCCTGACAGCACGAGCTTTTATCACAGCCCTTCTTATTTAGCTCCCTTCTACTGTAAACACCACTTATCTTTTCAATCTCTCACCGTATAAGATTTTTTTTTTCTCAGGTCTCAAATTATTCTTGTCATCCTTATCTGAACATCCTTTAATTCCCTTGGCAGTGACATATAGCATTCCAGATGAGAGAGGAGCCTTGGTTTTATACCATGCTGAAATTTACTCCTTCTTATTTCTAACACATCCTAACCTTCTGTTGGGCTGTTTGACAGAAGGGTGAGAGAGAAGAGTGCAATAATGATTCAGATATATATTTTTTCTGGTCAATGTTTGACTCAGATGTTTCATTGTTTCTCAAGCTTTCTGCATTCCCCTTTTTAACAGATCTTTCCTTGTGCAGTACTCCAGCCAGAGAGCTACTAGCTCCTTTTCATTGCTGACAGCAGTTCCGATTCTCCAGGTGGGAGAGGATGAGGCACCTGTAATTAGTGGCTGCAGGGATAAACATTCACTAGCCCCCACAGAGGACTTGTATTGAGCCAATGTATGTCAACATAGCTCAGTTTGTTTTGCCTTAATTAATGCTTTTTAATTAATAGAAGATTTTTAAACCTCCTCAAGTCAATCTCTGAATTATCCCTAGATCCCTTGTCACTTATCACTGCAACTCTTAAGATAGTGCTGCACTTGTAACTAAGAAATGTACTGAAATTCCTTTTCACTTCTTATATGGATGGTTTTACATTCACCAGTGGTTTAACTGAAGGATAACAGTGCAAGGACTCTCACCTTGAGCTGGGTTTATATGGTGCCTAGCAAAGTAAGACCTTGATCCACAGCTAAGCCCACAAAATAATACTACCGCTAACACTAACTTGTCATGTACCTTCACGCTGTCCAGTCACCTAATTCAGTTACGACCTTCAGAAATTCTTTGTCACCTATTCTGGACACAGGACTGATGTGAGCTATAAATTTTACCACTATGCTTCTCCATTTTTTATTTTTTATTTTTTATTTTTTATTTTTTATTTTTTATTTT
>JAPSGF010000005.1:890504-995635 GCA_035772895.1 Perdix hodgsoniae
TTTTTATTTTTTATTTTTTATTTTTTATTTTTTATTTTTTATTTTTTTTTCTGTATCACAATTTCTTCTCTTTTATTTTACATCTTGTCCTCTGATCTTAGGCTCTGAGTTGTTTCAGACCTCTCTGTTCCCTCATTGAATGCATGGCCTAACATGTGATGCACTTTTCCAAAAATAAATACAAATGAATAGCATCTTGTCAGATGAACCATACCACTGAAGTTAAGAGAACTCCTGGTGGAAAAAGGTACAAGATAAATAACAGTCATAGAGTTGTCCCTAAGAGTTTGTCCTAATTAAATGTACAACTACACACATTAATAATTTACATCTGAAAAGGTTATGAATGTGTAATGCTTAATTACAGAAATGCAAAAAGGTGATATTTGGTTTCCAGCACCCTCCTGAATGCTCAGCCTGTGAATTTAGAAATAACTATAGCTGTGTGGTTTGGACTATAATTAAGATTTGATTAATCCCTAAAGCTCAGTTTAACTTAGATTAGATGTATATTGATTAGTATTTCTTTACTGTTACATTCTTAGTACAGCAAATTTCCCTGTTCACAGTACTAGCAATAGATTTAAGGGGTCTGCCCGATTTCTGACTAGGGCGTCACTAAGCATCCTACAGGAAACGTGTCCACGTCTAGAAAAGGCACCCAACTCATTTGTGCTTGTCATTATGAGAAATGACCGGTGGGATATGAACAGAAAGCACCATTTCTTCCAAAATTAGCCTCTCCTGTTTGGGCTGCATGACACAAATCACAACCACTGTCCATCAAAGCCAAGGAGAACTTTTTCCACTTAATCTTGAAGACATGGCTATGGGTATTTCCATGAGTTTACCTTCACACACAAAAGGCAAAAAGCCATTATGGCATAAGGGTTTCACTGCCAATGAGATGTGTTTACAAGAACTAGATGTTATAAGGGCTAAGCTGGATGCAGGTGAAGAACAAGGCTGAGACTTCATGAGGGAGAAATAGACCAAAAGTCTTCACATTGCCTCTGTTGAGTATCTCAGTAACAAGGTCCTATGGGGATCCACATCCTTACCACATCCTTACAGTCATTACAAGACTAAGAAATCTTGAACCTATTTTAAACAAGTCCAACTTTCCTGGCTTTAGCAGAGCTGCAGATGATTGTAATGGCTTTCCCTGGTGACCACAGTACTCAGTCATGCAGAATCAACATAATGGGATGCAGAGATTGACTATATTATAAAAGTAATAGGGAACGATCCTGTGCTTTCCCTAAAATATACAATAATGCCCACATGATAAGATTAGGTAATCAAAGAAGTGAAGTTTCTTCTAATCCATACAATAGCACTGCCCCAGAGCCTGCGACTACTGCTTTACATCTTGGTGGCAGAGTTTTGGCCTCAGACGTATCTCTCATGCCCAGTCTTGATGTCCTAGACTTAAAGAAGCCCTCTGTCCACTCTTCTTCCTACAGTTAGAAACCTGCCTTAACCAAAAGTGTAGCATTTCCTGATCTATATATTTCCATATTAAACATTACCTTCAGCTGATCAGGCTCAGGAACTCAATCCAGAAGTGTGCTGAGTTGGAAGGCTGCCTGAACACCCAACACATCCTTACATGACTGCTTGTCCGGTATCCAACAGGCAGCTCTTCTCACCCAGCTTTTGAAAGAAGCCATGTGTTCAACAGCTCCCCAGATCCACATCAGCTCTGCGGGTGCTCTGAAATTAGTGTTACAGTGAACAAATGCAGCCAGACTTACAACGCATTATTAGGAGGATTTGTGATGATTCCACAATATCCTAGAAATTCTGCTTTCTGGAATTATTGGGCAGAATATTGGTTTCCCTGGACCTGCTGGCTACCTACTAGCAGCACGTTACCTTGAAGTGAAGCTTTAAAATAGCTCATTCACCTCCACAGGGCAGTCAGCATCATGCCTGTGAGCAAGGTGAGCAAGGTGAGCAACACTTATTTCCCATGTAAGACTGTCTGGTAATGATGAATTGTTACAGCCATCATGACCACAATGGCTAAGGGTTAAACTCAGACTGTTAGACACACACTCTCTTCTTTTTTCCTGGTTCCCTCTCCATTTTACAGGAGATTTCAGAACCCTGTACTCAACCCTCTATACATCATGTCTACAGTATCGAAGTCTTTGGGGTTGAGTCACTCTCCGTTAGGTGATGCTCTGCCTCAGAACCAACAGGAGAGACAGTTCTGGGGAAATAATACAGACAATCTGTGGTGTGTTGGTTATAAAAGCCTGATTACTATGGGCAAGTCAATGCAGTGCACGTGGTATGGCTCTAGAACTAACACAGTGTGCCATGCAGCCTGCATTAGTTCTGAAGTATAATGCATGGGGTGTAGGACTGATCCCATCTTGCACATCAGGTAATAACAATTGCTCCAATAAAAGGGCAATATTTTTTCTTTTTTTCTTTCTTCTACATGATCCCAAGCAGACGTCGTTATGGAGCATCACCACACACTGACATCCAGGCTCAAAGAATCTGTTCAGTCAGGGAGGAAGATATAAGTTTTCCCAGTTCAGGTATGTAGAGTCCTGGGAAGATCAAAACATATGAGATGTAAGGAGCTTCAGTCTGGGTTCCCTCTGTTGCTCTGGAGCCTGAAATGGCACTGTTATAAAAATTTCACTTTATGGCCTCTTTGGCTTTAGGGGTCTGACCAAAAGAAGTTACCCTATATACAGACGCTGCATCCATGGTTGCTCTCCCTCACTGCCTGCAAGGCTCCTGCTTTCTGTTGCTGCTTAGGTTGGAAAACAAGGTTCTGAGAGTGATATTTAGCTTTTTGTTTTTGTTTCTGTTGCAAGTCTCCAGACATCTCCAAATTTCACGTGAAGCACGACGAGTCCATGAGGTTTTGCTGTTGTTGAATCTAAGGCCCCTTTAGCCACAGGCTCTGAATGTAGCCTTTAAGAACTGCACCCTTTTCTGATTGCTGTGAGCTTGTTGCCCTCACCAAAAACTCTTGAATGCCATCAGCAAAGCTTCTGTCCACTCTGACAATGTGAAATTGGATGGAGATAGTAATGTTATGTTATAACAATGCTCCTTAGCCATGTGAACACCTTACACAGACACCAGAATACAGTAAGAGACCCGCAGGAGCATGCTTTCAAATGCAGAGCATCTTGAAGATGTAAGCCATGTCCTTCCAGAGAGACTCAAGCACTATCACACGTTCTCCTTGACCTTTTGTTCTGCCATCTGCAGACCCCATTCACTGGAAAGTTTTAGTCGTGTAGTAGTTCTCTTTGCTCACAGCAGTGCCCTTTTCAGATAACCACCTGAGATGTTTTGAGGCCTTTCTTTGATAGTTTACCCCAATATCTATGAGAGGAGAAGTCCAGCCTGCAAGAACAATGTGCAGTAGCTACATCTCCATTCCCAGAGACTTTCTTCTGAAGAGATTGTCCTGGCTGGCCATGGTTATTTACTTTCTGTACTGGGTATTCCTTTACATTTTCCTTAATATTTCAGATCAAGAGAGAGGCTTTTTTTTTTTGTAGAAGTGAAGGTATATTATAGTTTGGCAATTAAAGCAGCATTCACAATGAGAGTAAGCTACTTACCACATTTGCATGCCACAACTACTAATATTAATGCTGACCACAATAGGCACTGAAGAAAAAAAAAAAAAACAACATGGAAGTTGCATTCTTACTTCTGTCTCCAGGACTTCTAAGCCATCAAACAGCTTTTAAGCCATTTACTGGCCAAGAGGGACAAGAAAGCCAGCGGCATCCTGACTTGTAACAGAGAGAATGTAGCCAGCAGGAGCAGAAGGTGACTGTCCCTCTGTACAGGCGCTGGAGAGGCTGTGTTCAGTATTGGGGTTGTTCAGCCTGGAGAAGAGGAGGCTCAGGGGAGACCTCAGTGCTCTCTACAACTGCCTGAGAGGAGGTGGTGGTGAGATGAGGGTTGGCCTCTGCTCCCAAGTAACATTGATAGGATGAGAGGCGATGGCTTTATGTTATGTTGGGAGAGGTTCAGGTTGGATATTAGGAAGAAGTCGACAGAGTGGTGATGCAGTGGCACGGGCTGCCCAGGGAGGTGGTAGAGTCGCTGTCCCTGCAGGTGTTTCAGAGCCATGGAGATGTGGCACTGAGGAACGTGGTTAGTGGGCACGATGGGGATGGGTTGACAATTCCTCATCTCCCTAATCCATTTCCCTACTGAGGATGCTCAGAGCTCCAGAACAAGTACCTGTTGGTGATGAGAGGGAGGGTAATAAAGGCTGCCAGATAACCTTCTCTGTTCCCTGCACACCGCAGTTACCCAGAAGCCCAGCCACCTAGCATAAAAGGAAACTACCCACTTTAATTAGCAGAGCAATCAAAAGGCTCTTATGCGGGAAAGCATTTATCACCAAATAGAAAATGAATGGTACTTTAAAATTAGAATATGCAGAATTTGTAGCCAAAGGCGCTCAGGGGAACAGGAGCTTTGCACCAAACCAGACAGGGATTTTTTTGGCTTCAGTCTAATGAACTTTTACAATAGCTATCAAATTCTGTCTGGCAGCACATTTCAGCAACGGGTCTGATTTTCAGAAATACTTTGCAGCCCTCACCAGTGTCAGGAGGAGGAGACCAGCATTCAGGAAGCCCTTATTAACCCATATTCAGATCTCAAAGCCAGAACCACGGAAACCTATTTTGTAAAAAAAATGTTACCTATACTTTCAAAATACAGTCCAAATACACAGCAGGACATTTTTATCTTAATTGGCCATGCTGATGAAGGCTTCACTGTGTCCCACTTACAGTCAAAAATGCCACTCATCGCAGGAACCAGACAACAGCGTATTTCATTATCAGCAGGATGAGCAAAGCTTGAATTGGAAGAGGAGGATGATTTTTTTCTGAGTCTCCACTGTATTTAATGAAGCAATTGAATTGTCCAAAAGGAAAGGAAAGTCTAGAGATAAAAATCCTATCCTGTCACCTTGGAGGCTCACAGGGATTTTGAAGTATGGGACACTGGAGAAGTTCTGAAGACAGTAGGAGATGCTGTCACTAAGCCTTCCTGGAGATAATTAAAATGCAAAATGCAGAATTTTCCATTGTCTTTACAAATATCATCTTTGTGAAGATGCTGAAAGCTGAGAGGATGGAGGTGTAGCTCAGCCAAAATTCTTCCTACCACGGAAGTTCTGTAATTGCTGCAAAAAGGCAACTGTAAGTCAGCCTGCTACAAACTCCCAACTACAGATGGGATTATTTGATTGTAACATTTCAAAATGCATTCTGCAACATTTTGAAAGCTTCTGTTCACATGAACACAAATTATGCAAGTCGTCTCAGGTCTGCAGTGTTAGGATCCCACAAGTGGTATCCACAGGAAAGCTGAGATGAATGCCGAGTAAAGCCATAACGACAGATCTACTCACTGTAACTACTCAGCCATTTGAAGCATAGAGAGCACAAAGGGAATGAGACAGGGTGTGAGCCCTGCTAAGCAGGAGGGAGACAAATCAGGAAGTCGACCTATATTCAGCCTCTTTGTTTCTGCTTTCTTCAAAGGCTCTCCTCTGTTTTAAAAAGATCTGTGACTTTATAGACCCACTGCAGCTGCCATCATCTACAGACTGTAACTTCGAGGACTGGCTTACAATAAACAAAAATTGCTTTGAACTGGGAATGCAAGATGGGACCCCATTATAACGCTCCATCTGCGTATTCCTCAGAAATAACCGTTCTAGAAGTGGTCAAGAGATACTGGTGCCCTCGTTTACTGTTTGAAGACTCTCAATTCTGCTTTTGACTATTGTTATAAACAGGCACTCACATGACCTGACTACAATGGATTGGCTGGCTCAAAAAGAAGTAACACAGAACAGTGTAAACAAGAAGGTCCTCATCTGAACCCAGCCTCACTTCACATCTCCATGCAATGAAGCAGCTCTAATTCCATATGCTTCCAGTTGGTACTTGCCTTTTGAGTTTGGTATTCAGGCTATTCTGTGCTTCAAAGATACAATAAGTAGCAAGATCACTCTTGAAGTTTTATGAACAAAAGAATTAAACTTATCTACAGAGACTTCAGATGCAGCTAGTAAAACCTATTACCCTGTTATTCACCTAAAATATCTGATACTGAATTACCCTTGGATGTCACAGTTCCAGGCGTCAACAAAGATAGGCACAGAATAATCTAAAGCAATGATGGTGGCACAATGACATCTTTGTGGCTTAGTTGAAGATCTGAACTTTGTTCACCTTGTTCAAGAAATCCTTCTACCTATGGTAGCAGACATAAACCACTGTCCTGTAGTGGAGTAGGGAGGGAGGTGGCTGGGTAGAGCCTTGCCTATCAGACCCAGTGCCATGTGCCAGCAATGGCCTCAGAGTAGCTTGGGATGTAAAATCTGTAAGCACTTTTACACCTATGGTTTTGATGGCAGTACAGATGGAAGATGTACAGCATCCCAGAGAGGTGGTGAATGCTCCATCCTTGTAGACACCCAAGGCCAGGCTGGCCAGGGCTCTGGGCACCTGATGGAGTTGTAGGTGTCCCTGTTCATTGCAGGAGAGTTGAACCAGATGGCCTTTAAGGGTCCCTTCCAACTCAGCAGATTCTGTGATTCTATATTTTGGGTGGCCATATTCTAAAGCTGGTTTTTATTGTTTTCAAGTCAAGATATAAATATCCCAAGCAAAAGAGCAACCCACCACTGGAAATCATTCTCTAGCATAAGAGATCTGCCTGTCAAGAAATTGTTCTGATTTCTTGACTGCCATTCCTGTGGCCCAGGCTTGCTCTTGTCCGATAGTCTTATAAACACCAAGGTATGGACATGTTATGTAAAGTGAGATGCCTAATGTACTTCCACACAATCTGGCTTTATTATACAGCACTGGGCAAACACATTGATGCACCAGCTTGAATTAAGTTTACAGTTCCCCCAGGAGTGTGGTGATCTGCCCAGGCTCCTCAGGCCTCCATCTGAGTTGCAATCACTTCTCCAAATTTGCTATAGACTCTCTTTATCTTTTTAAACTTCTACTCTCTGCTTTAATAACCTCCAAGGTTATCAGTATAGAGACAGAACAAAGAACATATCTTAGCACATCTTTTTTCTTTTTCCTTTTGTGCCTTTGTATAGGACTCCAGCAGAAACAGAAGCAATTAGAGCTTGAATGGTTCCTACCTCATTGTGAAGTGTTGTGTGCATCTCCATGGTGAGTTTGCACTGATTTGATAATAGCCTGAAATAAAGAGAACAGAGATCCACAAAAGCGATGTTTTAAAAGTATACAGGCTAAACACAGACGTGAAAATAGCAGGCTATCTATTTACAGCATAAAATGAAACACTGAGGTTCTGATGATGGTTCACATACACAGAAAGGAGAAGAAAAAGCCAGTTTCCAGAGAGGAGTGGTGGTAACTGTTGCTAGGGGAAGGGTAGAGTTGCCCATACATCTCCTGAAATTGCAGGAAACTGTGATCCTAAGAAGTGGGCACTTCTTGACAATCCCAGTTTCCAGGTAGTAGAGACAGTGGAGTCCAGGGCACTCTTCAGATCATCCTAGTGTTCATCAGAAGGGTCGCAATTTCTAAAGATTTATTTCTCTCCCTTCCATCACGTATAGTGACTGGGTCAGGGGAATATCAACAGTGCAGACAACACCAAAGGCACTTTGAGCGGAATTCTTATATTCTTTCTCCTTGGAAGTTGATTTAGGAAAGGATGGAATCTGAAGAAAACTCAAGAGCAGAAATGAGAGACTGATAAATAAATAAACAAACCATAATTAATCAAAAGTACCCCACAGACTGATGGTCAAGAGTGGTGTGGGATGTATTGCTCATTGGTTTCAGCAGCTCTAAGACAAGAGGGATCATTCTGCTCACTTGATATTCCCTCCCATATAATGCAGGCTAGAGATCCTCACAGTGGGAATCACGCACCAGGCTCTTAAATCTGAGCTGATTTAGAGCATATTTTCTATGAACGCTTCCAGACTTGATTTAAAGATGTCAAATGATGAGGAATTTAAGCAAGTTGTTCAAGGAGCTTAAAGTCCTTATGGTTAAGAGCGTATGCTTGTTTCTGGATTGAATTTTGAGAGATTTAGCATTCACTACTGGATCTCACTGCATGAGAAGTAATCCTCCCTGCCCCAAATGCAAGATGTAAACATACAGCACACTGTACTAATGCTCCTTGTTGTAACTCTTCCCTGAGAGAAGATTTTCTCCACTCTGAAAGTGAAAATGGCCCATTCCACACCGAGCTAGGATTGTTAATGCTCACTTTACCTTCCCGAGCAACAGCTTCCCCAGGTAGCCTTTAATCTGCAAGATGAAAGAGCCTTCTCATAGCATATCAGGAAATTTACCTGCACACTGTGATTAAGTTTTGCCTAAATTTCTGTTCGTTAAATTAAACAGAATAAACATTTCTCTCCCTCCTTCTCTCCTCGTGGCTAGCACAGAAGTTATGGGATGCTCCAAATCCCAGGAAACCCTGATTGTTTTCTATCCCAAAGGCATCTAGTTGTTTCTTCCTTAAATCAGAAATCGCTAAAGATGTACATTTTAAGATATAACGTGGACAGGGATTATTTTTTTCCTACACTACATAAGGATGTAAAATAAGGAGACATGAACAGAATGTCTATTAGGAACTCGTCTGATATGAAAGTATAAAAATCTTCGTGTTGTTAAAGACTATTACAAGATCCTTAGGATCACAGGCTATTTACTCTAACATCTCTGTAGAAGTTGTGGAAGCTGGCAACATTAAAAAAAATAAAAAACATAGCAGAAACAGTGTCTTTGGGGACTTCTCCAGTGACAGTGCCTTATTTATGACTCCATTAAAAAAATTTAACTCAGTACATTTATTTGCTTATGATAGAACTGGCTTTCCCCCATCTCACATGCCTCTGTAGTGGAACATGGGAGCACCAAGAGCTAGCCCTATAGCAAATGGCCCTGTGGGACGCATTAGTGCTCTCTCTCCAGCGTTTTTCCTACACCCAGAGTGGGGAGAACATCATGGCTTGGCAAATAGGAAGCCAAGGCCTGATGTGGGGGGCTATGCTTGTGATAAGTGAGACATGTGATACTGAGGGGCATGGTTTAGTGGTCATGGTAGTGATGGGTTGATGGTTGGACTTTGCGATCTTAAAGGTCTTTCCCAACCTTAATGATTCTTTGATCGGTGAGTGATGCTCAGGCCAACTTTCAGCATCGTGGGGACTCTGGTGCAAATTTCTGTAAGGGAAACAACCCCAGTCACAGCCACCTCATTGACAGAAAGCAAACTCAGGCACGGCCAGCTTCCCAGAAATGACATCTCCTTTTGAATCACACTCCACCGTGGATATGGATCATTCCCAAAGCCATAAACAGGAGACTATTCCTTTTTCTTGCCCCCAGGAAGAAAAGCCTCAGGCTCTTTGAGGAGACATAGAGATAAATTCAGGAAACCAAAAGCAAGTCAACCTGGGACAGTGAAGGGAGGAGGAGTTTGGTCAGCATGGAAGCATGTCACTGCAAACTGCCCCCACTTGGGTTTCTACATCAGCTGCTCAGCACTGAAAGTATCCACATTCCTGGAGGCAACCAAGTCCAGGTTGGATGGGTCCCTGGGCAGCCTGATTTGGTGGGTGGCAGCCAACCCATGGCAGGGGATTGGAGCTCAATGAGCTTTAAGTTCTCTTCCAACCCAGACCAATCTATGGTTCTATGTTTCTGTGATCCACTATCTGCATCATTTTGTGTTTAAAATGTCCAGAGGTGCTCTAGCAGGGAAGCATCAAAGCCTGTTGTGAGATTCTCCTATACCTCAATACTTCTAAACTTTGTGTCAGTAAATAGGTGCATATTTTCTGAATTAAAGATGAAACGGAAGGGTTTGGGATGTACTGGATTTGCATCTGGCTGCAGGACTGGGCTGTTTCAGAGAAACTTCACAGTGCTTGAGAAGGGATTGTGCAAAGGCATCCGTGCCCCTCTGAAAAATAAATGTTTAACTGCTCTGAGCTTTGTTTCCCCATTGTCTGTCTTCAGCAGCCCCGTAATCCCACTGCTTTGCTGTTTTGCTTTGCCCTATTCAGAGAGAAACCCCTTACACAATAAGACCCCTTTGGCAGAGGCAGAACATTGGAGGTGCTGAGCTGTGAAGAGATGTGCCAGCTGTAAGTCTGCTCAGAAGCAGCGCGAGTTTTTTGTCCCTAAAATTGGATAGAAACAGGGGAAGAAAAGGAAGGAAAAGGAAAAAAAAAAAAAGGCAGGGTTCAGAGGACTGCACACAGACATCATAAAGTCTAAATGATAGCAGGAATGCCCCGTTTCCAACTGGAAACCCCAGTGCCCTGTTGCATGGGCAGGCAGATGCCTCCTGGACTTAGGATGCAGGGACATGGTTTTGCTACCCAAGGGCTGAACATGAAGGTTGGATGTCTCCTCAAAGAAATATGGATTTACCGTGCCAGAAAGAGTTTGGTAGGTGGCTTTTATGGAGCAGCAGAGCCCAAGCCAAGGGGCTGCGTTTCTGTGTGTGTCTGTATTCATCTCTCCAGGCAGGTCTCTGAAATGTATACTGTCCTTTAAACGATTCCTTAATATTTAATATCATGGTAGGATGAAGTCTGATTTTATGGTTAAAAATGTCAATTTTCACAGCTGATTGAGCTTGTTTAAATGGCAAGCAGTTTACTTGTATTGAAAACCATATAAACAGATCAACTTATTTACTGACATTAAAAGAAGAGGATACTTTACACTCCAAAGCCTTTCAGTTTTTGAAACTGAAAATGAGCAGAGATGACTGAGTTCATTTTGCAGTTTTTCCCCCAGTGGCAGATTGATTGTAGTTTATAAAACAAGCCCATGCATCTGGCAGCAGAAGGAATAGCTTAAGATGCTAAGCCACCCTTCAAAAGTTCTCCGTAATTAATTATTAGCTGCTTGGAAGTCCATTCTATTTTTCCTTTTGTTTGTATTATTTTAATGGTGACTATAATGCACATATAATGAGAAAAGCAGCATCTTGTAAACATACAAATAAATCTTAAGACTTTAAGCAGGATTAAGCAAGCTAAAGAAGAATAAAAAAACAACGACCCTGAAATCCAGATGGACACGAAGGAATGAGGATTCATAATGGCACAGATTCCCTCTGCCTCTTCTTAAAAATAGCTGCAACATTCAGACCGATGTCTGCACTAATATATATATAAATATTATTTTGATTCAAGAGGAGCAGGGAATAGAAAGTGGCTTAGACATGGATAACATGTCTCATTCGTGGGTCAAAGGACTCTGCCCACAGTTTGGCTCGGGTGAGGAACTCAGTTTGAAATCCATCCATTAGAGGGCAATGCACTATCCACAGTGACATCTTGGAGATGGAGTAGCAGCAGGAGTTTGAGGAAGGGGCAAAGAGAAGGGCAGAAATGATAACTGAAGAGGTAATCCAAGAATCAGTTCTGTGACTGGGGTGGTGCCTAAAGGATATGCTGGAAGATGCATGATACGAGGCAACAAACAAACACAAGAGAGGAGGGTTACGTGGAGCACTGAAACCCTGGCAATATGTGGCTGATGGGAACTGCAGCTTTGTCCTCAAAGGAAAATAGCTCAAGGTTATTCCTGACACACCAGTGATTATAGAATCACAGAGTCATTAAAGATGGAAAAAAACTGAGATCCCCACATCCAATCAATCCATCCCACCATGCCCACTGACAACGACCCTCAGTGCCACATCTCCACGTTCCTTGAACATCTCCAGGGACAGTGACTTCACCACCTCCCTGGGCAGCCCGTGCCACTGCATCACCTCTCCTGAGAATAATTTTTTCCTAATGTCCATCCTGATATCCAATCATCTCAGCTTCCCCTCAGGACATCAGTTCCTGCCTCCTGCCTATCTTTCTGATGGATCTGCCTGTTTGGAGGCTGTCCTGGGAGCCCCCGCAACAGACAGGGAATGACTGCTTTCCTCCCTGCTATCCAAGCAGACCCCCAGTGTCACTGCTGTCAGGAGGACACAAGCTCAAAGCTCAACAAGGTTATACAGTCACTGTCCCTGTGACCATCTTCCCTAGCAGGTATTTGGCTGGGGCTGCTCTCAGCAGGCAGCTGGGATGTGGCCACCCTGTTTTTCAGAAAACGATTGGTCCATGGCCATCGTGCCATGCCAGCTGGCCTGAGAATCACAGAATGGACTGCAGCCTTCTGCCTTCACTGATACAGGCATCGCCTTGGGCTGTGCTGGCTGGGAGCAAAGGAGCTGCGCTATAATTGTTGTTTACTACCCACCTCTTCATTGCAAAGAGCTTTGAATGATGGTGCAGAAATTGTTCAGTGAAGAGAGAGTGAAGAAGGCACTTGGATATCACCGTGACTGCTGCTTTCAAGAGAAGAGTAATTTGTCTAATACACAATCTGTCATCCTCCCTTCATGCTGAAGAAGTGAGGAGCTGCTGGAAACTAACCACACATATGGTGACATGGCTCTATCATTAGCTTGGGCAGGAAACAAATCTCCCTACATCACTGGCATGCAGCACTGGAAACACTTATCTCTTGGGCTCATGTTAAGGGCTGGCCAAGATTCACTCTTCCTTCCACCTGTGCTGCTGTGACAACAGAGCCTCTTCCAGTAAGTAAATGTTTCTCATGACTCCAAGAAACTTATCCATGGTAAAATTAACCAGTTATGCTGGGGTCTCTATGCCATACATTTAACAAAACAAAATTCACCGTTTATCCATATACATTTCAACAATTTAAACAGTGAGTTTAATTCTTCTCTAAATCAAAATATCATAGAATTTTTTTGGGTTGCCTCCAAACTGAGCTCATTCTTAAGGGGTTTTCCACTGGCTGCATTTTCCTGGACCAAGGAGGGAAAGATCTATTGGTTGTAATAATAACAATTAAGTTACTAATTCAGATGCCATGTCTACTAATGATAATAATAGCCTACAAATTGTTATTTTAAGGCCCAGATCATTGACAGAAATTTTATGGCAATCTTTCCAAGGACACCTAAGAGATCCAGGAATAATAGGAAGAGAGATCTTCCTGAAAGCATCGAAATGCTAGGCCTGCTGGACAGAAATATGCACCATGTTTGGAGTGGTGGGATTCTTACATCAGCCCCATTATTACAGATTTCCTTCAGTGCAGCTGGGAGCAGAATCAGGATGTGAACCTTTAGCAGAGCATATAAAATAGTGACACATACACCTGACATACACTAAGCCTTCACATCAATATTTATTTCCAGCCTTTCTCCCTTTCCCATGGCATTCAGATGTACGGGCAATCTCTGCTGAATATTTTAGTTGCGTTGCACGTTGCTGAAAAAGTTTATGCTAAGTAGGAAATGGTGCTGTGTGTGAATGCATGATGTCCACAAGGGCCTTTGCATTATGTTGGGGTTGGTTTTGCTTTCTAGGGTTGGCTGCCACACTAAGAGGGCATGAAAGTGCTGAACCCATCTGTCCGGCAAAGCCAGCGACCAATCTTTAAAAGGCACACGGGATGCAGACCCCAAATGAGATGTGTCATAGACCACAGAATCATTAAGGTTGGAAAAGACCATCGAAATATCTAGTCCAACCACCAACACATCCCCTCCATGCCCACCAACCACTTTCCTCAGTGCCACATCTCCACAGTTTTGAAACACTTCCAGGGGTGGTGACCCCATCACATCTCTGGGCAGCCTGTGCCAATGCATCGCCACTGTTTCTGAGACAAAATTTTTCCTAATCCCCAACCCGAATCTCTCCTGGTGCAACTGAAAGCCATTAAGGAGGGCTGATTGGCTACTACCTTGCTGGCCACAAGGTTTTGCTTCTGAGGTAGACCACAGAGTAGGTATGAGGGCACAAGACCACTCTAGAAAGAAGCTAAATGATTTCCAGGCTAAATAAATGGTATATATACATATATTTGTAATAAAAGACCGTGGACATGATAGCAAAAGAGCAAAACTATTCCATCCCCTCAACCTTACTCCAGTCTCCCCTCTTTCCCAAAGCCCAGTACAGCAGGTAGGTTTGCTGTCTGCCTATGAAAACCATCTCTCAAGTCATTATCCCAGAGCACAAGCACACTGTGAGGTCCAAGGAGCTGGATCACCTGCCTAAATCATGGATGAATTTTTATTCCACTGAGGCAGGTTTCTTTTTATGCTAATCCCTCGCTCTTCAGGATGTCACAGAGCACGGGAAGCACAAAATCGTGCTTTATGAGGACGATCTGTCTGCAGACTCGGTATCACTCCCCTCTCCATCTTACCTGCCACAGCCAGCTAGGGATCATAAATACACCCCTAATGCCACAATTAGCATACGCTCTTGAAAGAAAATTGTGCTTGTAGCAAGAGTCCCCAAGGGCCAATATCAACAGAGAGACATTACAGAGCAGAAAACTGGGAATCGGGGCTGAGCTTTCAAGCGCGTGCTCCCTCACTCAGCAATGGTCTCTGCTGAGATTTCTCCTGCTTTTATCAGGAGTAGGCAATGCCAAAGGCTGCACACACTAACTCTGCCTTGGCTCACGTTTCAATCATTTTTTTGTGGGGCAGTAGCCAAAGCCAGACTTTCAGCTCCCCACTTCACTGCACTATTCTGGTTGAAAAAAAAAAAGTAGAAGAGAAGCCCAAGACGTAAGAATGCTTGCCTTAATTTTTATTTTTGTTCTCCTCCATCCGTTTTCTAACCCACTCGTGTTGAAGGGGACCCGCGCTCTCTCCAGCTCTGGTGGGACAGATTGACAGGGAAGAAAGACAGATGAAAGAGGCTGTTTAGAAAGCAAAGGTAACGAACAAGGCCTGCTCCTTTGATTTGTGCGTTTGCCTCATCAAAGCTGATCTCATCTTTTGGAGCCCCACATGTCTTTATTCCTAGCAGAGTTAAGCGCCTGCTTATGGGTTTGCAGCAAGGTATGGTGCACTGCAAACTCTCTGTTAGTAGGCTTGAAAGAGCATGGGTTTGTCTACCGCCCGCCCTAACAAGCCTTTGATCTAACAGAGCCTTCTAATGGGATCCAATTGCAATCGTAATCATAAATAAGTGAAAAACATAAAATAGGTAACAAAAGCGGCATAAATGTGTTGCCACTTGAAGGTTTTTAATTCCTCCCTTGCTCAGCGAGGTTCGTGCAAATAAATGGAAGCAGCAGATCTGGGATACGGACATTTTGCTGTGACTGATTTGAGATGCAGTGGGAATGCTGGGGGGGCAGTGGGGACAAATTTTCACTTTATATTCTGCTCAAATGAGACAAAGATTACAGTTAGGAGTCAAGTACTATCAAATTATTTATTGAATTCTGTTGGGGTGGAGAGGGTATTTGCTCTTTTTTCCAGAAAAAATATCGATTTTAAGGATGGCTTTGATATCAATTAGGCTCAACATGAGAGACAGGCAGTCACTTTGTATAGGGAATTTAATTAAAAGCTCTGTACTTAGTCAGAAGAGTGTTCTAAGGATAAAATTGTTTTCCCCCTTTGGGTCAATTTTCTGTTATGTTTGTATAATGCAATTAAAGAAGGACCCATGCCAAGCAATACTTACGTCTGGTATAAATCTGTCCATATATAATGACTGGCTCTTTGGACTTCCAATGTACAAACAAGTGTTAGCTGCATTTGGCTTTTGCTGTCTTTTGCATCGTTGTCACAAAAAACCCCCTCATCTTTATAAGCACGCGCCTCTGATAAGGCTCTTTAAAGGCCAGTTAGACACGAACAAAGGGTAGAAGCAAAGGAAAAGAGAAGGGCGATGTTTCAAAAAGCACTTTCCTCTTGAAAAATTAGAAGTAACAACTGACATGACCTGGGGCCACTCAAGTTCAGAGGTGCTTACTAATGAAAAGTCTGCGTCAGCACTTGTAACAAAGATTAGTCTTTAACATAATGGTATGTAAACCATCAGCGTTTGGGAGGGAGTTCTGAGGGGCATGGAGCTATGTCTGTCAGCTGCCCTGGAGCTGAATGGTCAGTGCTGAATTCCTGGAAGCCTTCCTTGGTGCTGGAGGTCAGCCCAAGCCTTCCCATCGCATCGGTAGGTTTGGGGCGTTGGTGGTGGTGAGTTTTGGTTGTCAAGGAGCTTGGGAAGGATCATAGCAACCTGCTGGTGAGAGGCTGAGCCTCCTGAAGAGCCTTGGACTCTCCACAGCCTGGGACTTCACAACCTCCCCTTGGCACTCCGAATGTGAACAAATGGATTTTTTCCCTCACCACATGTATATGCTTGGCAGGTTAGGGTTGTGTTTACGATGTTGAACAAAGTTTTGAATACAGTTTTCTTTCTGTAAATTCTATTCTATTCTGTTTTCAAAAAATATGTATTCCTCACAGCTATTTTAACTCCTAATTAGAGAAGCAACAACTGATAGTAAGCCTGGCCAGGTAGGAAAGCATCTGCAGTCTCTGAAGCCTCTTTGATTTTCTGGAAAAATCACATTCCACTCATTTTTGCTTGTTATAGGATCGGAGGATGCACTGTAACCCCAAACTCTGCTGTAGGGCAGGCTACCAACTGAAGCTCAGACTGACATTGGGTTTACTCCTATGAAAGCTTGGCTGTAGAGCCTTGGAGTAGAGCTAGAACAACATCTCAGGATAACTGAGAATCCCAGCCACAGTTTCAGAGGAAAAGTGCAAAGCCAAACACGTACAGGAAAGAAGCCAAAAGAAATTGGCATTGTGGAGGATGATTCCTGCCTTAGACATTACAGTGGTGGGTACTAGGGAAAATAAATACATAAGACAGATATGTAAACAGCTAGGAGAGTTACACAGACAGATCTATAGATACACAGGACTGATGCCAAACCTGCTGGAGTCAATGAAAATCAGAAGATGGATGTACCAGACAACTCCAGAGCAAGTTTATATAACGAGGGGAACAAGAGAAAAGACTCTGCTCAAAGTCAGTCTTTGGCATTCATGTAGATGCTCAGAAGACTTGAACACAGTGCCGAGCTGCTCAGAACAATGTGTGAAGGTGTCTTTTATCCACTCATTCTCTTGCTGCAGCACATGCAGTCTTCACACGTCCTTCTAATAAGACAGAAAGCCCACATGAGGCTCCTGCATCTCCCAAACTCTCCCCACACGGCACGCAGCATCCTCTGCAGATCCTCTGTGCTGGAGAGGCTCACTCAGATCGGGTTTATCACACACGATGAAGCCAGCATATATCTGCTCTGTTGTAATTTTCGTTTCTCAGCAAGAGGCTGGAAATCATTCAAAAGCACTCAGGTCCAGATTCTCAATGGTGCCCAAGATTTCAAGGGCAGGTAGGGATCTAAATACCTTGAGGGCTGTTCATAGCTCATGTCTTCTCCTCCTCCTCCAGCAGTGATTTTCAGCCCATGCTGAACCAAACCCTTTCCCCTGCTGCTACGGCAGCAACAAGTTTCTGGACCCTTTGCACCCATCAAAGAACGTATGGAGGCTGTGACCCCACACGAGGCCCTGTGTTCCAAGTGATTTCTCACTTGAATGCCATATGGATATGCCAGCACATACCGTCTTTTTTTTTTTTTTTCCCTTCAATTTCCATCTGCTAAGAGGGAGCTCAAGTGTAAGGCTCTGCAAGTAGCAGATGAAAATGCTAAAAACCTGAAAAAAAATTGTTATTTGGGGAACATAAATATAATGCTGCTTATTGGCTCTGGGTTTTATGTTGTACACGAGGAAAATGGCTTTGCTCTCCTTGTACCCTGCTCTGTCAACCTCTCAGTCTATCAGAAGCAGTTGCCTTGGGGACACCCGCAAGCACATGCAATTTCTTTGATTTTAGCAGGACTTTTCCAAACTCATCCTTTTTAAGGGCTGAAATGTGGCCTCGCCAGTTCTCACTGCTTTCTCAGAAACCACAGGCTGGCCTGTTGTCTTGGCTGCTCACAGTAACACAAACCTCTTAATTATTAACATTTCGATATTGTTTTTTCTGTCCCACAATTGTTATTTCCCCTTACTGAAATTATGTCATGAAAAATAAGACGTGGACACCAGGCACTCAGACTCATGCTTTCTCATCATAATCATACAACTGTAGAATCGTTTGAGTTGGAAGGTACCATTAAAGGTCATCTACTCCAACTCCCAGATAATACAGAATCTGTAGCAGCCTTAAGCCTTGGTTGGATGATTGGCTCCTTCTGGCTTTGGGGTCAAAGTGCTGGATTTAAGACCACAGGACATGCAGCATTGGTCTGCTGGGGTTTCAACAGTTGTTCAGAACTAGTCGCAGATTAACCTCATATCAGAGACTGTTCCGCCAGACCATGGATTTAGGATTCCCACAACTGCGAAGATAATTTCCATCCTGGCTGTTCGTATGGGGGCAAATATGCGACTGCTCAAATTCACATCTGCAGAGGTGACTGATCTGACCCGAAAGCATGGCTTTCGACTTAGGGCAACCCATCCTGAGCTGTGCTTCCAGCACATTACTTTCTGAATATTTTGTAGAAGTAGAGCTGTGGGAGCAGAGACAGCACCTGGAAGGCATTTACAGCCATGTGCACTTAACTGGCCTTAGAAATGAAGAGAAGATGAACAGATTTCTAATGACAGGCAATATGCTGAGTGCAAAAAGCGTGAGATGATCCAGTGCAACCCAGTCTGCTCTGAAGAGTGAAAACGCCCATTACTTACAGGAAAGAAGAGACTCATTTACCTAATCATCATATGCAGTTAAGACAGCAAGAAGGAGGTTGCACAAGACAAAACAGAACAACGCCGAAGTTCTCCCTTGTGAAATGAAGTTCAGCAATATAAATGTACAGGCTTTCAGTGCATTTTAGCTGTGCCCTTCAATCAGAGAGCTAGATAAAAGGGAAAGCATCTCACTCTCATACCAGTAATCTTAGGAGCTAGAAATTCCCCACAGCGCATCTCAGTGAAGACCAGTGAGTATTATGGGTTGGTACTAGCTGGCATGTTACGTTACGTATTGCAAGGAGCAACATCAACCACTTCAGCAACCCCTTTGCTGTCAGATGTCCTACCTTTCCCATGATGGCCTGCCAATACACAAAGGGAGCTTATAAGCAGGGGTGAAATAGTTTTACACAGGTAGTTAGTGATAAAACAAGGGGAAATGGTTTTAAATTTAAAGAAGGTAGATTTACAGTAGATGTCAGAGGGATATTTTTCACTGAGAGTGTGGTGAGGCACTGGCACTGCTGCCCAGAGGGCTGTAGGTGCCCCATCCCTGGAGATGCTCAAGGCCAGGCTGGATGGAGCCCTGGGCAGACTGAGCCGGTAGGGAACAAGCCAGCCCATGGCAAAGGGACTGGAACTGGCTGATCTTTGAGATCCCTTCCAACCTAATCTATTCTGTGATTACCACTGAGCTAATTTCTCACTGCTGAAGGCAGCTTTATCCCATAACATTGCTATAAAAGACACTTTTCTATCAGGCTCTCACACTAGCCTGTACACTGTGTCCTCTTTTTCTTCAGCCTGGTAAGAAACCCCGCAGAACCAGCGATGGTCCCGATGTATTCAAGCAGTGCAGCTCCTGTTGGCAGCAGAACTGCGTCCAGCATCCAGCATAGCATCCCTCCCCATACCCATCACCCACAGAGGGCTCAGCCCCATTAGCTCTGCTGCAGTCCCCTCAGAGTAACCCCAGCATGAAGCACTACACTCATCATATGGCAACGTGATTCTCCATTCTGCAAGAATCACATTGAGGAACCACAGCAGAGCTCTCCTCAGCCTCCATCTGAGCCCATGCAAGTCAGTGGGAGTTCTCCATTAAATGGGGTCTCCGATGTATGCCTCAATGGCAGGTAGGCTTGCAAATGGATTGTTTTCCTGTGCTGGTTTCAGAGGTGCTGCTAGAGCAGGTATTTCAAAAGATGCTGCTACAGGCATGATCTTAACAGTTAATTGCTTAACATTTTAATAATCACTTGAGAGCATTTGAATACGTCTCCCACCCTTTTGATTCTGCCAGGTTTGTTTCTCTTAAAAAAATTAAGCAAACACAGAGCAAATCGGGCATTGGTTGTCTCCAGCTACTAAAGATCTCCTAAAATTTCCCCAGTGGGTACAGGCACTCCACATCAGACAGATCATCATTCATACTGAGAAACTGGGGAAGAAGAAAAGACAGAGAGGGAAGGAAAAAAAAAAAAAAAAGAGGCTTATGTTTCAAAGATCACTACAGGCCAAATATTCTCAGGCACCCTGGCTTTTACAGAGAAATCCTTAACAGGGTAGAAATGGAAGCACTTCAAAGATAAAATAAATAATTTAATAATAGTCTGTTTCTCCAAAGGGTTTTGAACAAGTTTTAGATTTGCCAGTGAATGTTTCCCTTAGGCAGTAGGCCAGTGGAAAAAAAAGAAAAAAAAGAAAAAAAAAGGCACAGTATGCCTCTTCTTTCATAAGATGTATTTTGTGTTATTTTATTTCTTGATAAGATCCCAAACAAATTTTTTCCTCTCTCACCCACCCTTCAAAAATATATATATATATATTTATATTAAAAAATAAAAAAAAAAAAGAAGAAAAGCTGAAGATGGTGTAGATGCAAATGATCTCTTACATATAACACACACCAAAATAATTGCTGAAATAGATCCAACATACAGATTGCATCTTTGCCTTCCTGGTTGCTTCTCTTGCTATCACATGCTGAGAAGAACCCCAAATAATACCATGAGGTATGTATAAAGGGAAACTATTTGAAGACCCCAACTGACTTCTGCGTAACTAAGATTACAGTATTTATAGGCAAACCTTTACAGTATTTATAAACGAGACTCTACAGTATTTATAGGCATGGAAGGAAAATGCAGAAGACTAGACTGTGTCATTGAAACATTCTTGATAAGTCAAAGGGATTCCTATTCTAATAAGAAAAGAATTTATTTGGCAATCTCACAAGCACTAGGGAGGATCTAACTGAATAAGTGTCTTCTTAAAATTGGCTTATATGTGCTACTTAGTTTAACCTCAGTTTATACACTTTTTTAACTATTTATGAGGAAAAAAATAACAGAATCTACATTTTTGTTCATTGCTGGATGTTGTGCTGAAGGATCTTTACGGGTTTTTACCTGGTAAGTCTTGTCTTCAGGAATCCCAGGATCACGAGACCATCAGGAAAGTGTGGATTGAGATACCAAGACCCATCCTCGATACAGAAAGATCTGGTTAGGGAACACTTAAAATGAAGTCCATGAAACTTCATGGAACACACTCATGAGTGTTGAAGGACCTGACCTATGACACTGAGGATCTACTCCATTATCTTTGAAAAGTCATTGGTGACTGAGTAAGGTCACTCAGAAGAAAAAAAATGTCATTCCTGACTCCAAGAAGGGAGAGAAGGATCTGGGGAGACATTGGCCTCTTTGATTCACACCTTGAACTTCAAGATGATGATGGCACAAATCTTCCTGGAGCCATTTCCATGAGAAGGATGAAAATGTGACTGGGAAAAGGTAGCTTGCAGTTGTGAAGAGGAAATCCAGTCTGACAAACCAGTAGTCGTTTATCATGAGGTGACTGGCTTGGTGGCTGAAAAGAGAGCAGTGGATGTTGTTTATTGTCATTTTAATAAAGGCCTATGATGGTGACTCATATAACATCTGTACTGACAAACTGATGAAGTACAGGCTAGATAAGTGGATAGTGAGGTAGACTGAGACCTGGCAGTGCACCTAAATCCAAGCAGTTGTGATCAGCAGCATAAAATGGAGGCCAGACACTAGTGGAGACAATACTGTTCAGCATCTTCAATAATTACCCAAATGTTAGGACAAAGTGGACCATCAGCAAAGTTGCAGATGACGGAAAACAGGGAGGATTGGCTGATGGCTCTGCTGATATTTAGAGAGACATCAACAGGCTAGAGAAATGACCAGTAGGAATCTCATGAACAAAGAGACATTTCAGCTCCTGCATCTAAAGAGGAACAAACTCATACACCACTACATGCTAGGAGTCAACCAGCTGGAAAGCATCATGGCCTGGGGTTCTAAGTCAAACATAAGTCAGCAGTGTTCCATTGCAGCAAGGAAAGCCAACAGCTTCCTGTGACAGCAGCAGGTTGAAGGAGGTGATTCTTCTCCTATGCTCAGCACTACTGAGACGTATCTGCAGGGTTGGATCCACTTCTGGTCTCATCAGTATGGAAAGAACACATTGGAGTGAGTCTCCTGAAGGGCTATAAAAGTGATTAAGGAATTGGAGAGGATAGGCTACAAGAGCTGGGACTGCTCAGTCTTGAGAAGAGCAGGGACTTTTGTATCAATGTGTATAAATACCTGTTGGGGTGTAAAAAAGATGAAGCCAGATTCAACTCACTGATATCTAATGATAGGGAAAGAGGCAATGGGCATAAATTTGAATCAGGAAATTCCACTTAAACTCGAAGAAGTCTTTTTTACATTAAGGTTGGTCAAACACTGGTTCAGGTTGTCCAGAGAGGTGGTAGCATCTCCTTCTTTGGAGATACTCAAAAGTCCAGCAGGCAAGGCCCTGAATATCTTGCCCTTGCTGACCTTGCTCTGAGCAGGGGGATAGGACCAAGTGATCTCCAAAGATGCCTTCCAGCCCCAGTGATTCTGTGCTGGGTGGGGATAAAATGCCTCCATCCATCCTAAAGCACATCCTTACTGGGCTGCGTTTGAAAGCCTGCACACTGGACATGGATTTAGTGCTTTTGTGGCTATTGAGTATTATGGGCTGTGGTACAGATCCCAGCAATGACAGTAATGAAAACAGTCCTTTCCAGTGATTTCACCACCTCTGTATTTTATTCTGTGGTTTTCTCATCTTATGCAAGCATATGCCAGTGATCACTTTTCCACCTCCTTCTACCCAGTAACTTTACTTGACCAAGGTGTGCTAGAAGACTCCTGGAAAGTACAAATCATAAGGCAAATTATGCCTATACAGGAGTGATATTGAGGTCCATGCTTTGGCCAAAGGAGAGAGAGTGGGAGATCACAGCAAGAAAATTGAGGAATAGTGAGTAATAGAATCATAGAATAGCTCGGGTTGGAAAGGACCTTAATGATCATCTGGTTCCAACCAGTCTGTTTTGGTCAGGGTTGCTACCCACTAGATCAGGTTGCCCAGGGCCTTGAGCACCTTCAGGAATGGGAAATGCACAGCTTCTCTGTGCAGCACTGGACCTGTCAGAGCAGGAGCAACAGGCCTCAGCAACAGCAGATTTGGAAAGGAAGAAGTTAGATTACATTAAAAGGAAATGAGGGAGGTAGGCAGAGAAATTTGGGTAACTGCCTGACCCCCCTGAACCAGCACAAATCAAGAATTTTTCTGTTGCCATCCAGTGAGTTATTAGGTTGCTAAACTGGTGTGAGTGGAGAAACAGGCTCTACATCTTGCTGATGCTTTGTCAGTAAAAAGCATTTTGAGTTATTTCACCTGTGTCACACTGATATTTACCGTCATAACTGCTTTGTTTGAGTTTCTTTATTTCCAATTCACTCACAATATTACCTTTAATGTGCAAAACCAGGCACCTTTCACCAAGGCGATGACATACAGCTAAGACTGGGAATTTTCACTTCTCTCTTTCCTCTTGCATCCTGCTGAGCATGGGGTATGCCTGGAGATTACCCAGTGAGCCCAATCTTGATCATAGTTGCAGCCTTGGCATTGATTCGAATTTATACAGATACAGCAGAGCAGGACTGACCTCGCCGTCTGTCTCTTTATCATGCACGCACATCACGAATCAGGATTTTGTTCTGACTTCAAAGCACATGTGGTATGTAGATTAATACACTCTACCTCAAAGGAAGTTGTCACCAGGCACACAGAGTTCTTCTTCTTTTATGGTAACTCATAATTTATCAAAGAAAATCAAATCAATTTGTTGGTAAAAGAAACATGTTTTTCATGAATTTAGTCAACACCAAAGGTTTTGATGACAAAGCAAGAGAAGGCTGTATTAATCAGACTTAGCATCTAACACTTAGTGGGGAAGCACACAAAGCTCAACTAGAACATTTGTTCTTTCTGGGCCTCAGCCCCCAGATGGCAGCTTTGTCCCTGGTGTCACTCATACTCCTTTCTCAACTTCTTTTCTAACATGCCATGTTGGACTGGATGATCTCAGTGGTCCTTCCAACCTTAATGATTTTACGATTCTATGGAGGCAGTGGGCTGCTGACCAATGAAGATCAGTAGCCACACAAAGTGGATGTAAAATGCCAGCACACCCTAGTTAACGTAAGTCACTGCTCAAACAACGGGTCATTGGAGAATTAGCCAGAAAGCTGATGTGCACAGACTGGACTTGTCTTTGTTCCCGTATCTACATGGTGGTATCCCTTGCTACAGGCACCGAAATGAAGGCCAATTTCATAACATATCCTAACAACCAGAAGTTGTCCCTCAAAGCAGGGAAGTTTTTCTCTCACTCTCCAGCATTTCGGATGCAGAGTTTCCATTAGTGACCTCTCTATTCAGTTCAGAATCAAGGAACATTCCTCAAACAAAACAAAAAAAGCTGGAAGAAGATGATGCCATCATATGAAAGGGAAAGCAGAGCAGCATCCTACAGCTTGAATAGAAAAGTGATGGCTAAAATAGTCATGTCTAGTACATATCCACTACTGGGGCTGGATCCCAAGGGACATTGTGTGCAGACATACAATACAAAGATTGTTACGAACAAGGATTACTTCACCACCTCCTGCAGCCACTTCAGAAGTGGGTTAAAGGTAAAACTTGAAAAATACTGAGAAAAATTGTAGCACATCTTAGAGCAAGTGGTGATGTATTTATAAACTAACAGAACTGAAAACACTGAGGCTGGAAGAAAGATGCTCAGTCCTAATGCAGGCTCATGTGAAGCAGAACTAAAATGGACTTTTTTCACCTGTTCTCTAACTTCTCACTTAATGAAGATGTTAAACCTCCCCCATGACAGATCAAAGCAGGAATTGCCAAGAGGCAGCAGAGAGCAGACCTGGCTGTTTCGTGGTAGAAGAGTTTTGCTACGCACAGGAGAGCTGGGCTACCTGCCCCTAGAGACTTGGACCATTTCATTTACTAGTGTAGATGGAGCCTACTTTACCAAAATCTTTTAATATTGTTTAGGCAACCTACTCACATTTTTATCACCATTCGTAGTTCTTCTGTAGACTTTTTGAGATCAAATTGGTGGATAAGAGCCAGACACCACATAGTATCACAGAATTGGAGAACTATAAAATATTAAGGTTGGAAAGGCCCCCTAAGATTGTATAGTCTAACCAGGCACCTACCATCAATATTGCCCACTAAACCATGTAACTCAATGTCACATCTCCACAGTCCATGAACACCTCCAGGGATGGTAACTCCACCACTGCCCTGGACAGCCTGTGCCAGCACTTGACTGTTCTTCTGGAGATGACCTTTTTTCTAATATCCATTCATATGAAAGATGTGGCCAAATACCATCACTTCCACACATGTGGAATTTTTGCAAAAGGTTTGATTTTTTCTGTTGAGCGTGCCCATCTGTGACATCCAGTACATTGTTTGCAACACCAAACAATACTGCTAAAATCTTGCTAAGCTTAAATTTAATCACAGGGCACACCCTCAGACCTCTGCTAATTGTGCCTGGTTACAGAAAACTACAAGAAAAAAGGATGATCTTCCTTGCTGACACACTTTCATGTCCTTGTATTATTAGTTGTTCCTATTTGAAAGTAAGTCAAATGAAATGTGCCCTCTCATGATGCATTTTTTAACATGCTGAAATAATTCCTTAAGTACAATACTCATGGCACCAAAATGCTCTTCACCATTAATTACTATGACAGCAACATGGACTTTTTTGTCAAATGCCTTCACATCATATCTGGTCAAGTCTCCTCTTAATCATTTATGCACTCTTCTCTTTGCAGTAATTCCTGCTCAGCTTGTGATGCAGCCTGAACTTAGCGGATGGGCCAGCTTACATCATGGGAGAGCAGAAGGACAAAACTCGTTAGTTTGGAAGCCCATTCTGGAGACAGACACGATGTAAGAACCTGGTCAGGGTGAGCGCAAGCCTCATGCTCTCAAATTCGCTCATGCTAATGAGAAGTTACAAGACCAGCTGTAATTTATATGAGCTGGTTGGTCATGATTTTCTTTATAAAAACAGACAACATATGCTTTCACTCTAACATCACCTAGTTCAAAGAAAACAATAAAAAAAGAACAAATGTCAAAGAACCATGAACATCAGCACACCAAGCATGTCTTGTTCGTAGCAGGCGGTGCCAGTGTCAAGGTTTCAGCAATGGCCTCTTACCACATAAGCAGCACGCTTGGAGATGCAGAGGAGTGCTACGTGGAGACAAGATACCATAATTTCAGCCAGAGCCTGAAGCAGTCACTCTCCTTCCACACTGAAATGATAATCATGCAGTTCTTAAACTTTAGGCAGTAATAATAAGGCCAAGATCAGTTTTGTGCCAAGATCAGTTTTGTTTGTTTTTCAATGGGAGTGCAAGTCTCGTCACTATTTTCTTTCCACGAGATCCAGCCTCCTGATTACTTTTCACTTGTCTGGGCTTGGGACTCCAGCCATTCACTTTTTGGTTCCCCAGTGTAAGTCTCTAGTCTGTGATTACTTGTGGCACGTAGTAATAATGCTTGAATTCTTCCACCTCCTCTCTGGGCTTAAATTCAATGATTGTGTCTTGCTTAAAGCAATAAGCAAGTTGTAGATTTGTTAAAAAAACCTTGGGTGTTTTGTTCTTCTCCTTTCCTGTGCTGGTGTTGATTGGCCTCATGAAAAAACTTATTTCATCTGTCGACATGTTTGGTAGTGTCTTCCAAATTGCCCTGTATGAAGGTGGAAGGCATAATCTGTGTCTTATTATTGCTCAGATCTCTCCAAGGGCTCTCTCTCCCTTGGCTGAACTGGTTGATGCTTTAAGAGGCAGGCAGCACGTTGAGGCACAACACTGAGAACACAGCAGGTAATTTTACCACTGATATATCCAAGAAATAAGTAAACAGCACATGGCCTCAATAACATATGAAAATGCCATTTTCTTGGGCTTATTTTTGGCTGCACCACTGCAGAGGACTGCTGGCTCTGCAGCACCAGAGCACGCAGTTCAGGGTTAGCTGCCAGGTGTTTCCAATGATGCCAGGGCCATTGATGCGAGCATAGCCTAAGGAAAATTATGGGTGTTGCAATGCCCACCGTTTCAGATTCTGAACTAATAAAGTCTTGAAGTTGCACAGTACCAGTCTTTTTTTATTGTAGTCTGTCATGATAAATTGTTTCCAGACAGAGATGAAGAATTGGGAGATAAATTTTAACAAAAAAATAAAAAACAAAAGCACAACCCCCCCCCCCCCCAAAAAAAAACACAAACAAAAAAACCCACATAATTTACATTAATCTATTACTTTTCAATCTCTTCCCATTCTTGTGTATGTCTCCATTAAAATTTTTGTTCCTAAAATATGATACGCATACGGCTTTCTAGATCAGCTCCTATCAGCTGCAATTGCAATTTTGTACCATAAATTTTCAAAAAAAGAGGAATCAAAGCAGCAAGTTTATTGATTATAGCAAAGGCACTTACAGACCTCTCCTACCCTGTGTTCTCGACACCTCTTTGTGCCATCCATCTTTGCCTCAAGAAGGCTGGGTAACAAAACACATATGTAAACACTGGGTGTGAAAATCAAAACCACCAAACTACTTTTTGCCGTGCTCCAGGCTCAAACGTAAGAAGGACTTTTGCAGTCCTCAGGCTTCTCAGATAATTTATGTAGCAACAGCCACTACACTTATTGTACCTCCTGCTCTCAATGGGACTCATCGTTCAGAGCTGTTGAGCAGTTGGTAACAATTACAGAGGATAAACTGAATGAAATATGTGACGCTGTGAATGTGTCAAGATTTTGACCAGTGGAATTTACATACATGAATAAATATTTAAAACTGTTTAGTAATGAGGCTCCCTGCCTAGCCTCTGTTCTGGGTATCCAGGGATGTAAAAATAATTGCTACCTTTATAATCAGTTACCAGCTTTAACAGCAAGCAAGAAGCGGCTTCAATCTGTGAGGCAAAGAGGGAATTAGGAGATGTATCTCCATTAGCCTGTGCAAATAGTAAAAGCTCCCTCTTAGCTTTTCTTTCAGTAGGGATGGATTGTAGCTCTCTCTTAGCCTAAATTTAGATTAGGACAAACAGAAACATGAACATGTTGTGGATTAAGATAAATTCCCCCAAGAAGTTGCTGTAGAACTATTAGGACAAAAAAGATGGATTCCAAAAGTCAACTGAGCAAAGCTGTTATTCGTGGAAGAGGAGAGATCTCCAGACACACAGCGATTTCACAATCCTGGCTGGGGCCTCAAGGTTCAGGGAGGTTCATTTCCACCATGACTCAAACCCCAAATAACTCTTATATTCAGCCAAGCATTTCCTTGGCTCACTGGAACTTGGCAAAGTGTCTGGTGGGTACAAACACAACATCTGAACTAGAATTGCCTGTATATCTGCCAGGAAAGACATCAATACTTATTTCTCCCCAAGAGCATGTGCTTTGTAAGATGGTCTCTAGAGTTCATAGCTTTTGGATGGGTAGCATTTTGTCTACAGCATTTCAATCCACAGTTTTTCATTTCAGGCTCATTTGTGCACCCAAGTTTTTTTTTGCCTCCTTCCATCACAAAGAAGAAAAGAGACATCATGCCATATGAACATGCTCTGCTTCCCAGCAGCATAGAGTCATCATTAGAAGGAGCAAAAAGAATGTGCAAAAGAAAAGGCCACAAAGGAATCTGAGAGAAGATTTTACGGTGATCATCAGCCATAATGTCACAACAGCATCATTGCTCAGGGTAAGCTGGAGGCATTCCTGATGTGAAAGCAGCTGGGCAAGTAATGGGCAAGAATAGAATTAAGCAAAATATTCAGTGGTTTGAAGATGGATTGGAAACAGATCATTTGAAAGGTTGTATTTGCTGTTCATGAATTCCTAGTCTAACTCTTAAGCATTCAAAGGGAACTTAGGCACATGCAACAGTCTGGTCTAACTTCAGACTGTTCGGTCTAATTTTAGTTAGACTCTTGCCTTGCAAGTAGAGCTAAATGTGAAGCTGTGGGTTCAGTTTAAGGCTCTGTCATGCACCTCCTGCACAAAGAAATATAGAATAATTAATCCAAGTAGAGCTTCATGAAGCTGTAGGGATGAGGATTCAGCACTTCTCCTATCCCTTCTCTGCTCCTTTATCTACTAATGGCTCTTCAGTGCAGGGTTTATTTCTGATGATGTATCTATACTTTCTGTAGGAGCTCTTCCCTTTGCACTCCAACTGGTTCAGTTCCTGAGGATGGGAAGGTAAGCTGAGCAGGTGCTCATTCCTTCTTTTCTTTCCTTCTCTTCCACGAAGTCATTAGGGTTTGAAAGCTGCATTATCTCTTGATCACCTCTTGCCAATTCATTTATTCAGCCGTTGCTATTGCTTTCCCTGACAATTAGATGGAACTAATTGCAAGAGCTGATGAAGCAACACAGTTGGGATCCCCTTTCTGAAGGTGCTTTGCCTGGTGCAAACCTCACAGGCGTGCACCCGCATCATTCCCTGTGCAGACACTCATGTCTGTGGAAACATTCCTACCCCAATAGTACCACTTGTGGAGGCAATAGCTGGACAGCTTACAGACTTCCTAGACACAAATTACAATTTATTATGAAAAGGAGCTCCCAGAGGCTGACTGACATCTTCTGGCCCACCAGCTTAGGCAAAGTGATAAACAACCACTTTACCATTTTGTACATGAATTGCTCCACCTGCAGATTGAAAATATCTATCAAATAATCCACTTTCAGATTAAAAAAAAAAATGGAAGTCTTTGTTTAACCTACAAAATGCATTTAAATAAGATATCCTCATCAAATCACCAAGTAATATTTTCCCCATAAGCCACCTGTGTTCTCTGTTTCAGATTTTGTCCTTTACTCACTTTTTCCCCAAAATTAAAAGGAAGAGCTGAAGGGAATATTTGTTTTCTCTTGTTCCTACAGTTAACTCTAATGTATAGTTAAATCCATGTACTGCAGACAGATGTGTACAGATACTTTGCTGTGCAGCCTTCAGCAGCAGCAGCAGAATGGACTCAACCCCGGTTCAGTAGAGCTAATGAGGTTCTGGACAGGTTTAAATCCCTCACTCTGACAAAACTAGGAGCAGCAGGAAAACCACCTAAGCTACCTATTTCACTCAAGAGCTGCGAATATTTTTCAGTCCCAAGCAGACATCCAGGTTCCAAAAGGACTTTCTAGAAAGCTGTGGATCTAGGGATTTTGTTCCTCTTTAATTAATGTTTAGTTGGGTAGGATCCAAAGGCAATTTACGGAGAGAAACTTCCTACTACCCACAAGCTATTGGCTTTTTCTTTGTCTTGTTTGTATGTAAGCTGGATATCCAGAAGGGTTATTTAGGTTTTGAGGGAGAGGCATGCTGTGTAAGAAGCATGATTTTCATAGAGAGGGAGTGTTCTGTGCTTTTGGAAAATTGGATCTCTAAGGTGTTTCAGTTTGCACAAGCAAATTGTGGCATCCAATCACCCAGAAATCATTGCATTTGCAAATCCTGGCCAAGTCTTAACTTAGTAATTATTCTAATGAAGACTTTTTCCTTTTTCTTTTTCTTTCTCCATTTCTCTTTTCATTTTCTTTTTCGCTTTCTCATTCTTTTCCTTTTCCGTTTCCTCTTTCTCTTTTTCTCTCTTTTTTTTTCTCCTTTTATTTCTCTCTTTCTTTTTCTTATTTTTTTTTTTCTATTTGCTTTTTCCTTTTCTATTTTCTTTTCCTATTTTCATTTTCTTTTTCTTATTTTCCCCTGGCCCTCCCATCTGGCACATACAGCCACCATCTACGTTAGGCTAAAGAGACGAAAAATTTCATGGACCACACACTGGTTCTTTCACTCCATAAATTTTCTTTCATCCCAACCTGGTCCAAAACAGGCTTGAAACATATTAGCATGATGGTATCTCACCCTGCCTGCAGTCTATGCTGTCACTGTTTCAGCAACAAGCAGAGTTGTCAGTCTGACTCTTTGTACCAGCCTGAGCACACTTAAGAATGTATAAACACCAGCAAGATAGAGAAACTTCCTGCAGGATTTATTTAACAGATAGTATGGGAGATGTCCCCTTTCTTTCAGTAAGCAATATGCAATTTATGACCTTCTCATGACAGTTTTATGCCTATTATGATTGGTTTGTCTTTTTTTTCTTAAATAAAGAAAAGCAGATGTAAAGATCTAACATTCAAATAACATTTAAAACAGAGATAAAGTGACAAAGATCTGCAGAGTAGAAGTTATGAGTGACAATTTGTCCTTTGTTGGGGGTGGCAAAAAGACAGAAATACAAGGAAAAATAAAAAAAGGATATCACTTTCAACCTTCTATTTAATTATCAGGGCCTCTGTCAATTAGTGTCACCGTTCATCATTTTAACTGTAGCCCCCTAAAGATGCAGCAGCAGCTCCTCTTTTAGCATCTGAGTTAGCTGAGAGCCTTCTAGAAAATAATCACTTTACTGAGGGGACAAAATCAACAACAGTCAGAAACCTCATTTTTATTCCTGCCTTCTTGGACAAGTTGCTATTTCTGTCCTTAAAATGGTGATAAGGATCTCTGGCTGAGAAAGGGTAAAGTAAGGATGGCACTAGAATTATTTATAACTCCAGATATTTTTTTTTTTTAATTCATGCATTTTTCCCTCCTCCCATACTTTCATAATTGAATACTTATAAAATAAATTGTTCCACTCCCCCTTCTGTACTTGGAACACTGTGATTTATCAACATAGACAGTCTGAGGCCCAGCAGATAAAATGCAAAGCGTGAACTGAAGTAAATAACTGAGGTTCACAGCATGAACTAAATCATGTTTTATTACCTTTAATATTTCAATTGCTTCTTAGCATGAGAAGCAGAGACCAGGGTGCATTCAGCAGCTCACTTAACCTCCCTTCCCTCTACACTGCTTTAGCTCTCCTCCTCCTCCTCCTGGGGATCTTTCTCCACGTGGAAGAGCAACAACCTAAACTCATCCTCTCTTGGAACCAGTGCTGTGACAAAGCAATTTCAGTATTCCTCAGTAGGTCTCTCTTCCAGATTTCTAAGTCAGAAGCTTGATCAGCCCAGGCTGCTTCTGTAACCAAGGGAGGCAGGGCTCTCCAACAAGGCATTCAGATCTCACATACGACAAACTTTTCTCCCCACAGGTGCATTTTTCTCTCTGATATTTATCAAGGGCATCTGAAGTAATTTGGCCATCCTACCAACGAGTCTACATGCTTAGATCCCCAAATCACCTTTTCTCCTGTCATTCTTCCAATTAGATAGGCTATTAGCTAAGACCAGCCCTGGTTTCCATTTTGATTGTTGTTTCTCTAGAGTTTCTCTCTGCTTTTATATATTCTCTCTTCTCCAGCAGACTATCTCTAGTGTATTCAGTCCTCTTCAATAAATCAGTGTCTCCTGGAGGGCTGATTCCAACTGAACTTTGCAGCTGTACGCAGGCTGAATGGCAACAGATCTTCCCAACTGGCTTCTCCATAGTCCCTCAAGAGAACTGAAACACATGGGGCTTAAAAGTACTTTGCATGAAAAACTGTAGGCTGTAGCTCATTAGTGGGGACAAAAAACTCTCCCCTCATTCTCAGTCATGAACCCTCCATTTCTGTGCTCTACCACCACTGGGTCACATACTGGATTATCTGACCCACAAAGAAATAACCAGAGGATGTGTTTAATATACTGCTTTGCATCTTCGAACATCCAAAATAAATAAATAAAAGAAAAAAAAAATCCCTGCATTAAACATTTGTATGTCTTCACTGAATAACGTTTTAGGCATTTCTGCTCAACATCTTGTGGCCATTTCTTGTGTTTAGAAGCCAGTTCAACTCTAGTTTCTACTAGAAATTATGTAAGGCAGACCAATCATTTAAAATCAACAATTTTATCAATATTTAGTGTTACCAATTCTAGCAGCAACTTTTGGACCAATGGGAAAAAGGAGAGGAAGAGACCAAAGCTCAACATGTTTTGAAAAGTTCCCTGTCTTGCAGACCAACAACTGCAAACTTTAATTCAATTGCTCTCTCAAAAGGCTTTACAATCTCACACACAAGTATACTGGCAGTCTCCAGTGAATGAATACGAGGATGATTCTTTTCAAAGAGATTCCTGGAAATGTCACCTTTGGTTGATATTCTCCTTTTCCAGGAATGCAGAGAATCTACACAAAAGATGCAGTGGAGCTGCACACACAGAGAAATGAATGTATTATTCTCAAACCACTCTGCTGCTACTTTCTCACCATTTTAGGCTTTTTACACAGCCATTCCGATCATCTTTTCATTATCAGATAAATCCTTAAGAATTTCCTCTGGCAACGTATCCACCGCAATAAGAGAATGTTTTCCTTAGGACAAATCAACATTAGGTGAAAGCTTCAGGATTTCACCAAGGCTCTGAAAGGCCAGAGCACACCAAGCTAAAGCACAACATGTCTTTTGAGCTTCATTCTTCTTTCACCCACAGTGCTTGATGCAGTTCTACTGGTTTTACATCCACCATCCCAAGAAGCCAAGCATTCCAATGTATATCTTCTTCCCCAGCTCACTTTTCTCCAAGGAGGGAGATCATTACAATGACAAATAGTTTTCCCCAGCATAGGTGTAGCTGAATACTAGAGTATGGGCTGAAAAACTGCGTTATGCATTAAGCATTAAGTTATTTTAACAGTGCTCAGAATCGTTTTCTTCCCAATCAGCCAGAGATCCAGCAGTTCCTCTGCATTGGGAGTACAGGTAAATATTTGATCTTTTCAATCTGCAGCCAGCTATCCAAACAGGGACTGTCTGTTCCACCAGCCTCCTTATTTTCTTATCCCATGCTCTTTGGAGGGATTCTTAAGTCAACAGACTCTCTCCCCCTCCTTTCTTCCCATTCTCTCTCCCAGATAATGCACCTCAACCCAATTTCACATTGCTGTTAAACTCCATCGTATGGTAGTAAGTGCCAACCACAGATGTTGCCACAACATCCTTATGTTCCATGAGCATAACTAACTCCTCATTGATAATTTCCAGGGTTGCAATGTAACTTATGACAGAATGTAGGTAAAGTGTTAAAACAAGGGGCTGACAGCTCCAGGGAGCTCTCTGATACACATATGTCTCTGCTCACAGAGAGTTGTTTCTCAGCACTGGGAAGCGCTTCTACCTCTATGTCGTGATAGGAGTGGCATCGATTTCCCACAGCACAAATGCTCCAGGCTCCCATCATCTTTGTGGCCCTTCACTGGATGTGCTCAGTGATTCACAATGGTTTTTTTTTGATGCACATGCATTTCTCAGCTGCTGAGAACCTGAAAACTTAAATCCCTTCCTGGCATCTGCAGAAATCCATAGTAAAAATGAATCAAAGCATTATAGAAAACCCTGAGTTGGAAGGGGCCTATAAGGATCGCTGAGTCCAACCTCTGGATCCACACAGGCCCACAGTCATAGGATCATAGAATCATAGAATGGTTTGGGTTGGAAGGGATCTTTAAGATCATCTAGTTCCAGCACTCTGCTATAGGCAGGGACACCTCCCACTAGACCAGGTTGCTTAAAGTCTCATCCAGCCTGCTCTTGAACATCTCTGGAGTGAGGACATCCATGACCTCACTGGGCAGCCACCCATGAGGTTGGGTACAGAAACTTGGAGCCTGTGGGACTCCAACATACAACCTAGGGGGTGTGAATCCAGCCTTCCTCTTCAGAAAGCTGGTGCCTGGACAGGCAGGAGGCAGCAAGACCAGGAAATACATCTTGGCAACCTGATCCAGTGGTTGGCATTCCTGGCCATGGGACACTGTTGGAGCTCAGTGATCTTTCAACCCAAACCATTCTATGATTCTATGGTCTGGGCCAGGACTGTGGTCTTAATCTCTCTCCCTTCCCACTTAAATACTTGAAATTTTGCCATCTCTCTTTCCCTCTGCATAAATGAACTAACTTGAATAAATAAATAAGAAAATGAACTAATAAAAAAAGTTCTCAGTTGATAACTTTCTTTGGGAAACAAAAAGTTAAAAGCTGGGAGATGCTACACATACAGACAGCTGGTATATTCTGGTGCTGTCAGTTCTCTCTTGCAATCAATATTATGAAATGTTATGATTATTATCAAATATCATTATGTTAATTCTGAATCTGTTACAAGTCCCATCTATTGCAATCATTATACTTTGAATAAATGATCATCTCAGTTTAAAAAAAAATAAAATATATATGAGACAAAACTCCCTGCTTTGCTATTAGCTAGCAAGGAGGATTTAGGTAGGCAGACGGATCTGCTCCTAGTGGTGCTAGTTTGATAAATTGTGGCTTTCCTCCAAATAGAGGCAGAGTTCAGTATTTCACACCATGACAGGTTCTCTCTGTACTTTGCGGATAAGGTTGCTTGGATCAGAACCAAGCTCCCGTCTATTCATGGAGGTGGGAGAGTTTTGAAAGGAGCATGTCTTTATTGTATTGTGATGCTGCTTCCTAGAGGCTGCGCCGAGCCCCAAGCCCTGTTGTGGTAGGCAATGCATAAACACAGAGGAAGAGACAGGAGAGCTTAAGAGTGATAAGGAACTGAGTCACAGAGCCAGAGAAAGCCCATAGCTGGGCTCCTGATGCCCAGTCCCTTGCTTTCTATCTAGTTGACCATAAACAGCTTCTAGGAAAACAAAGCAAATATACAACAGCAAGAAGAATATATTGAGCTATGCAAATTGCACCAGTCTGGGGGTTCAGGAATATCTGTGAACCACCCAAAAGGAATCTTAGGAAATCATCAAGTGCAAAGGCGGCTTTCCCAAAGCTTCATTTCATCAGCCTTTTAGGGATCTGGAACTTTATGCTGTTCTCTCTGCAGCCCTTCAGCTCACCTGGATTTCATTTCACACTTGAAGCTCAGCTGGATTTTTTTGTTGTTGTTTTATCAGGAGGGTGTAGGAACCCACGGGCCTGTGGTGTGTCCTGCAGCTGATTTATGGCTTTACAGTGCAGAAGCCAGGTGCAGACTTGCCAGAGGGTAAGGGGCTGCCAGCCCCCCATTACAAGGCTTGTTGCAGCAGGATCCTTCCTTCTGTGTGAGGCAGGAATGCCTGCACAGCCTCCCTGCAGATCTGTTCTGCATCCACCTCTCATGAGCTGGATGAATCCTGCAATTTCCTTGTTATTTGCATGCCAATGCAGGAAGAACGCAGAGGGCAGAGTTAAGATTTGCTGTGAGTTAGGGATTTGTGAGAATGCCAGATTCGGAGATGCTCCAAAGGGCAGATCAAGGGTGCAGGCACAAAGGTTAAACAAACAAAAATAAAAGCGTTTGCACCAAACCCTGCAAACCACCCAGCTGACTTCAGCTCTGAGATGCGAGTATGAGGATTAAAAAATACATACATTGCTATTTCAGACAGAAATCTAAATAAAGCTTTTCCTGCTCTTCTTGTCTCAGATGCTAACATGCTAACAAAATTAATGGCTGCTTTTTTTTTTTTTTTGGCCAACGACTCATTAGCCTCTTTTCCTTGCTCCTTAAACCTTCATAAAAACAAGTCAAAATCCTCCCCAAGATCTCAACTACAGTCAGGTTTTGCTTCTCTCCAGGCTGGTGTGATATTATAATGCTTCTCAAGGTGTTCCCTTCCTCATAATGAAGCTCCATCTGTTCTACAGATGGTAAAGATCACAAGAACAAGCACTAAATATCCCTCCCCCACTAGAATTTTTACCTTATGGTAATGCTGCTCTTTGTTTTCTCTGGCTTTCCCAGGAGCAGAGGAGTGTGCTACAGAGCACAGGGACTCATCTATTGCCCCAGCCAGCCCAGGCGATGGTGGCTGTCTCTGCATGAAGAGCATTTCACAGATTTTGGCTAGGACTGAGCCAGAGGAAGAACTTTCTGACTGATTTTTTTTTCAGGAAAACTCTGTGCTCTTGAAATCACCAGCTTTATTTTTTACCCCATCATCTCTCAGCTACTAGCCCCAGCTTTGCCCCTGATAGACAAATCTCTACACTTTTCTTCTACATCTTGGTGTCACGTTTTTGCTTCCAGGGCAAACAGAAATCTGTTGCAGCAAGGACTTATGCTTTGAGGCATTCAAGAGGTCAGGTCCCACAGGATGGGAAATAAATTTATAGGCCTACACATTTCTGGGTCTTTTTCTTCAGGTATCTGCATGAGCTTTTGAGCCTATGAAGTACTCAGTGGGGGTGAGCTCCTGGGTACACTGCCAGCCTCTGACTGTTGGCCTCATCTGGTATAACCTCACTGAGCACCAGAAACCAAAGCACAGAAAATGGAGCCACCTTTGATGATCTTCCTCTCCGTGCATAATCAAAATAATTAGATTCACTTAACTAAACAAGTTTTAGTTCTACAACAGGATAAGCACACTGGATCTTTAGACAATCCTCTAAGGCCGCTGGCAATGGACTAACTCCATTTATGTGGTTTAACATTTGCCTAACAGAAAGTGCTGCTGCTTTTCTCTTCTTGACAGGTAGATAATCCTAAGAGGTCTGACAACCGTATTAACATCCAAACCACAAACGATGGGTAATATGAAAAGCTGGATTTTCTGACATACACCCTTTACATCTGCTTTCTACATCAGAGCCAGAATTAGTTCTACTGTAGTGTTTGTATTAAATATGTGGATTAATGGAGCTCAGCGAGAGTGCTGAATAAGCTCTTCCCATCTCCAGTGGCTTTGGACTGCATCTTTCCATGCAGAGACAAATGTGTAGCTTGTTATATTCTGTGTTTTGCACTTGGAAAAAACGTGGCTTGGTGCTAAATCAACAGCTGCTTGTTCAGAAGAAGAGATTCCAAGCTTCTATTACAACTAAGCAAATTTGGGCTGGGGGGTGGCAACATGGCTGAAATCCTACAAGGAATCATTTGGTGGTGTTGGTTCAGACCGTAGCCCACCAACAGTGCCACTGCTCAGAGAGAACTGGCCTCTCTCATACATACCATAAGACCAGAGTCCTGATCCAGGAAGATTTGATGGCACCTGCAAACCCAAATAATAAAGATATGTCGCTCCAGTATCCTGGCTCAGTCACTTCTCAGGTAATTACATCCCTCTTATCTAAATTTCTTCCTCAGTTTTCCCTGGCATTTAGTAATTTTCTTCACTTCCTTTCCAAAACAGCAGTTCAACAGTCCAGCTGGCTGCTGAATAGTCACCATCCTTTGAATGATGGCTAAATGTCTCTTCTGTGCATAATTATGTGCACTTTGCAAGGCACCTTGGGACCTTATGAATGGGGGGAAGGAGAGAAGCGATATACAAAGTGATGGGTTTTGTTTTCATTTTTATGGTCTCACAACTGGGAGCACTGTTGGCACAAGATCTTAGAAGCTGAGAACAGGTAAAAGCAGCTTTTCCCTAAATTAATAACTCTGCGGAAATAAAGCCCAAATCACAATAAGTTTTTCCATACAATTCCCTCCAGCAAATAGTTTGTTGAAGTAATAATTTCAGCAAGAGTGGGACTCAGATGAGCTCCAAGTCCCAGAAAATACACGTGTGCCCACAACAGAGGTGCACAGAGACAAGTTTCATGGAAGCCATTGTACAGGGCTCATCAACCAGATCGAGCCCAGAGGTTCTCCATGCTCTGAGTGGGCTGAATAGGGCATCACAGATGAGAGTTTGACATTGCATCTGGCTGCAGTTTTTGGTGCCTGAATTGGGGCCATGGAAGGGTTTGCAGCAATGTCACCCCTTGGGCTGTTTTCACAGAGCTGGACGTACAGGAACCGAGCTGATGGGAAAAGGCAGGTGGGAGGAAACACGTCTTCCATGTTTTCCTCTGCAAAGTTGAGCCTGCAGATCCCTGTTCTTCGGGTTACAGCAAAACCGAGGCGATGAGCCCTCATTTTCCTTCTTCTAAACACAGACGAGTGTACAGGAATCATGGGATCACAGGAGAAAGCAACAGGGGGTTTGGTTTTGTTGTTCAACATTTGGGAAGAGGAGGTCTGCATCGTCATGACTCATTCCCTAAAAATACCTGTCTCTCTCCATTGACTGCGCAGGGAGCCCAGGGTGACCAGCTTGATGTAGAAGTGAGCCGTGGAGATGTCTGAAATTAGACGAAGCGAATCCCATCCCTAAAGCCAGTCTGGGTAGGAGGTAGTGTGGGACGGTGCAATGCAAGAGTCTACATGTGAGCTGGAAGTCTGCACTCCCACTGCCGGCGCTGGGGATCTAGTCAACGTGGTCGGCAGAGCCCAGGAAGCGATGCGTCTCACTGTAAAGCAGACTCCTACGTTTGGTCAGTGAATCACTCTCTATACGCCTACATTTCAGTGAGATGGATCCTATCCCTGAAGTTAGGAGAGATGAATATCACCCTGAAGTCTTTCTCCTCCTTTTTGTATCTGCTGCTAAGTTTCCAACGTGCTATTACACTAAATCAATTGCTCAAGCTAGCTATCACTCCACCTTCCCTCCATCCCCAACAGAACCATAACAAACTAACACATTTTCATGTTCATTTTCCAAACTTCATTTCCAAACTTGAAGTAAAATCTTCCAACATTCTTCAGCTTCCATTAAGCCCTTCAGTGTCTACATACCTCACCAGCACATTAGAGCTTTCTTCTTCCTCCAGTGTCCAAACAAAGCTTTTGCAGCTCTTCATTACTGCAGACAGATCTGGGTATCTCTTAGGCTGCAATGAAAATGTCGCATATTCTTCCACCATTTTTCTCCTTTTTTTCCCACTTATTGTGCAACAATACAAATGTAGTTTCTGTCAATACTGGTGCCAAGGCGTTCTCAAATAACTGCATGTCAGGTGCACAAATTACAGGACTAATAGAGGCTGTGATTACATTTCGTGTATGGGTTCTCAAGGCATATGATAATGAATATTAATAGAAACTATTTCTCCAGTAAATGATTGTTTTCTCAATAGTTGATATAAATAAAACCACTTGGATAGGAAACAGATTTTTTGATGTCTCTATCACAAATGCAATGATGTATTTCCACAAGAAAAGGCACACCTGCCAGTATACACTAGTAGAAATGTAAATATTTGCAATTTTTCTAGTAATTAAACCCAATCCTCCAAGGCCCATCTCACAGCATCAGAAAATAGAATGCAGGTTCATAAGCTAACAAAGAATGAATGAAGTACCACAAAACCAGATGGAATCAAAATTAAAACTCAGAAATCAATGAGAGAAGGCAGGATCTGTCTCACCAAACTTCAGATACCTGTAAATGGATGGCTGCAGGTGACTTAGTCACTCTGCCAGTCATTCCTGCAGTCAATGGAGACAAACAGGCACCTAAGGCACAATTCTCTCCTCCACTTTAAGCATCTAATTTTGGATGAAATGAATCACTGTCTCCCTGGACTAGATCTCCACTGTCTGCAGAGGGAGCTGAGGGAAACTAGCTGAGATTTATTTAGATTATTTAGATGAACAAAGGCATAATAACCTACCTTAAAAACATACTTTGTAAAAGAAATGCACAGAAAACAACTGTTAGCCATTTAAAAGAAGGGAAGAATTACAGATCCCAAACTTTGTTTATTGGAGAGGCTGTATAACAATGAACACCATCTTTTATTCCACTGTAAAGCCAGTGCAGTGGGCCTGTGCTCTCTTCTGCATTGTTTCATTTGGCAGCTAAATCTCACCTAAGGATGGAGTTATGGGTAATGGGCAACAACAGCAACTCCATGAGGACAGCAGGAGGGAAGACAAGGCAAGGAAGAGCAAGGGAGGAAAAAGGGATGGAAAAAGGAAAGGAAATGGGAAGGGAAATGGAATTTGCCTGTAAATATTTGTGCTTTTCTCCTGAACTGGAAGTCTTCTTCGGGAAGCAGATGTTATCCCTAAAGAGTTGTGTTTACTGAAAAAATAAAAAAAAAAAAAAAAAAAAAAAAAGAGGAAAACAAGAGTTTTGGCAGATTATTCTGACTTCCTACAGTCTATTTGCAGTCAAATCTGTCAGTGGGAAGTGGACGGGGGACTTGAGGGAATATCTGCAGAAATCCATTCCAAGGCGATCAAAGGGAGCTTTACCCATGAATTTACTGTCCTACTGACTTATTTTTTCAGAAATCCCAGACACCTGGAGAGGTGTTAAAAAGATGAAAGGGAAAAAAAAAAATCAACAACATGCTGCTCTTCAAAATTTCAACCTATTCCATCCTCCAAACCTCACTTCAACACCTCTTGAAAAACTGGAACACATATTGAAAGAAAAGAAAAAGCTGTAACAGATACATGAGCTTTTATACTATTTATACTTGTTTGTTATGGATTTTTTACATATAGCTAATGCTCCACTAAGCCAACATGTGTTCTCCTCATCCTCTCTGTGCAGTTTCATCCTCTTTCCTTCTTTCTCTGCAGCATCTTCTCTGCATCACCTTCCATTAGGACATAATCTTTTCAAAGCAGAAATCTCCTATTTGGATTTAGGTGAGCAGGAGAGACTTCAGTCATAGCTGAAGCCCTGAGGTGCTATCCTGATACAGATGAATAAGAAACAGAAGGGAGAGTGAGGCTGATGTTTTCCAAAAGGATTCAAGGAGCTCAGGTAACCTTGCCCTAAAACCATTTTAGCTTTATGAGCAAAGAAGCAGAGCACCACAGTCCTAGTTTTGGCAAGATACTTAAGCATGTGTTTAGATAAAATCTTGAAGTTAATGGGATTAATCAGAGGTGGCGTACACGGAGCCCTACAAAACATGTATTTCTAGATATCACTCTAGAATGTCCCAAATATGAGCCTTTCTGAGGGAAAACTTTTCCATCACTTATCTTTTTGTTGCATCGGGGGAAAAAAAACCACTCCTGAGTTGTTTAAATCTAAAGTGCCTTTCACAGTCATCATCAACTTTTCATAGAGTTGTAAATGAGACAAAAGATAAAGCAAAGATACAGATACAGCAAAGACATCATTATAGGAAATACTTGTCCCAGCCCTACTCATGCCAACAAGCACTGTCCTATGCTTACTGTTCCTTGTCCACAAGATTGATCATCCATAGCTCTCTGACATGACCCAGTCCTTCAAAAATAAAGCAGTTTATGATTATTTTCTCCCAGAGAAGGTGACAGTAGCACAGTTAAAGCCCTTAGCAGGAGCCAAGTTCCCTTCCTGCCTGGAGTTCAGGGATAGGAGTCCATGCACACTGGGTGAATGCCTTGAAAATATCTATATCTCAAAAATTCAAGCTTCATGGGTCAAAAAATGTCTTTATCACGCAGTATGCTGGTGAATGTGTTCAGGCATAGGCAAGGCTCTTGGGGTTCTGGGCTGTTTTCAGTCATGCTTATGTCACTGATATTAGAAGACACATAAATGACTATGAACAGGAGCCCATGCTTCCATGCTAGCATCTTTTTTCCAATTGAACTGTGAAAAAATAGGGGAAAAAAAGCACAAGAGCAACAGAAAAGTGAACAAGCCAAGAAGAAAATTCAGCGCCATTTCTACAGCATTTAAGTGAAAGATTCAATGAATGCATTGCTTTAGGTTGGAAAGAGAGGATTTCAGCGCTACCATTAGCATCAGTGTCAGTGGTCTGAGGCATGCAGCTGAACTTCACACACAGCTCAGTCCTACTGCTGTTTAACTGCCAATACAAAAGATACGATCTCTACTGAAGCATGAACCCAATGCTTAGATTTTCAGGAAATTGGCAGGCAAAGCCGTGGGAGGAGGCAAAAAAACAACAGCACCCAAAACATCTTGCTTGCTAAATCTGTTGGCGGAAGCGGTAATGCAAGGGCTGAACCCACCTTGCTGGAAGTTGTGCAGTCACTTCTCACCAGGCTGAGCTCAAGACTGTATGGTCTGTCCTGTGAAAAGTAGATGAGAAATCCAAAAATAAAATAGCTGACTGTAAGTTGCGATCAGCACACCATACATATGTAAATCGTCGCTGACCCTGAGAAAAGCTGCCTCTGCAGTACGATAAGGTCTGAAACCTGATTGATGTGTTTCATAAAGGGCATTATTTTGGAGCAGGAGCAGAGCAGGAAAATCATCAGTGCCTTTCCTCAGTAGTCAGAAAAATAGGTTACCGATGAGAGGGACTTCAGCCAAATTAGTTTCTTTGGAATTCAACTGGTGCTGGATTTTCTGTATCTCAGAGTCCTCTTTAATGACAGCATAGTTCTGGGACACAATTACATAATTATTACTGTATTGATAACGTGCAAGCATTTCCTGGCCTTACTGGCCCTGCAGTTCTAATTTAGCTCATAAAGCCCTCTCACAATTGCAATATTAATCATACCAGGGTCTGTTGGATGCAGTATTGCATCACTGTCCCTTCCTGGGTCCTTTTAACATCAGCAAGGTGATGACACAGGATGACACTGACCATCTCCACAAACACATGCGTTCAGGCCATTAGTATTTCTACTTATTCATGAGGATAGCAGAAACAGTGGAAATCCTCAGAGTTCTTCCCACATTGCTCAGCTACAAAAGGGTATTTTCTACTTTTTAAAGAAGTGTGAGGATTTTCCAGAATTTAGAAGCCCCAGCAATTTCTGTTTTGCTCTGAACATTCCAGGCTGACAGCTGGAAGGGCTTCCTGTCTGCTTCACATGTGAACTAACTGTGCTCACGGAGATTGGAGGAGAAAGGGGAAAGCTCAGTGTTCAGAGATGCTCCCTTTATGCTGGTGCCTCTGCACTCCAGCTGCTCAGAAAAATTCAGATCAGACCTATCTTCATCAAATGTCTTTCTCTTCACTCCTAGCACTTCTAATCCTTGGTTCAGCCATGTCTTTGCTGCTTTCTCAACAACCCTGCCCATCTCCAGCCTCAGCTGTCTTGTTCAGGACAATCTTCTGAGCTTCCCTTGCTGTACTTGTGTTGTATTTCATGCTGGGCTATTTACCCCTCAACACTGGTGGACTTCAGCTATTTTCTTTTAAAAGTCCAATATATGCTGTGGAATGGACCACTTGGCACAGGGAAGTCTGGCCAGGCATCAAAGGTCATTCCACAGTTTCTAAGTAGTGACTCTTCTTGTTGCATAGCCTTCCACCATCACCTGGAAAGCCCTGAGGAACCCACTGTTTCCATCTGTTGACTCACCGACGCTTCTGCCTATCTTCCATTGTATGATTTTATTGGTGAGGCACTGGAACAGGTTACCCAGAGAAGCTGTGAATGTCCCATCTCTGGAGGCATTCAAAGCCAGGTTAGATGGGGCCTTGGGCAGCCTGATCTGGTGGGTGGCAACAAGCCTAAGGCAGGGGGCTTGGAACTGGGTGATCCCTTCCAACTCAAGCCATTCTATGATTCTATGATTCTGTGATTCTATGATTCTATGATTCTATGTTCTGAAAACGCTCTTTTGAAGGAGCTTTTTCCTCCACCCCAGGCACTGTTAAAATGTTGTTATGCGCGGACCTCTCAGTGCTCGTATGCTGCTCTAAATAAGTAATCTTTCCTAAATTAGCTTTGTAGCTTCCCCTCCAACACCTCTCCAGGTACATCTTCTTCCTTCCCTTTTCCCACCTACAAAGCAAGAACGTTCCTGATTTAGTCTTCTCTGTGTTTCTGCCTGTGGGAGTGTTTGTAGAGCTCAGAAATGGAAAAGACAACTCCAAGATATGAGCACTCGTACACCTTCTACTCTTCTTTCTAGCTGAGACTGCTGGAGGAGAAGAAAGTTGTTTTCAGGTCCAACTTGGAGCAGGCAGGTCTGGCTTTTTTCTCCTGATCAGAACAAGGGCAGAGGGACCTGTTGGACACACAGAGCTTTTCTCTCAGCATTCCAGAAAGACTGACTGTTTCCAGTCTGTTCTGTCTCCTGCCTTAGCTCTTTGTAGCTAAACTGTTACCCAATATTTTAGTCATTGTTTAATGCTATTTTTCATCTGTTTGCCAAGTTACAGAAAAATGTGTGTCAGGAATCTGCCACTGCATGATCTGTGGTGAAGAACTCCCTCTGATAATCCACGTACAGGTAAACCAAGCCTTCATCTCTGCCTTAGCTGATGCTCTAAACAATCATTTCCAGACACCACCAGACTGAGACCTGCACCTGCCTTCAGACAAGAATTAGACACAGTCTATGAATTTATATGGGGAACAAAGAGGAAAAACTTCCAAATAACTTGCTCACAGTAAAATGACCTGAAGAAATTTCAAATGAGAGAATTTGGGGTGGAACATAGCTTAATATTAGTTTTTATATGACTAGCACTGGGGTAGTAGACATTTAACACCCACAAAAATTTAAAGGATTATTTTTTTATCCATTGGAAGAAACCTATACCACGAGCATAATTGAAACAGATTGAAATTTACAGGATGATGAAAGCAAGATGTTTAAATTGGATTAAAATCACCAAAATGCTTGAAGAGTTATACAAGATGTATAATAGGGCATAAAAAGATCTGAATTTTGATGTTTGTGTTAAATAATATGAGTCTGAAGTCTTGACAGACTTTCTTTTTAAAAATCCAATATTTTGTTCACAAATGTACCCATAGTTGATGTACGTAATCCTGTGATAATATACGTCCCCATTATACATCATACGTAAGAATATTAGAGCTTCTTTAACCTTGGCTTCAGGTAACTACCCAGACTCTCAATCTGAGACTGTTTTCTTTATTACCTCCAGTTAGACATATTACACATATTGCTATTCTCATTAACAAACAGTGGTTTCCCTGTACATTACTTCAACGACCAACTATTTTTATAATTACCTTGCAAATTTTAGCTTGAAGTAACATTCTCCTGTCTAAAGCTGTTTTAACAAATTCAGCCCCTTCAACTTAACCTGAGAGAAAATCCATTTAAATCAGTGGAAAGTCTTCCATGGACTTCAAGGGATTTTGGACCAGTTCCTATGCATATGCCATAATTACTACGTAGAAAGACTGTTACTTGTAATCTCATCCATGGGTGAACAATATCATTCTTTAGGATGCTAACTCTGTACACTACTAATCTAAGCCAATGCTTTTCATTAAAATGTTCTGCTTTTCATTTCTTATACTTCTGGTTGAATAAGAAGAGGTTTTCCATACTAAGTGTTGCCTCAGGTCAATTCCCTTCAATATAATCAAAAGCAGTCCAGACTTTTCTGAAAACACACCTGGGAAAAAAGGGGGAAAGAGTCCAGTATGCTAATATCAAATATTGGCATTCTTTTTTTCCAGCAGTCCACACTACTTGTTTCCTTGGGAAAACTGACTTCACACTTGGGGAGAAAGGTGGTCTAATTGAACCACAAGATTGGCAAATACTGTGATCTCTGTGACCCAAATTATCAGCACAGGCTACGTGGCAGGTAAGGCCATCTTCCTCAAAGCCTGTGAATGCTCTGGATTCCTTTCTCTTCCCAGGGATGGGCTGCGTGTCTTTAAAAGCACTCAGGGTGGTACTATTTTGGTATTTCTATCAAAGGTTCAGGCTGCAGTTCTGTGTAGAGAAAGCAGAAAGTAAAATCTCTGCATTTGAGATTTCTAAAGAACAAACAACATATTCTGATACCTCTTTGGTTCTGGTCTAGACTTTGGTGATGGTCTATATTTGTTTGGTAGCATGGCTTTCCTTTTCATTGTCTTTCCTATGTTGGACCTTTGCATCAAGGTTTAGCTCTCACTACCCATTCTCCTATACCATGAGGGCTGGACAGAGAAAGCACTGTAGAAGTTACACTACATACTGCAGGAAGGATTACAGATAAAGTGATACCTCCACATTCACCTGATAGGAGCAGGAGACATAGGAAAAACAAGAAGTGACCAAAGCATGGCATTTTTCCTTATCTCTCAAGACCATTTGAATCTCAGCAGAAATAAAAACATCAGAACTCAGACACACACAGTGTCATAGGACTGTGAGGGAGAGGCAGATAGTTAGGGGTCTGCATGGACATTCATTCTGTTCCCACTAAGATGAATCCAGGACCTCAAGCAGCTTGTTTGACAATGGATCATCTGTTCATCACCCTGCAGCCTCAGGAACAGCATTCAAATGCAAAGGATTACAGAGGTTCAGCGGGATTTTCGCAACTCATATTTTTATCCCACTGGTAAATTACCACAGAAAAGCTTGAAGGAGAAGAATAACTCCGATTCTGGGACCAACACTCCTCATCTCCATAAGCTCCACATCCACAACTGAGCCCTTGCTGAGCTGACAGTCCAAGCAGTACAACCGTACCGCTACCTCTACACCAATCAATTACTTTGCAAAGCATACAGAGAGCTTACAGCTCTATATAAAGCTTAACTATTCCCTGCTGTGTGGTGCTGAATATGTCAAAAGAAAGAAAAAAAGGAAGATAAGAGAATTCCATTCCAACTGCAAAAATGTTTATTGTTGCTATTGTTTCAGAGCTCTGCACCCAGTGCGAGACAATTCCTCTCTCATTAAGTCATGATGAATGATAGATATGGCCAGTGGCTAAGACTAGTCCTTAGATTAAATGTGAGAAATGTCTCTCTACCACCACGCAGGTGAGATCATTTCTTTTTCCCATTATACTGGTTTCTTCTCTCTGTTTCTGAATAACACAGCATGACTTGATGGTTTCTGCCTCTAAACTATTGACGTATATTTGCTTTGAGGGGGACCTCCTAAAGTGTGAAGAATGGACCAAAGAGTTCCTAACTACTCACAGTGAGTGTAGCCATTAGGCTGGAGTCAATTTAGTGCTTAACCCTTTGTTGAAGAATTAGGGGACTCAGTGAGGTCTTGTGGAATTTTCTTCTGGAGACACAAGAAGGTGGCTTTCCTGTTCTCTGATCATCTACTGTCTCTCTTGATGTCCAGATCTCTGAATTAGCTGCTTGTCTTCCTTAAGAGCTTCTCTTTGCACATCTTCAGGTGTAAAGAACGACTTATAGCTTCTCTGTTGGAAAGGAAGAATCACTTGTGAGGGCTTGCATAGAACAGGGATCGTAATTTTCTTCCCGGTACTATTCCTGGATTGATTTTGACCATGGGAAAGCTGCTCCGTCACTGTAATTCTCTCACCATTCATTCATAACCTAACCCCATGTAAATTTCTACATTCAAGTTTCCACCTGTGAATTCAACAAAGTTGCATCATGTTGGATCAGAGTCTTAAAATTGCAAGGGATCATCTACACAGCAAATCAGAAGGGGGCTAGGGAAGAAGCCCAGGAACTGGACCCTTAATCACCTATGTTGTTAACTTTCCTTCTGTCTTAATAGTAGTGTACAGCCAGGCCTTAGCAGATGCAAGTCTTTTTCTTTTTTACTCTTACTTGGAAAAAAATATGTATGTGTATCTCCCATGTGCCACAAGCTCTCCTGCAAGTGTTGCAAAGCAAGGTGTGGAAACCTTAAATGCCTGACCTGAAGGTATAAGCCTTGATTAGTCACAAGTGATAAAACAGAGTTAAAGGCTAAAGGACAAATTCTGAGGCCTCGTGTTATTTGAATAAAGCAACTTTTTAATTAAAAATACCTTGCAGTATCTTGGAAAGGAATGTGAGTTCCAGAACTTTGGTCTGGATTCCAAACTCTCTAACAGTTCCAGGATATTTATTCCTGTCCAGAGTATTGGCTTAATTCATTGGTGGGAATGAATTTTGGATCAAACTTCAGACTGTGCTATCATAAATCCAAAAGAACTGGATGTTCTCATCCAGGAATTCTTTTTTTTTTTCTTTTTTTTTTCTTTTTTTTTTCTTTTTCCTTTAAAATGTGATTCACTCAGCATGACTAAGGGCATGTCTACATAGATGGGTGACAAACTTCTTTCCACTTGCCCTACAGGCCAGTTCTTTTCCAGGGATCATATAACCACCTTGGCACGGGGCTGCATGTCGGTTAGTAAGAGCATCCACAGTCAGTCCTCACAGTAAGTGCTGTGAAATGAACAGTAACATTTTCCTCCTTTTAGATCTGACTCTAATACAGTGATTAAAACTCAACTACTGCAGACATTTATCAGAATAAATAAGTATTCTCACTTACTTATCCAAATTTAGATGTCCTTCTGACAAAGAATTTTTAGCTTGATTTCTTGTTTCTGAAGGTTTTATGTCTTTAAAATCCATAATATTTGATCTGAATTTTTATCTGAAAGTTCGTCAGTCTTATAAAAATCAGACTAGTTGTAGCTGAATAGGTTTAGACTTCAGAGGTCTGCCAGTGGAAATTGATGTTTGAAGACTTTGGTCTTAGCTGAAAGTAAGCTCCATGGTATGTATAACCTGAAATGTCATGTTTTGTGTTGGGTGGGTCATTACAGCATTCATTTTCCTTCTTAATTGTAACTTATGCAAATATCTTCCACATTTCCATTGGAAAAGTCTTTGAGAACCATTTCTGACAATTTTGTGTGTAAGAAAAAAATACATTTGGAATTGTTTCAAAACAAAATTGCTATTTATAAATTAATTTGGTTGCTTACATATTATTTCATGACAACTCATTAGCAGCAGTGGTTTATAGCTGTCATATAATGGGGTCACAGCACAATTATCAAAGTGTATATTTTTGTTCTTGTAGCCTTGAAAAAGACTTGTGATTTAATATTGATTGAGGCATCCTATTTAGCAGCCCATCCTCTTGGAGTTGTAATGAAATAGCTTCATACTTTGAACAAGGATAGAAGTGTATAATTCAGTGTATTAATTAGCATAGTGACTGGTTTCAGTTTCTTCAAAAAGATTTCTGAGTATCACGAGAAATGATAGAGAAAAGGTGTATTTTTTCTAATATTTGAAGTGCATAAATTATGCTTCCCTCCCTGAGTTTATTGGTGGAGCAGTTCTTTCCCCATTGACTGTAAGCAAATCAGCCTAAGCGTGGGAGACAGCCTCACCCCAGTGCAAACAGCTAAAAGACAAAGAAATACTCAGGAGATATCCCTCTGGATGCCAAGCTTTGTGTTGTATGCACGGCAAGATTTTCTCTTGGCTCCAACCATGGGTCTTAGTACTGCTATTCACATAGCCACATTTTGTCCCTTTCTTTGGGAAGTCCAAGAAAAATGCCATCTGGAAAGGCACTGGAGATTTTTGGACATTTGGATAGTTTGTTTGGCATCCACCCTGAAACTTTTAAGTCAAATAAAGCCCTCACTTCCTCAAATTACAACTTCAGTGCAAGATCCATTCCTGTTTCACAGGACTTCCTATTTCCAGTAGGACCAGAATTCAACCTTTGAATAGAAATCCATTGAAACACAAAATAATAGAACATCTCAAATCAGAAGGGACCTATAAGGATTATTGAGTTCAACTCCTGGCTCCACCCTGGACCACCCAAAAATCAGATCCTATCTCTGAGAGCACTGTTCAGACACTCCTTGAACTCCAGTAATGAGGTGACCCCTCCAGGGACAATTAATCTCATTCCTAAATTCAGATTTGTACGGAAACCTGGACAACTGCTAACATGAACGGAAGAGATGAGATATAGAAATTGTGCTTAGCCAACTTCAGAATGATTATTTTAATATTGGCTTGATCTGCACAAGCCTTAGTCCAAAGCTGATCATTCCTGTGGCTGTAGGTCCATAATTCTACATTGATTCACATACCCTTCTGAGAAACATTAACTCTAAAAGTACCATCCCAATTCCCATACTGGTTTTGATCAGAGATGACAGTGAGTTTATGGACCCCTGATTTGACCTAGTAGGTTTCTGTATTAAGCTGCAAAAGGCATGCATAATAATATACAGAGAGAACACTAAAAATATACTGCTAGTGATAAAAACCAGCATTTTTCAGGATTTTCTTTGCATCGTCCCTTCCTCTTTTCCCATTAAAAAAAAAAAAAAAGAAATAAAGAAATAAAAAAAAGAAAAAAAGAGAAAAGAAAAAGAAAAGAATTGGCAGCAAAATGAATATCAAGATTTGGTGTTTATCTAAAGAATGCATATGGTTTAGGTAGCTCCAGTGTGACCTTCTACTCAGGTTTGACCTATGAAGAATGCAGCTAAATTATGTATAATGGTTTTGTGATGAAATGCAATGCCAATTATAGGAGTGAGATGAGGCCATAAACATACTGCACATAAAAATCAGAGAAGGAACTTAAATCCCAGTCCCAGAACCAAAAGATTAGTGCTCTAACCACTGACTGTAGTCAAAGCTTCCTTCTGGAAATGAAGGTTAAATTTCTTCTTGCATACCCACTGTGTGGTCAGAAGAGTAATTTAAATGCTTTCAATAATACAGAGGTTAGAATTTTCATCCTTTCTCTTTAGGAGGTTCTCTACAACAGTATGATATTTTTTAATCAAAATTCAGGCAGTTTACTTGTAATGCTAAAAATGGATAATGACTTTTCGGTCAATTGCTTTTGACCGTCAATATGAAGCCTGCATTACCATTCCACGGTATCATTAAACAATCAATAGCAATTAGTGTCTAGTCAAGCCTGGTGTTTTAATCATTTAAATCAAAACGTCCATAATTGTTATTGTATGTAAATATTTGAAAATGTTTATAGTGGAGATGAATTTTACCCATCTAGCCCAGGGAATTAGAATTAGTGAGCATAAACACAGGCTGCAAGCTCCGTGTTGCCTCTTGCTGAAACCAGGATAAGAAGGAATGGGAACTCTCCATATCTGGGATACACTCCTGTCCTATCAAGGGCAATACGGGTTTGGTGGTGGGTGAGTTAAGAACATTTTGCTGGTAGTGTTTTGTCTGTGTAGCAGTGATCCACGCACAGCGAAATGACAGAGTGGTTCTTCCCGCTGCTGGCCTTACCCATGGCTGTTGTGGCGGAGCACTGAGAGTTACACACAGTGCTGGTACAATGCTCACCATAGTCAGGCAGAGAATGAATCGGTCCTATTAAATAGACCAAGAATCTTACTGAGGGACAGCATGCGAATTGTATTTTAAGGGAACAGAACGTTCTCTCAAACACAGGAGCTGATCATGTGTTCCCCAGTCCATCATATCTATGTTTTTTAAGTACAGGTCCTTGTTTCATCTCATTCTTAGAGCAATTGCTCAGTTGCTACAGGGGAGATTTTCATGGAGGCATTCAAGGTCAGGTTGGATGGAGCCCTGGCAGCCTGTTTTAGTGGTTGGCAGCCCTGCCCATGGCAGGGCATTGTGGCTCAATAATCTTTGAGGTCTTTTCCAACCTAAGCCATCCTATGATTCTGTGATAGACACTGTTCACGTTCCTGGATCCTATTTCAGAAGTCACATGTCTGGAGAAGGTACTTGGATTTGCTCCTGTTATTAATCTGAGATGGTTCAAAAGGCATTAGGAAAGAATTAGATGGACATACAGCAGTCTGGAAGAGGGATATATTGCCCTATATAATCCATGATGCTGATATTCTTGGTTTAGCAAGACACGCTGACAACAGCAACATTCAGTTAACATACTTTTGGAAAGACAGAGTGGTTTTTGAATGTTGTGTCAAAGTAGCATGAACACTGCTAATATTAAAAAGATAAAAAGACAAATAAGGTAACTGTGAACCCAGAATATGACCGGGATAAAATGTAGACCCTGTTAGCCCATCATTTGAGTTGACACGCAACCAGAGCCTTGCTATGAAAGTGAACCAAGCTGCTCCCCTCAGGCAGTACATTCATTTTCCTCTTAATACAAGGAATAGGTATTAAGAGAGTACTGAGGGAACCCAGTGCCATACAGGTCAGTTCGGAATATGGAAATAGCGAATCAATTTTCTTTGGATTCAAGTCCCAGACCTCTAAATATTTTAAACCAGCTACTTGGCATTCCAAGTCAGCACCAGAAATTTATTGTCTTAGTTACTAATCCACCCCTCATCTCAGGAAAGGCATGGGAGAATGCTTAACAATAAACTTGAGCCATCTCAACTAAGTCCCTGCATCCAGGAGGCTTGCAGGATTGTTCCTTGGATCTTCTGGACTTTCTTTTTGCGTCGGAGCTGAATCTCCAGCAAGGAGCAGGAGGGTTTATGTTATCGGGTTAAATAGAGATAAACTGTAAGACAAAACCCAGAAAGTAACGTCCACCCATTGCCCATCACAGCAAGGCCTTTAGCAGGATGAGGTAACACAACCCATGGTGAAGTGGTGTCAGGAGGACATTTTGTATTTGTCAGTTAAAGACAATGCCGTCCCCGTGGCTCTGATGTTCTTCATGTCCCAGTGTCCTTTTCTAGGGTGATTTTCTATTGCCTTTGAATAATTGTCCCATTGTTAGAACTGACATTGTTAGGAATAATTTGGTCTTGATTGCTTGAGAAATCCAGTTTTGCTCTTCAGGCTATTCTGGGAGGTCTGAAAGACCTATTTCCTCTTCAGTGTGAATGACCAGGGCCTATTCAGAAGTGTAACATTCACAACCAGCAAGGAATTTCTACAAAACTGAGATTCCCAGCTCTCCCATTACACAGAATTTCTCCTGGGTTTGGCAGTTCACAATCAGGTTTTAAATGTCACTTTCTTCAGGCTATTTTCTTGTATAAACTGCAGTCTGAAATAGGTTCAGAACCTGTGCAAGACATCAAGGCAAGCCTCCTTCACCCTCCAAATGTTGAGAGCAGAGCCAGTGTTCAGTCTCTAAGTAAAAAAATGTCCCAAACACCTCTCCAAAGAGTAATACTGCACCATATATCACTACCCAGAACAGACAGGTCTAGGAAAAAGAAAAAGAAAAATACATTCATGCACCAAAAATTTGTGCATCCAAAGCATCTCTTGAAAGCTTTGGCATAGCTGCAAAATGGAACTTCATTCCTTAAATCTCACAATCCTGATAAGCTTAATGACTACAACTAAGATAAGAGTAACTTTCAGTAGGTTCACAGACCAAAGACAAAAGAAGATTTGGTCAAAATGCTGCCACTACCTCACAAGCAAAGGGTTTATTCACATTCTTTCTGCTTTGTTCTCCACCATTCCTCTTCTTCCATTGCTCTGCAGCATGTACAGTACATCTTTACCAATTCAGCATCTGGGTGTATCAGAAACAAGCCTGAAAGACTGCTGAATTCCTCTTGGAATTAGTTCCCTAATAGACAGTTCAGTTAAAATTTTTCATCTGGTTCCAGTCAGTATCCAGGTTTTAAAAAAGACAAGCCAGCAGTACCGGACAATCAGTTCTCAATGCTAGAGGCTTTCCAATAACATGCCAGCAGGGAAAGAATTTTAATAGAACCACAGGAATTCAGAGACCGAGGGTTTTTTGCTTATATCCTTTTTTCTTTCTTTCTTTCTTTTTTTTTTTTTTGAAAGACAGGTTCTCCCTTCTGTTGAACTCAAGCAACAGGCAATTTCCATTCATCTCTCAAGGAGTTCACATACCCCTGACTAATGGCCCAGTTGTACATATACCATTTTATTTCTCAGCAGTCCCCTTCTAGTTCCAAGGCAGCCCATGGGGTGATGTGGAAGATTTCCAGCAGTGTTACCATGCTTAATTTTGGGATATCCCTGCCTTAAAAATAAATAAATAAATAAATAAAAATAATTGCAGTGGATCTGACAACCAATTTCCTTGGTCATTGCTGAAGAGCATTAATGGTTCCTGCAAGAAAATAGCTCCCGGTGATGCAAGGTCAAGGGCAGGGGGGAGGAGGAAACCCAAAGATTCTCTAAATCAGAGAAAAGAGGTAATGAAAGTTCTTCAGCATTTTTCTAATATAAAACAGCTCTGCAAAACCAGAGAAGTGGCTGTGGGAAGCAGTCAGGAATCTGCTCTTTATCCCATCCCAATGCTGCTAAATGGTGAGAAACTTGGCAGAGGGCCCACACTCTCACTTATCTTCTAAGTCTAAAATCATGCTGCTTTTTTCTTCCCCTTAATTCTGTGCTAAGCGCAGTACATAGAAGGGAAAACACTGCTTTAGATGTGAAATAGGCAGTAGAGTCTGTGGCATTGGGCTGTTTTAGTCCATCAAAATGAGCTTTTCTTCCAAGGTGAAGTGTACAATGTAACATTACTTAATTGCCCACACTGCTTGGTGGATGCTGACACATATTGTAGAAATGTTAACTGCTTTACATTTCAATGCCTTCCCTCTCCCAGCGCTTTGCTTTGCTGGGATGATGCTGGCCAGCTGCCAGAGAGGAAGCTTATTTTTCACTGGTGATCATAACTCTGGCTGCTTGTAGCAAATAACGTAACTTGCAGTGTTCGGGGGTTTGTACAGGAAGCCCTGCTGTGCTGCCTTAATTGCGATCACTCTTCTAGCGATGGAGTAAAAAGGTATTAAGTTAAGATAAATGAACTGCTTATTGGAAACTACAAATGTCTCTCTGCATCAAGCTCACAAATAGGGAAAGCGAATGCTGCTGCTCTCCTCTTTCTTCCAGGCTCCTCCTTCCATTATAGCAGCTCCCCAGCTGAACATTCCTTCCCTCCAGCCTAGCAATGCTGCTTTTAAAGCCCCCACCAAGGCTGCATGGATTTGTCCACTCTACAGACCGGATGGCATCCTATGGCCAACTTAGTTTTCCCTTGTTCTTAATACCAACTGCCCCAGTGGAATCAAACTATGGGGCTTTTCTCCAGGCTGGGGACTCATACATGGCTTCTGGCCTCTGGCACTTTTATAGCATTGCACTCCAGGGGCCCTCTTCACGGCATGGCATGAAACTCAAAGCACAAACCACAGACTCACGAAAAGAAGGCAATAAACATTTGCATTGTGTGGCTCTGATGGCGGTACAAGACATAGAGACAAGTTGGAGGTTTCTGCAACCAGGACCAGTTTTTGTCCCCATATTGTGAGGATGCTGACTCCGGAGGCATGCCAGGCACAGCCCATCAATCCTTCACGTTTTCATCCCATTGTCTACTAGATCCCGGCAAATTGGATCCAGGAGTCTGGCTAGTTTTCAAGAGCAACTTGAGAAAGACACATTTACACAATCCCACAGAGGGCAAAACTTTTACATAAACACATTGGCCCAGCAACTAGTGCTTGTAGAGTATTAGTTTGCCCCTGTGAGTTCTGAGAAGGACCAGCTGAGCTACACTGTACAGAAAGACGGGGCCTACCTGTGGTGATGCAATATTTCCAGATGGTCACATCCAGATCAAAAATAGTCAAGGAGCTCATAGTCAAGAAGCTCACACCCCGAGCAATGACTCAATTTTGTTTCTTTAAGCGAGGTCCCCTTTGGGTCTCTTCGACCCTGCTAGCAAGCTGATCCAGATTTCACTTGACTGACTCCATGCTGACATGGGGAGGTAACAACTGAAACCTTGGCTCAGTCATCGTTCCTCCTGGAGATAAGAAACACAGGAAATGGAGAAATCCTGCTGGCATTATTATTAAAATGCCAACACATTGTTTTATTCTTAGATTTGTATTCTTAACAAGGCAAGAAGAGTAGACTTGATTTAGGTCTAATCACAAATTATTAGATAGTGCTTCCTCTTTATGGTGGCCAAACGTGAACAAGGCTGCAGACGCCTCTTAGAGGAGCTGAATCTCCTTTTTTCCCCTCTCAGTTGTAGAACATATCTAGTCTTACTGCTTCAAACTCAGACTCTGTCTTTTAGATACAGAAAGTATGTGAGATGTACCTCATCTGAAGTTACATGGGTGTAAATCCAGTTTAAAGAAGGGACTCACTCCCCATTCTGGGAACATCAAACCAGGAGGGGTAGCAGCAGGAAGCATCCCAGGTAACTAGTGATAGGATGAGACTTAATGGCATTGAGTCACACCAGGGGAGGTTCAGGTTGGATATTAAGAAAAACTTCTTCTCAAAAAGAGTGTCAATGCACTGGCTGCCCAGAGAGGTGGTGGAGTCACTGTCCCTGGAAGTGTTCCTGAATCGCAGAGATGTGGCACTGAGGGATGTGGTTTAATGGACATGGTGGTGATGGGCTGACAGTCAGACTAGGTGGTCTTAGAGGCCTTTTCCAATCCTTATGATTCCATGATTCTACGATTCCAACCCTACAGATGACCACTCTTCTGCCAGCTCCGTGGGACAGCCAAGCACACTTTGCAGAGCTGGACCCAGAGAGAAGTAGACCTCAGCATGAATCTTCATTTCCCTGAATGCAGTAGAAGACGACCAAATTTAGGGAAGCAGAAAAAACTCAGCCAATGTTTTTAGAGGATAAACTCTGAAGGCATATTGTAGAGCATGCCTATCCACTGCTGCACACAGAGCCCCGTGCTTTCTTGGCTGGTTGTGCCAGTCATGCAAAATATTCATACTTCTGTAGGAAATTCACTCATCCTTTATGCAAGACAAAGGCCTAACATTCTGCTTTGGTTTTTAAAAAAATAGGAGGCAGGTGAGAGAGTGCTTTAAGCCAAGGCAGGTGTTACCTTTCACCTTTCTGAGTATCTTTTTTTCAGTTTGTTATCTATGTTCAAGAGGCATAACCAAAACTTGTCTCACCCATCTACCATCCATCTTCCTCATCTCATTTCCTGGATGCCTACTGTGGATATCACTTCATTCAACTAGTATACAACTATAAACTAGTGTTTTACTCACAATACTGTCCTTTCAAGATTCAATAGCAATTTGGCATTGGCTTGTTTGCAATCAGCCTTGCCAACTACCTTATGGAATGGATGAGTGCTATTCTTCCAATAAAGGTCTATCATAAATACCTACAACTCATTGCTGCCTCACCTTTCTGAGCTCATCTGAAACATGAAAGTACTCCCTTGCTTATGCTGGAGTGCTTTGGGGGGATGAACAGGAGCAGGATAAGTAGCGTCCATTCCCTGCTCTGGGAATCAGATTGCCATGATATGGAATGGCTGAATCCCATCCTCCAAGCTGTGGTAGTGACCTGGAGCACTCAGTGTCCCATCTTCCTGCTGCAGGGGGTGAGAAAAAAAAAAAACGGAAAAAGTCATGGGGAGTTTGTCATGGGCTTGAGGAGCAGCAGAGCAGGGCGGAGGTGGGCAGGGAAGGAGACTTGCACATCAATGCCACCTGCTTCCACACTGATGACATAGTGATAAACTGCATGGTGACGTTCCTGTGCACTGTCTTGACAGCCCATCAACGAGGTGCAAAAAACAAAGTGTTGCATGATCAGGGGCCTGGCATCACGGCTTAGGCGAAAGCACAGGTAGGCTGTAGGAAAGCCAGCATTTCACACGTATCTTGTTAAACATGACAAGTGTGTTACATTCACAAAGCCTAGAGATCTACATTTTGGTTAAAAAAGAGATATCAAAGCCTTTTCCATTTCAAGGACAGGATGCATCAGCAGTGTCCATACAACATCTCTCCACAACGGTGACCCTTGCACACAGCTCCACAGTTTTTTCTATGAACTGCTGACCTTCCCAAACCCAATGCACAGTACCACTGTCCTCCTATGTGTGAGTCTACAGATCCCACCATGGTCTACACTCCTCACATCCCCCTATCCAAATTACCCATACTACCCCGTACCTGCACAGTCCCACAGATTACATCCTCTGAGCCCTGCATGTCACCTCATAAACGCTATCTCTTAGCCCTGCATGTCACCTCATAAACCCTATCCACCGGGCCTGAGATTCATCGAGAGGGAGGGATGGGATGGATTACAGCTGCTTCCCATGAGTACCCCAAAGCTGTCTCTGCCTGAGCTCATCCTGCCTCAGCATCCAACCCCAACAAGTCACCTGAGACCAGACTGACACTGATCCAGTCACTCTACCTGTGGAGTTTCTAGTAGGTGTCATGTGGAAGATCCATGCCAGGATCACAACATATTTTTGATATCAAGAATTTAGGAAAGGCGTACTTTGTATTCATGGAGATTCAGGAACGTTAAACTTTCTCAACAGAGAGAATTTATGGACAATGAGGAAGGCTGTTTAAAAGAGATTAGCTGATCCAGATCCCACGTACTTCAGTGACAGGAATGGAGAACGTGTTGCCTTCCCACAAGCCACAATTCCATTTCATACAGCTCATGGACATATTGTTTCTTGGCAATGTTATGGACTGACATTCATCTTGGGTTCATCCAAAAGAGTCAACCTTTGGAAAAGTTTCCTGTTTCTTCAAAACATGAACAAAAAGCACCTGCCCTGCCCCAAACAGTTCACCTCATGTTGCCAGAAATCCTTTCAGAGCAGACATCAGTTCCAGCCTGTGCCTCTGTGTGATTTTTTCCTACTTGCATAACATTACCCCATACATGCTTCTGTCTAGATGCTCTCCTAGTGCCTTCTCAGTGAGATTTGATCTGGTTGTTTATTGATCTTTGTCCAGTGTTTATTATTTGAAGAATTCACAAGATAGATGTGAACACTTTCAGTCTCACTGTGCTTCAGATTACCAGGACAATTGTTTAACATGTCCCAGCCTCCATGGGGCTACTTGCCAATTAAAAGGGTTCCAGTGGGCTCCTGTTAACCTTCCTGGATACTAAAGTAAAACAACTTCTCTGCTTACTTCCTAAATTTCTACAGAAGCTCTTCAGTCATGCCCAGAGCTGGACAACCTGGTGGCAGTGAGCAGCCTCACAGAGTCAGCTCATTTTCCTGCTTGTGATTTTGCTGGACAGATCTTTCCCAAATCCACACCTATTCACAGTTCATTAGGTTGACTACTTTATGCAAACCTGTGCTGACATCAGGAGTGCTCACATACTGATCATCACCTCTACAAGTCAAAGATTCCAGATCCTCATCTACTGTCGTGCTCCAGAATGAGATTCCAATCCCAACCTTCAACTACATACGATGGGAACAGGACAAGGAGATTTCACATAGGTACACCAGTGCCCTTTGCAAGAACATGTGATTGAAAGTGCACTTATTCATGCTTCAGTAGGCTGAAATAATTCAATGGCTAAACACACCAGAACAGTAGTCATAATATTCAGCAGTGCAGTTTTCCAATTCATGCTTATATGGCAGCCCCACTGTTTAGGACATTTCTGTATGACTGGCTGGAATGGCTTGGAAAAGTCCCTGAGAGATCACTGAATGCTGAAAGTCAGTCCTGATGTGCTCTGCACAGCGTAGCATGGGAGAATCATACAGATGTGGAAATATGTTGACAGAAATAACCTCTCAGTATTTCGTATGGCTATTTCTCCCCCCACACTATGGGATTCTACCTTAAAATTTTGTGGTAGAGATATTCAGTAGATTACTATACAAACGTCTCTTTTTGGTTGCTTTTTCACTTTTCTTTGAAGTCCCCAAGGCTATGGCTTTTCACAAATACCTCAGTACTGGTCCAAAATCCTAGGAGAGGAACATCTTGCATGCTTATTAAAGTGACCTATGGTCAGAGGTTTGGCTACACAAAGGCACACATGTGATGGCACAATGGAGGAAGCAGGAAGGCATGAAGGGAGCACGGCCATTGATCTCCACTGTACTATTCAGTTTCTTGTTCTCTTTTCAAGTGAATCTATGCTCCATTTACCTACGTCTTTCAAAAACTTCATCTTTCATTTTGTTCTAAGCAACATCCATGACATCAGTGAAGGCAGACAGAGACATCCAATATGACTACCACTCAAAGGACAGTTGCCTGCATGCCATGACAGGCAGGTGCCTCATAAAGCAACAGGAAGCGGAAGATGACTTGAAATGAGACCTGAAATGTACTACCTGCTGAGGGGTGCATTTTGATTACGCCTAAAAAATCTCCTTGGGTAATCACGGAATCATCAAGGTTGGAAAACTGAGATCCCCAAGTCCAATCGTGACCCATTCCCACCATGCCCATTGACCGTGTTTCTCAGTGCCACATCTCTACAGTTCTTGAACAACTTGAACAGTGATTCCACCACCTCCCTCGGTCGTCTATTCCAATGCCTCACCAAACCCTAGCAAAGTAAACTGCCAGAGACACTCACAAGGCTCACAGCTTTGAGAGGAGTAAGAAGTCATGGGAGAAGTGTACAGGAAAGCAGGTATGGCATGAACATCCCCAAGCAATGGAGAAAGTTCAAGTCCTAGTGCATCAGTGTCTGTGTCTGAGTGATAGGGGTTGGCAGGCTGTGTGGATACCTCCAGCCCTGCCTTTTTGCACATCCAGCTGCAATCAGTATGCCACAAAAATCTGTAAACAGTAAAACAAAAAATAAATACAAAAACACATTTTCTTTCTTTCTGCAAGACACCTGCTGCCTGTCAGTGTGGAGCACAACCCTTTGTGTAGCAGCCCAATAAACAAAACTGTAAGCATCTGTCTTGCAACTGGATCCCAGCCCATGACAAAGAGTGAATCTGATCTGTGACAAACAGCTGGGAAGAGCTCTCAATACTTGCACTGTACTTCACAGCCTGTCTGCAGTTCCCTACCAAAGCCAACCAGAACTTCTACTCTGTAACATAATAAAGGAGATGGGGAAAAGGTAGAATTATTATGTTGCATAGAATGCTTTTTTACAATAAGAGGAGAAAGGGTTTTTGCCACAGTTTTATTTTGACTGAATACTACAGACAAACAGTCCCACTCACTTCTTGTTAAAATTAAATGCAAATTATCGAGAGCTTTCATGAGATTAGGGGGAAAGAGCACCTAGTCCAACTTCCCGTATGTGATTCAGAACCATCACTCTCAGTGGACAGAAAGCGTTGACTTGGTCTTTCATTCTGAAGAGTTACAAGTCCTAGTAGGCCAGGAGCTAAGCTTACAGCATTCAGGGCTAGATTTAGGGAGTTGCCATGTCAACACACCTCCACCGTTAGCAAGAACACCTCAGAGACTGGGATGTGAACTAGAAGCCCTATTTTTAAGTCTCCATATTCAGATTCAGTGCAACATAAACCTCAGACTCAAATTCCCCTGACTGTGATGAAAGGCTCCCTTGCTTCACCCAAGGTGGAATTTGGCCAATAGCCCCATGCCCATCCTGAGCCAATAAAGTAAAAAATATCCATTCTGCTGAGCAGCAGCTAGAACATCTTTCTTCCTTAGAAGGATACCAGCCCATGGAAAAGTAAATTCACTTAGATATAACATTTCCAAGGGGGTAATTCTTCTCTCTCACTCTCAAAATGGGGGAAAGCTCTTTGCCAGCATGTAATTTCTTTCCTAATCACATTTCAGTGTCACATACCAGTGAGCTAAGGGCTCCCGCAGCAGCGTTATCCTCCAGCATATGTGACTTTGTATAACATGTGCTTCGCTCGGCAGTCATCAGCAACAGAGAGCAAGAACATACTTCTTCCTCTATGACATTATTAGGCATTAAGAGCACTCTGTAGCAGTGCATTTCAGCTTCTTTATTTTCTCCCAGTAAAAGCAGCTTGGCCACCTGGTGTGCTGCACACACAGTTAAATTCCAAATGTAATGTATTTTGTAGCGAAAGAGATTAGAAAGCTGCTGTAATGAATCTCATTATCAGTGTCTTTATATCCTCATCTAGTTGGAAGCAGAGATCATCCAGACCTAGGTGCTGTACTTATTCAAAAGAATATCATCTACCTCTCAACCCTGTCATTACAAGACAAATTGTTTCCTTTGGCTTGATGCTCTAGCCATGCTTTTCTCAGCTTTAAAACATGTAAGCAGCCAGATTTTCTCAAGAACTGAAGGTCAGATTTTTAAGTGCTTGGCACCCACAACTGGGCTAGATTATTTTACAAGTGTTTGATTCCCATTTAGACACCTAAAATAAGAATCAGATTTTCAGACATGCTCACAAGCCTCCAAGATCTTGTGGAAATCTGGATTTGGAGTTGCTCTAGTAACTTGCCAAATTAGTGGAAATTAAAGTAGACAGCCTCTCATCATGTTACTCATTGCAATGATAAATACACAGTCTCTAACAGAAGTTAGATCCACTTCCAAGACCCAACCCCCTTCCCAAGGCAGCTATTTGCTGGTCTATATAAGCACAGGCCAATACTTCCAACTGTGATTCCCATATTAAAAAAAAAATCCAGATTTTCATGTCTTCATATGCTCTCAGAGGAAGAGAAGACATCATTTCAGCTATATTTGCTCAACATTTCCAAGACAGTTCATCTAGTCACAGATAATGGCACAGAGACACTGCCAGGAAATGTCAGCCCAATGAACATTGGGAACATAACCACAGTGGGTTAAAGCGAAGAGTCCTTTCTATCTCTGCCAGCTGAACCTATGCATCCTTTCCTGGTCCAGCCCTGGGTTGTACCAGGCAGGCCTCTCTTCCTGCCTTCCACCTATTTGACTGCTCAAACACACATCATTACGTTACTTGTACACATTATAAGTGCTTCATGGGATTTCAACAGAAATGGAAGAAACCACTGGTGAGGCACTGCAGCAGGATGGCCAGCAAGGTGGTGGGTGCCCATCCTTGGAGACATTCAGGCTGGATGGGGCACTGAACATCTCGGAGCTGTAGGTGTCCCTGTTCATTGCAGGGCAGTTGAACTAGATGGTCTCCCCTTCCAACTCAAATGATTCTATAATTCTATGAAAACTTCCTCCTTTCTGATTCTACTACTGTGCAGCTTCTTGACCACAAACTTCAGGATGAGATATGCCCCAAAACTGATCTTCCAACTATCTGAAACGTTTCCAAAAATGTTCATATGAACACGACAGGGAGCCTCCCGATTGAAAAAGAAAGAGGTGCTCCATCACTAGGGAACAGTCACATAGGAGATTCCTCTACCCAGTGCCAGCTAGCCTGGGGGCTGCTCTGGGCTAAACCTCAAGCTCTGCCAAAGCTGCTCCTCTTTTGTACAAGTAATTTAGCATTTATCAGCCAATCAAATAAGATTTACTAGTTATCATTTCAGTGGTCAGAATAAACAGGACATTACAATCTCAAGATTGAAGACACACTCCCTTCTATTCCTTCCTCGGTTGAGCCTTCATACTTGTTGATTTACACACTTCAGGATTTCAGCCCAGCTAAGTTCTGATTTACGCCTCTAAATATCCAATTACTAATTTGAGCTGATGTGATGCGACTGTCCTTGCAGGTGTTGTTTCACATCACAGTATAGATGAAATCCTCTATTTATTCCAAAATAAATGCAAGTGCATAAAATACCAAAGGAAATCAGGAGGTTCAGGTTGGATATTAGGAAAAATTTATTCTCAGAAAGAGTGGTGATTCAGTGGCACAGGCTGCCCAGGGAGGTGGTGGAGTCAACGTCCCTGGAGATGTTCAGAACTGTGGAGATGTACCACTGACGGATGCAATCAGTGGGTGATATTGGCAGCAGGGGGATGGTTGGACTAGATGACCTTTTCCAACCTGAATGATTCTATGGTTATTCTAGGAGGATTTGCTGACAGGATAGAGAAATGTCCCTTACAGATATGCTTTGTTGGGAAGTTTTATCTGTTGTAGGGGTAAATATTAGATTTCAGTGTGAAAATCACAAATGGTAGAACTTGCTCTAGGATCAGAATTCTGAAAAAAAGACCTCATTTCAGTTCCCTGATCTGACAATGCAGGCTTTCTGCGTGACCTTCGGCAAGTTATCCAATGCATTAGCTCCTCAGATGAGGACAAAGTCACCTCCTTCCACCTACCCTGTCTGATGGGTATGGTCTTCTCTCTATCTTTTACAATGCCAAAAAAAAAAAAATCGAGCCTCTCAGCTCTATAGTGCTCAAGAACACACATATTTTAAGGAGATCAGAGAGAAGGAGCCAGCAAAATGTTCATGCCCCATTAAAGAAAATCTCAGGCATTTCAGGTGACAGATACAGTGCCAAACAGCAACAGTGTTCACATACATATTCCAAAGAGAGCTTTCAGGTTCTCTCAATAGCCTGTTCTGCCAAAGCTGGCTCTGGGAGCACCACCCTACAAACCCTAAAGGCAAAGACACGCTTTGCAGCTCCTTTAGAAACTCATAGACAGGGAGGAGATCTGCTGGAAGTAAAAAGTCATGCGAGTGAAAATGCCATCATTTACAGATAAACACAGAGCGCGTTTTATTTTGGAATCAATGAGGTTTGCCAGGCACAACAAGTTACCCAGTCCCTGCTGCTATCCTTCATCTCTCGCTCCAGTCTATCAGCATTGTAAGTCAGCGTATCTGGATGTGAAGCACTCCCCACATGAATGGGCTATTCATCTTCCACCACTGCACAGGCAGAGCATGTGAAATGTCGGGAGATTAGACACTGCCAGAGTGAGAGATTCCGCCATGCAATTAAAGTGTGAAGAACACATAAATCATGGATTCAAACGACTCCAACAGAGCGGCCGCCGATGCGGTGAGCAGCCCTGGATCCCATGGAGGAGCTGGTTTGTGCGATGGGATGTGAGCATGGAGATGGAGCTGCCCCTGCTAATGGGCTGGGATGGAGCAGGCGGCAATGGGCCGCTCTGACAGGTGAGGCAGGGATGGACAAATAGCCCAGGGAAACAAAGGCAAGATGAAACAGCAACATTTGAATAAAACCCGTGTCACAGAAGCGGCCATGCTGATATAATGCCAGCAATGAGAGGGAGAACGTAAGAAAAAGTACATGGTAAATTAAGCACCAAGGCTGTTAAAGGTCCAGTTATTTTCCAGCTAGTTGCCTTCTGATTGTTCATTAAAGTACAATATCCAGCCCTGAAAAACAGCCAGGGAACGTTCGCTCATTTTTCCTGTTGGCAAGCAGTCATGGGACCTGGAGGCAGCCTGGCTCCTCAGATCTGGACATGCTGCAGCACTGCCTGGTCACAGGGAAGTGCTAATGGTGCAGTGTTGATTGCTTGCATCCACTCTTCCCTGATTTCCCTGTGCTTAGATGTGGGTAGCTTGCACATTTTCCATGGTAGAGGCACAGGACTCTGCGCAGTGCTCACGCCAAGCATGCTGGAGACAAGCCAGCAACCTCATTTTTCATTAAGAACAAACAAAATATAAGAAACGCGTTCCTCAGAGCTGAGGGCTGGAGAGTTGACCTCTGTGTCGAAAACACCAGAGGACAAGGGAAAAGAATTGATTTCTGTTTTGTAGAAATCTCATGATTTTTAAGCCAGTCTCCTGATTGTGGCAGTGCTGAGCGTGATGTTTTTAGCAATTTCTGAGTCATCAGTCCTGGCTCTCCCAGCAGGAGAAAGGAGAAGCAAAGCAACGATGTCCTAAAACACCATATTTTCAGAAATTAAAAACAACAACAACAACCAAACAGAGGGTCTGGGATGGCTTAGGAGGTTGCTCTTTTCTTGGTCCTTGACCCACTCAGCCCCCACGATAGGGATTCAGGTTGGCAGGGTGCTACCTCCTCTGTGCCCATCACTCTGCAGGGCTGGGGCCAGGGAGGTGCCAATTGCCTGGGGGTTAACACAGTACCACAGGTCCATCATGCTGCCCACAGCCGGCACCAGGGATGGTGAGACAAAGCCCATTGATACTATGGTAGATTGAGGGTGCCCCAGAGGCTAGAATCCCCAGAATCCCCCCCAACCCTACCATCATTGGTGATCGTGTCAAAAATTCCCTAAACATGCCAAACACTTTCTAAACATGCTGAGCAAGGAGTAACTGAATGGGGCTTTGAGCAACTTGGGTTAGTGGATGGTGACCCAGTCCATGGCAGGGGCATTGGAACTGGATGGATGTTAAGATCCCTTCCAACTTCTGACATGTCCGCATGGGGTGCAACGTGTAAAGGATGCATAGGCTGTGGAGGTAGCCACGTGTTTGGATAGGTGCTAAGGATACAGGCTTCTCCCCACACAACTAGGGTTACTATCAGCATCCCCCAGTGGGACTTGATGCCCACAGGGACCTGCCACAGCAGCAGATATGAGCTCCCATGCGCTGTCACTGTTGCATCCCTGGGGCGAGACATCACACCAGCAAGGATGGGGTGAAATAAGGAGCTGAGTGCTGGGTCCTTGGTGCATGGAAGGTACTGCGTGGGAGCTGCGAGACACAGCGCGTCGGCAGGCAGCAAGCTATCTCTGTGTGGATGTCTCTGCATCTCTGAAGATGGGAAGGAACAAACAAGCAGCTAGAGGGGCAGGCTGGCTGAAGCCTCAAAATACAAGGCACCATTGGCCCTGCTGTAAATACCTACCTGGATCTCAGGCTCACTGCTCTCTAAGGGAGGACTTCTGGGACAAGGACCTACTCCTGGGTTGGAGATGATTCATCTGTCACTGTTTGGGGCTGCAGAAGCTGGCAGAAAGCTCCCACACTGATTTTGTCAGAGCGCCGGGCAATAATGGAACGACACCTCAGCATGTTTGCAAACAAACACCGACTCCCTTCCTGTTTTAACACCATCTGCCACCCAACCCAATTTCCCTGCCCCTGTCCCTTCCCAAAAGTGACAGCCAGAGACAGCTCCAAAAAGCAGCTGCTCAGGCAAGCGGTGCTCTGTCTCACCCACTTTGCTGCTTAGGAGTTTCTGTCCTCCCACTGTTTCTGCACACAGCTGAGCAACTTAACCAGGCTGGGGGCTTTCTACGTGTGCTGAAATCACAAGATGGCTCACAGAGTTGGATGGGCTTCATCCTGGCCCATCTTTGCCTCCATGCCTGGAGGAGCTGTTGCAGATGTGGAGTGGAGGCAAACACTTTCTTCCCGTCTCCATTGGCTCATCCCTGCACAGGTCCTTACATCTTAGAATCGTAGAATCATCCAGTCACAGAATGACTTGGGTTGGAAGGGACCTCAAAGCCCATCCAATTCCAACTGCCCTGCTATGGGCAGGGCTGCCAAGCACCAGATCAGGCTGCTTAGGGCCCCATCCAGTTTGGCCTTGAAGACATCCAGGGATAGAGCACCCACAGCTTCTCTGTTCCAGCACCTCACCACCCTTTCAAGGAAAAATTTCCTTCTATCATCTAATCTTCCCTCAGGAGTACTTCCAGCTGGGGCTGCTTACACCTGGCAGGCATATGGCACCCACACAATGGTAAACATCTCCCCAGGGGAGCTGCACCCACTGATGTGCCTATAGGGAGCAGATAAAAGCCTCCCAAAGCAGCCAGGTTTTGGAACCAGTCTCTTATTTTCTTTCCTTGAAACAAAGAAAAAGGAATAAACAGAAGTAAATTCATACACTCAAGGAACGAGTTTGCCTGAGAAGGATCTGACTCCTCGAGGCTTCCACTAAGGTGGGGATAAAGCAGTTCCTTGAGCGAAGAGACTGGTCGAAGAAAACCTAACACTGTGCTTACAGCACTGCAGGTGGGAACCTGCCTCCGTATTTAATGGTATCACGGAGCCGCAGAAGGCATACAGAGAGTGTGTTGCATCCCACAACAACTGGAATAAGATACTAACACTTCTATGAACTCTTAACTCTATCCCTCCCTTGCCATGAACGAGGCATTGTTAATTACAGTTCTCATGCTTTCCTTTAAAGAAATAAAGGCAGTTCAGAGCCTGTGCTACACAACATTCTCATTCTCTTCTTTGCATGGCTGAGGTATCTTGCTGTCAACCAAAGAATTGAGAAGGAGCTTCCCCTTTGGAACCAGGCTCACATCTCCCAGCATGAAGGCACTCAAACTCCAATATTTAAACACCACCACTCAACAGACACAATGTCCTGATAACATCTTAAGACTCAGCCACCACTTAAATGCAAAGAGCCCAATTACTTTGTGGTAATACCAAGAAATAATGTGGACTGTCATCGACCGGCATTTTTATGCGGATGGTCTTTACACAGCGTTCATCCTTTGCATGAAAGTGAGCAGCTTGTATTTTAGAGGCTTGCTTTATTCCTTCTCCCGAGATGGGATAGATTAAGGCCAAATGAGTGTTATCTTCCTGCTCATCAACAGCCAGGCCAGGCTCACATCCATTGTAATTTGAGGCATAGTTCAAAAGAAATCTATTCAGATCTTTTCCCAAGCTCCCATTAATCATCTCCTTCACATCCCCTTTCTAGCAGCTCTCCAATACACTATTTGAAGCTGTACTGTATTAAAATGCTTAAACATACATAAGTCTATTTTTGCTCAGAAAGTCTTCAGTATTTCCCTGCTCACTGTTTTTTGGTCTCCGTGATCCCTATGGGTGGTTTCTGCCCAGCACAACTGGTCTGGGCTTTATGGAGACAGCACTGGACATCCCTGCTGTTTTAGAAGCATGTAGCCCACATTTTAAGATCAGGAGACTGAAGACAATTCTGCTGGGCATCCCCGTGATCCTGAGAAGATGGCCCTAAAAGCAATGGTATCCTTCACTGGGGAAGGACATGTCCTCTTTTGTGGGACCAAGCTCTGCAGTACCAGCCATTGCCAGAGTGAAGACATCTCTACATTAGCCTTCACCTTACAGGTGATTTTCTGCACACACACACACACAAAAGGATAAAAGCCAGCAGAGCAGCTGGCCTGGTGCCCTGGTCAGCTCACCTGTTTCAATGGGAGAATTCTTTTAGTGAGTTCTGATCTGCCAGAAGAAGAAAGCACTTCCCACCTAAGCAGCAATGTTATATTCCCAGAACAAAAACTTGCCTCTCTTTCACCAGCTAATTTCTGCCCTAGTCACTGACCTCAAGATGAAGCCATCTGTCCACCCTCCAGTAGCCTTTGTGTTGTATACGAAAATGTCACGGGATGCAGAGCTGATGATCATTGCAAGAGTCAAAATGGAAAGAAATTCCATGAACTCACTGCATTTCAGTTTTCTCATCATCCTCTTTTTGCCTTCTTCTACGCGTAGCAAGTCACCTCAGGTTTTCATGTGATACCCAGGGCAAACTGATCCAACGCCTGATTTAGTGGTTGACAGCCCGGCCCACAGCATGGGAATTGGAACTAGATGACTTTTAAGGCCCCTTCCAACCCAGGCCATTCTATAATTCCATGATTGTATGATTTTATTCCATGACTAAGGAATTTAAGATCCAGTTTGCTAATAATTTTTAAGCAACTTAAATATGTTTCATACACTAGTTGCCTCCACAGTGGCAGGGCTATTTAATGGCCACAAGAAGGGTAAACCCTTGCCCTACTTACCAGGTAGCATGGTTACAACCATCAGGTTGGTTATAAAGTCTTGCTACCCCCATGACTGAAATACCTTTTCTTGGTGAGCATCACCTATTCTCAGCGCAGAACACAGGGCCCTTTTCACTGGCATTTCACTCATGCCTTGAGGATCTCCAAGGCTTTTCATGGCCTGTTTCACTCTTCTGTTAATCAGCCCCTCACCCAGTTCTGCACGCTGACAACTCTTTGTGCTGCCCTACACTGAGCATTCAGCCTCCACCTCCCCTGCTCTGCCAGGCTGTGTCTGAAGGATGGGCTGCTGGTGTCCTTGGAGACTTGATTCACTGTGGCACTGTAATTGCTGCAGAGGAAACTGGTTCTGTTTGGTTCAAATACAGGAACTCAAGGTGCAATCCCTGCAGATAAACAAAGCTCTGAATGATGCTCTCCCTCCTCAGTCCTTTCTCCAAGGGCACAGGGAACTAACCCTACTTGCAGCTATTTCAGCGTGAGCCCATCACATAAATCCCAGTTATTCTGTCCTGTAAGTGTCCTAACCCTTTATAAATCCCTGCATGCATTTTCATGTAGAAGTAGTATATCTATGGATCCTGGTTTGACATTTTCCTTCTAATTCTTGCAAACAATCTTTACCTGACAGGTTTTGGTTATGTCCCAGGTATCTAAGACTAATATATTTTTATCTCTGTGTTTGTGTTGTAGAGGAACAAACCAATAGCCAGGAGGAGTTCTCCAAAGCAAGCCCACATATCAATGTGGCACTCAGCAGTGGATTCAGCCCTCTTTTGCCCTTCAGGATATATATTCCTTGATGGGTGTTGTGTGTGCTCCTGTTGAAGCTGACAGGCAGTTTAACTCCACATTTATGCTGTAAAGTCCTTTGTCATCTCTTAGGAAAGGTATGGTGTATGGGTCTTCCGCCTCATCAAAATCAAAAGCTTCCTACTCCCTTCCTTCACGTCTGAATGAAATACTGGCTTTTTGAGGCTGTTTCTGAGAGCTACCATTTCTTTTTCTGGCCACACATCCCATCTTGAGGCATACATGACCCTAGGCTACTTCATAGGTAGAATTTGTTGCAAAATAGAGTCTTCTTTTAGAGGAGAAAAAAAAAAATCCTTTCCTATTTCACGGTCGGCCAGCTCACTTGTCTCTGCTTTCCAAGTGTCTTCTCAGCATTTCAGTTTCCTCCTTTGCCACTGCTGACAGCCCTGTTCTGGGCCAGGTGAAGTGTTCCTCCACCAGCAATCAGCAGTGGTTTATGGCACTCATAACGATGAAATTCCATCTGTCTCACAGCAGATCCCTCAGGAGGCTGCTAATCAAACAACATTCAATTAGCCCCTCCAGCTCCACCACATATTCCGCTACATCATCTCTTCATCCTTCTATGAAGCTCAAAGAAGCCTACAAAATTGCTTGGCTGTGGTGCACAATACTCTGTTACATCTTGTGCAGCTCTTCTGAGCATTTATCTCCTGGTTTCTGAGATTGTAAAAACTTTTTAAAGGTGAGTGGGTTTTATTGCTTTAGAAATCAATTCTGCTTGGTGTCTGTTGGTTCTTATCTATAATCTACTCTGAAAGAAAATAGTGGCCCAACTATTCACTATATTGCTGGCAATCCTCATTTTCTTCATTAAGGACCTCCATTTTTCCCCAGAAGTTTTCAATTTTAGCTGTATAAAAGGACCTCTCAGGTCAGAGCATGCTCTTGACTCAGGCTGGGAACCTGTTTCTTTGCTTAACCTGTTGCTATGTTTAACTCTTTTATGAATTCCTACTCACAAACCAGAAAGTAGTATGTTGAAGGAAACAGGGCTTGATCCCAAAAGCATTGGGCAACCCCACTCCAACCTTTTTATCTTCATTAGTATAACCTTTACTTTCGCCTCCAGAGATTTATTGCAGTGATTTTAGTAAGGAGACTCAGAAACACGTGAAGGAGGAATTGAGATCTTTCTCTGCTTTAGTACTGTTGGGGCAAAGGTACATTGATTTGGGGGGACATTAGCCACACTGCATCTGAGTAATGCATACCTGATTTGTTATTCAGGATGTTAACTGTGTCTTCCAGCCTCGCTTGGTCCGAATTAGCAAAAGAGACAACACTTATCTGAATTGCTGTAATTGATGAGGACTGAGAAGCCATGATAAGATCTGGAGTTAGATGATACAATCTAGACTCTTCCCCACAACACTGCTGGATTTTAACAGGACTTTGTCAAACCTGCTAAGTGAACATGATAATGTGATGGAGAGATATGTTGTCCCCACCCACCCAGAAATATCCTACAAAAAAATCAGATAACAGACTTTGAATAAGAATGAAAGTCCTGCCAAGCCACCAGAAAGAGTCCGAACTTGGATGAGACACAGTCTGAACCACAGGAGAGATTTCTGTTTTACTCAAACCTTTTCATTCATCATTGGTTTACTCAGGCTGGGAACCTGTTTCTTTGCTTAACCTGTTGCTATGTTTAATTTAACTCCTTTATGAACTCCTACTCACAAACCAGAAAGCAGTATGTGTGACAACCTTTCATCATCTACATGCTGCATTTGGTTTGGAAGCAATGAGAAAGGAGCTTCACAAGAAACTTCACTGTCTTGTGTAAAGCAGCTACAATGGCACAGATCCAGCTGGTGAAGGAGGTGGACAAACTGCATGGCATGTCACAAAAACATCTGTTCTTCAGCAGCGCCTTCAAGACCAGGCTAGATGAGGCCACAGGCAATATGATCTAGGACCTTATCCAGCAATTGGCAACCCTGTCTGCAGCTGTTGGAACTGGAGGATCTGAGATTCCTTCCAACCTAAGCTATTCCATGATGCTATGACTTACTGACCCACTCTGCATTATCATCATTATCAATAAAGGGACATACCAAAGGTTTAATACAGCACTGTGTGTTGCATAGGCAGTAGACTACTCTCAACATTTAGAGGGCAAAGCATGTGCTGGACTCCCCTCTAGGTACAGCCTCTTCTTACAACCAGATGAGAATGGACAGATTTAATGAAGCATGGAAGTGGGATCAGGAAAGGTCCATCGCATTCTGCTGCTGGGGGTCTCTGAGATCCTGATATGTGACATGTTTCCTCTGTGGCCCAAACTGCCATCGCTAAAGTATATGATTTTTTTTTCTTGCAATACTGCCATTGCCGAAATACACTGTCTCACTTTAGCTCTCTAGACATGACCACAGCACAGATACTTGGCAGTGCTGACAGCTGGAAGCATACTTCCATCTCATTTCCTTAGGTGTCAGCACATAATGTCACGGCACCAGGCGAGACACTTCATGGCCCAGTGTAACAGAAGTGACACAACACGCTGAAACCAACACATGACAAAAACCCAAGGTGCATACACAGCCATTCCTGAACCTTTTGAAGATGGCAGGAAAAGGCAGCAGTGGGAATGGACACCCTCACAACCTCCAGTAGATGAATTGGCAGAACCTCCAGGCTTGGCTGGGCTTTGCCTTCATTGCCACCTTCCTCTGGGGAGCAGAACAGCTCTGGACATCAGGTCACTAGAGAGACAGGGGGTGTGAAGCCTTGTGTAGCTCATTAGTAGCTAACAGCCATTGTCACTTGGCTGTCACTGTTAAGAGAAGTGACAGCAGACTCAGCTGTCACCAGAGAGGTACAATTGCAGCTTGCACAGGCACGCCTCAGGGAGAACTGCAGGGCAGGACCTATAGACCCCTGTACGTCCATCCTGAGATGATGGTGGCTAACCTATTCTCAGTGTTATAAAGTGTCATATGGCAACCAGCTCCAAGAACATTCAGTTGTGCCTCATGTAGATCTGTCTTGCCCTTTGCCCCTCTGCCAAGAACTGCACCCTCTGCTGCTGGCCATACCCCCCCCCCCCCCCCCACTGCTCTTTTTCTTCTGCAGACAAATAGATGCAGACAGATCCAGATCTGTCTTATTCTGACTGTTCTGAATGAGAGGCTCTCCCATACCACAATGACAGCTTTGTAGAGTACTCCAAGATAGACTGATAGGGTAAAATCCATGGGTTAGAATAACACGAGGTGGCAGAATAGCACACATCCCCAAACATTCAGCTTTCCAACAGGGTGTCCTGCCTCTAGCCTGGCCACATAGGCAGGCAGTCAAAACTGAACTGAGTTTCTTGTCCCCTTCACCTCCAAAGCTGAAATTAAGTCCTGCAGTCAGGGAAGGAGCATTACAGGTGGCCTTGCATTTGGAAACCCTCTGCCAAAGACAAACTTGCAGCCACAGAAAGCTCCTCCTTGAGAAGGAGTGTGTCCATGACCATTTTGGAGTGATCTGACCTTTTTCATGGAGATATATACCTCCCTGTCAATGGCTCATAAATGGATGAACAGCTCAGCTCTTTTTAATAGAGTTAGGCACAGGGTAATAATAGACTTGTGCAGCTCTCTCTCCTTGCTTAATTCATCTTTCTACAAATCATTAGCATTGTTGGAATAACTGCTATCATTAGCTTGGATTCCTGCTCACAGCAGCTCACAGCCATGCTGTGGTGCCCCATACATGGGAAACAGGGTGCCCTGCTTATGTTTGCCCAACAGAGGCTTGGGGCAGGTCTTTTCATTCTCCTGTCAAAGGAAGAAAGGTACAGACAAAGCTTCTTTCTTTCCCCAGCAAAGGGATCTGTGCAGCAGATGCCAAGACCCCATCTGCAGCATAAGCCCAATGCAGCTAAAAGCATTGCAAATATCTCCCCATGTCTCTGAAGATGTTGCTAACCTAGATGAATGAACCTGAGGCTTCCATACATAAGCAAAGGATGCTCTCCTGTTGTCATTCATCCTGCAAGGATGACACTTACAGACAAATAATGTAGAACCAGGGATAGGACAAGGGGAAATGGTTTCAAACTGAAAGAGGGGAGATTTAGACTGGATATAGGGAAAAGGTTCTTTTGTTGCTGTCACTTTGTTTTTAAACAGTAAGGGTGATGAGGTACAGGTTGTACAGAGAGGCAGTAGATGCCCCATCCCTGGAAACACTCAAGGTCAGGCTGGACAGGACTCAGCTCCTGATGGAGTTGCAGGTGTCCCTGTTCACTGCAAGGGAGTTGGACCAAATGATCTTTAAGGATCCTCTTTCCAACTCAAACTGTTCTATGATTCTATGAAAACTGTACCTTCTGCACTTATTTTCTTCATTTCTGAGCCATTTCATAGCAATGATTTCCCTGCATAGTATCAAGCATGCTCCATGTACCCTAACAAGCCAAGCTGATATTCCTCTTGAAGTGTTGGCAGCTTCTGTTATCTGATTCACTTTTCACTGCTGTGCAGAAAGACAAATACTGCACTGGTCTGAGCTGACCACATGCTGGGCACAGCCTGGTGCTGGATCAGAGCACATTGCCCCCAGCCCTGCTCTGGGCAGGCCAGAGAGAGCTCTGATTGCTGCCACCACTGCCTCCAGGTTCCTTACAGAATGCATTTCTTGGCATGGAAATACATGCTTCAGTTCAGCAGAAAAATAATTCAAAGCCCAACCTTATGGTTCTTCAGATTCCAGATTGCTATCACAGAATAGAATCATTAAGATTGCAAAAGACCATTAAATTCACCAAATCCAACCCACCATGCCCACTGACCATGTCCCTCTGTGCCACATTTCTATAGACCACAACTCCAGCAGCTCCCCTGGCTACCTGTGCTTAACCACTCTTTCTGAGAACTTATTCCTAATATCCAACCCAAGCACTGTCATGGAAGCAGATGGGGTCCAACCTTCTGGCTGCATCTACAAATGTATTAGCATTGCAGAATCGCCCTTTAATTAAGTTTTCTGTGTTTGGTTTATAAGCATAGCAGTCTGGAGGTGATGACAGCAGAACACAGAATGGGGTCCACAGCTTTTTATGCACATCAGGGCACATCACACACCCTCTTTTGTGGGCAGCCCTAAATGACATCCCTGGGATTACACATGCAACAAAGAACAGCAATTGGCTTGGGTTTGAGAGCATTGTGTGATTTTTCCAGCAATCTGAAATGGTCATTGCCTAGTAGTCTGTTTTTTTTCTGTGTTAAAGAAAATACACTAATCAGAGTGCTTTATGTTTACAGTTATTGTGCAACAGTTTTAACAAGGAAGAGGGAGGGAAGAGTGAGGAACAAATTGATGCGGTGTGGATGTGAAAGCAAGGCAAGCCCTCTCCCCACAAAGAAGAAAATAAGGTCAATCATTCCTATAGCAGTGCTACCATCTGCAATTAATGAAAGCTCACATGAGACCATGGTCCTCACAGATACCACGAGTGAAGTTTGCAGAAGCAAGAGACCTGTAAAGCACACTGCTTAAAGGCATTGCATCCTCACAGTACAAGCTGTGCACAGCTCTGATGCAAGTTTTTCCAGTAAAGGGCCTATGTTTGCTTACATGTGTTATCAAACCTGCTCAGACATTTGAAGTCAAAGGATCCTGAGCCAGGTTTGCACACATTGTGCTCTTTTATAGAAGGTGTCTGTGGTGAGTTCTATCAGCCCTGCAATCAGCCTGCCACAATGTCATGGATTTCCAGCCAAGTTTGAAGACAGGGCAGAAATAAGGCTGTATAAAAATATGCTCTGGGACTGACCATGAACAAGGTCCTCAGATACAGATAGCACCATAAAGCTGTATGCTCTTCCCCAGTGCTTGTCCTACAAAGCAGCTTCTAACAAGCTCTTTACAATACCAAAGTATTACTGGGAATACCAATAGTAATACACAAGAAAAAAGTTGACTCACTCAGATGGAGATAAAGGATCCCAGCTGCAGAACACTCTTTCTCAAGAACAAGTCTTCATCCAGAAAGCACTCCCTCATCAGAGGCTAACCCTTAAATGAGCCTGGGAGGGGGAGGGAGGTGGAGGTGAATCCTGGGTCCACACCTTCTGGTCACGTGGGAAGCACAGGTAAATTGTTTATATCTGTGCTTCCTGGATCAGCTGTATCCCTTCATCAGGTGCTCAGTCATCAGGCTGCTACCCAACACTCCACACCTAGCATCAGTACAAATGGATCCTATCCAAATCTTGCTTATGGAGAAACATCCAAAGAATCTATGGCCATAAGATTCTGTTTTACTCATTGCTCCATATGCAAGAAGCTCTTTTCATTCAAGCCATGTGATTTAAATGTAATGGAGACAGTTGATTGGGCTCTGAGCACCTGATCAAGCTGTAGATGTCCCAGTTCATTGTAGGGAAACTGGACCAGGTGACCTTTAAGGGTCCCTTCCAACTCAAGCAATTCCATTACTCTATGGTTCCATGAGTGCTATGGCGGTGGCAGCACAGCCCAGAAGGTTCACTGCGCTGTTTTGAGATGGGAGGCCAATCTGAAGATTGCTCTGATGTGGGGTAACACAACAGAGCCACTGGGGTGAACAACCAACCCTACAGTGGCTGTGGCAGGAGACTGGGTTGGGAAATAAAAGGAAATAAAAGGTAAAGGATAAGGTAAAGGATAAAAGGAAATAAAAGGTAAAGGATAAGGAGATTAGACTATAGCTTCTCATTGTCACTGTGCCCAGTAAAGCAGGTGACCTAGACCTCCAGAAGCTTTGAGGGAGCCAACACTACAATGCTTGGTCCTATTTCACTGAAGAGTTTTGCTGTTTTTGCTTGCGGAAGAAGGAAGTTCTGCATCCTCTGCCATCATTTAACTGCTATGTTAGATGCATTCCATGTGGCCAAGTACCTGTGAGCACCAAATGAAAAATACAATCATAGAAGGATAGAATCATTTGATTTGGAAAGGACTATTAAAGTCCAACTTCCCTGCAATGAAAAGGCACACCTACAGCTCCATCCAGCCTGACCTTGAATGTCTCTGGGGACAAGGCATCTACCACCTCTCTGGACAAAATAAATCCCGAGCTAAGTTCTCTGGGATACCCATTCTCTGGGTAGGATGATGAAGAAGAGGATAGACTTACCTACACTGGGGATTAAATCTCACTTCATGCTTTCCCCTAAAATTGTGCTCACTCTGCTCAGGAGTATTCCCTCTGTTCTGGTATAGTCTGTGCCTTTCAAACAACTCAGAATGAAGCATTTTTCTCCAGCCATGGAAGTGAACTTCTCCTGGTTGCCTGGGCTCTGCTCGTGGTGGCTGTTACCCTGCTCCTCCTGTTTCTCTCTGATGTCAAACAGAAGGGCATCCACTTCTTGGCCATGGTTGGGTGTTGTGACTCATTTAAAGCACTCCCCAAGAGGACACTTCACATTGCTGCCTGAGCTGCTTAATTCCCATCACAAAAGCGGTGCTAAAGCTAATGCACAGCGAGAGCCCTAGAGGGAAGTTCTTCAGGAGGAGGTAAGAGCCAATATGTAAAGTGGTTAATGAGCTTGTCAGACAGCAGCACATTGGGTTACAGCTACCAGAAGTGGTTAGAGACAGACAAATGCTCCTCTTCTCCAGCACTGAGCACCTTAACATCTGTCTCTGCCCCAGGACCAGGGGCGTTAAGAGCAGACAGGGCTGAAAGGAAAAGCATATATTGGAACCCATTTGAAGTAAATTCCCCCTAATGTTTAGAGGCAGCAGGAGGAGAAGCACACACAACTCCATCCCAGGATGTGTTCCTCCTCTCTCTGAAGAGTCAGGCCACTAAACATAGTTCTTCTGTGATCCCTCCCAAAGCATCAAGATTGAAAAGAGCAGCACTGATGTACAGGAAAATGGAGTTGTAAAGGGGAAAATCAGCTTTAGGAATAGTAGGAGGAGAACCAGAACAAGTGTTACTTCTTTATGTAATCTAGATTAAGTTAACAACATTTCCTTAATAGTAACAGGTCAGTGAGGACTGTACATCTAATAGATTTTGCATAGCTCACAGGATGAACTCAGAAGCTGGAGGAGAACAGTACCTGGCATTATGTGTAATTCAGTGATGGCACTGTACAGCAAGAAACCAGCATGTCTTAAAGGAGCCTGAGAGCTGAGAAGGATGTAGAAAAGAGGAAAAGTATTTAAATGGAGAGAGCTCAGGTTGTGTAGATTTGCCATGAACTTGACTAAAGCACAGATAATAGACAGAAGTGGAGTGGAAGTGAAGGGAAAACATCAAGAGCAACTTTCCCACTCCAAGTGAGATGAAATTCACCTAAAGTTTCTCTCTCCACCTCAAAGTCCAAGAGGTGTGTTGAGTCATGCCACCATTCCTCTGCTTTACTCACCCAACCTGACCATTCACATGGTGGCTGAGGCACAGGGCTGAGCTGCAAGAGCATACACTGGAGAAGACTGACTTTGCACACCTTCATCTTTCCTCATTCATTTCTTCTCTCAAGTAAGTATAACCCAGAAATAGTCGCTGCTCAAAAGGTGTGATGGAGCTTGACCTTTTAATGCCATTAATGTGAGATGCGCCTAAATCAAGGATCTCGTCTCAGCACCATGCTAATTTATTCTCTTTAGGCCTTCAATCTCCTTCCCCATAGAAACCATAATTCATGGAAACGTGTAAGAGATGGACTTGAGGCAAAGAACAAGGACAGGACAAATCATGCTAATTTAATTTGCTTGCTTAATTACATTTCATATCTCATTCGTTTGAGATATACAGATGAGTAAAATTCATGTGGACACAGACATTGGAATGCCAAAAATAAAGTCATGAGCAGTTTCATCATTGAGTTGTGCAGAAAATGAAAGTGAGAAAAGGAGAGAGAGAATGTGTTAGTTAGCAGATGCAGTAAGGGGACAGGGAAAATACAGTTTGTTCCTTCTATAATGACTCTGACCTTATCTTTCCTTTTCCCCGCTCCTCTGTAAATATTTTGGCCTTCTTAATTCTACGTTTTCCCATTCTCATCTTTGTTTTGCTGCACAAACCATCATTTTGCAGCAGCAGGTTCCCTGGGCCCTCTGTGGTCCACTGAAATATTTCTAGTAGATAGCCAAAGGGAGGTGCAATGACTATGTATTCTTCCAACCCAAATCAGTCAGAAACTGATCCTAAATGAGTAGGGCTTCTGGCTTTATCCTTCTGAAGTGATTAGAAAGAGCATCAAAGGAAAACTGAGATCTGTCAGTTCTGTGCCACTCAGAGCTTCAAATCCTAATTTTATTGCTGTGTTGTATCTTGAGAGCAGCTGGGAAGAGTTGAGAATCTGGGCCTCTATCTTCACACATCCAAATCTGTCTTTAAATCTCACTTCTTCAGACAATCTCTCCTTACTATTTTTCAGCATCGACAAGTTACAGGTGCCTCCATCCTCTTCTCTGATGCCTACTTGTCATCTTCGGAGTTGTTGCTTTGGAAATGGACTAATTCCCATCTGCAGCATCTCTGTTCCATGCCAGCTACTCACAAGATATTATAACTGTCACTATTTGTCACTGTTATTAGCAATAAACATGATGACAAAATTATGTTCTTTAAAATATCAGTCGGTGGCCAGATATAAAGCTTCACAGATATTGATTACCACGTTCATTCAGCTAAACCAGAAACTGTGAAGACTGACACTGCTGCAGAATCGTGTAATTGTCACCAAAAGCGTCTCCAGTGACCACGTCCCTCAGTGCCACATCTTCATGGTCTTGAACACCTCCAGTGACAGTGACACCACCACCCCCTGGGCAGCATGTGCCACTGCATCTGAGAATAATTTTTTCCTAATATCCAACCTGAACCTCCCATTGCTCAGCTTCAGGCCATCACCTCTTGTCCTGTTGCTGTTACCTGGGAGAAGAGGCTGTTTCCCATCTCATTACAACATCCTTTCAGGAAGCTGTCGAGAGTTGCCAATTTCTGTCTGTAAGAGAGAGTTCAGCTGCATAAGCATGAGCCATGAGATGCCAATGGCTTTCAAGATCAGACCACAGGCTCTGGTTTTGTGTTATTTGTGAGCACAGACATAAGCATTAGGTCTTTAAACATTTTTTTTTTTTTCTTCTCTGCATCTCAACCAATCCCACCTAACACTCATTTTTATCTGCACAGCATACTAGGATTGCTTTCAGCAACAGCTTGCAGGGTAACTACTTATACTTCATGCTGCAAAAATAAACACAATAAGAAAAAGTTGTATTTTATATTTTTATATTTCTGATGCAGTGGAAGTCAACAAATGAAAAATTTAACTTGCCGGAATCATCTCCAGTCAGTATTGCAAAGAGCACAGCTCTCAAAGAAGTGAGTGACACACTGTAAAGCATCATCATTGGCCTGGGCTGACGCTGCTTGGTCCAACCAGCACATTAACAGCCATCTGAGTAAGATGAGTGTCCAAAGCCTGGTGGGAGAGATTCGTCTGACCCAGCATTAGTCCTGGCAGTTGAATGTCTCCATCGGAGCTGAACAGCCTGACTCCTCCATATCCCTGCAGCGAAGCAGACACTTTTATTGTGCAGTTTGGCTCATCCTACAATGGATGCTTTAAGGCTAGATAAATCACACCAATTTTTCTCCATTGACAGTGGAGGAAGTCTAGGGTGACTAGTTCAGTCAGAGATCCCTACCCTGGGCAAGCTGCACCTCCCTGCTCTGCCTGATTCCCATCAGAACAAAATCATCTCCTTTGGTGAAATACGGCTGTGAGTTCTACGACCACGGCCACAGCCTCAGTGATGGCCAATTTGGGGCACCAACGAAGAAGCGCCAGAGATACATCCTGCGCTGTTGACTTCTGCCCCTGTTCCAGCCAATTCACTACTCCCATGCCACGCAAACCCTTAAAACACAAGGCCAGTGCCTTCTTGCACACTCTGTAATAAGCATTTATCTTCAGGTAGGTTTGGATCAGGAAGTTATTTGGCATTTTCCCAGTAGATTCTTGAGCACACAGCATTCATAAATGCACCGAATCAGCCTGTCCATTTTGTCCATTTGTCCATTGTCCACGCACCAAATTTTCCTGTCCAGGTCTAGCACCATGAAACACACTGAGCAGACTTTCAATATTATCCAAATGAAAATGGTTTCCTTGAAAAAAGTCCTTCAGCATGATTTAAGCTGAATCAGGTCTAAGCTGGACTATATAAGTATCATTGTTAGGCCTTATTGCTACAAAACCAGTAAGTACTGGGAGCTTTGCTCTTTGCCCAGGAGGTAGAGCTCATGTCAGGCAGCATAAGGCAGGCTGCCAGGCAGGAGGTAGACATGGCTACAGACACAGTTTTTTCCAGATCTGCCCTCTGAGATCAGCGAACAAGCTTTCTGTGAGTGAAGGAGATTTCCCATGCATGTTACATGTCAAAGGTAGGCAAGTACAAAGGGTGCCTGAAAGCAGCACTGATCTCGTAGTTCAGGTGGGGCACAGGTGAAAACTACTATCCTTGGGTGAAAACTAGGGAACAATCTTCATCTCTCATTATGTCTAAAACAGTTCAAACTTCTCCATCTCCTTAGGACCTTTTATGGAAGTGTCTTGATTTTTCTGCAGAAATAAAAATACTTCACTAATTGTTCAAAACTTTGTCATTCCTATTTGGAAATGCCTCACTTTCTTCCAGAGCTGCATTTGTCTCATCCCGTGCTCCTATTACTGTCATCATGACCTGCAGATCAGCTGGATTACATCCTGTGTTTCTGTGTAGCTTTTGGAAACTCTTGTTTGTGGCGCACATGGACAACACAAAGACTTGGGCCATGGGAGGCAGTGGATGAAGCACATTGTGATTTCCTGTTGAAAGATCAGGGCAGCTCCCATCTTACTTGCTTTTCCAGGCTATCTGCAACCTCAAGCAGATCTTTCTGAACAGATTTGCCCCTTTTCTGGATTCAAGGATTATGAACATCACAGCAAGAAACACTTCTCATGTAAACATATTAAAGACCTGGGACACCTCTAAAATAGTCTTTTTTTTTCCCACCTCACACCTTGCACCCACCTGGAAACACTGAAATGTTATATCTCCAGACAGCTGGAGCCTTATACACATCACTTAGAATCACAGAATTATAGAATCATAAAGATGGGAAAAGAGCACTAAGATCATCTAACCCAATCGCCAGCCCATCCCACCAGACCCAGTAACTCACAGCCCTCAGTGCCACATCTCCATAGTTCTCGAACACATCTAGGAATGGTGACTCCACCACCTTCCTGGACAGCCTGTTCCAATGTATCACAACATTTTCTGAGAAGAATTTTTTTTCCTATTTCCTGATTTTTTCACTTGGTGAAAGAGTGGTTAGGGCTGCTGCCTGCTCTCTGGAAAAAGCTCAGATTAAGGTACTGGAATCCTCAGCCTTATTTTTCGGGCATTTAGAGAGAAAAAAAAAAAGAGACTAGAAATGAACAGACATATTTGCCAGTAAGCACTTAGGAACCATAATATTGTGCTCTGGCTGAATGGTAGAGCCAACCAAACTACATTTACTGTATTTCCTTCCTATCAAGCATATTTCAGCCATAGTAAAAAAGAAAAAAAGGGCATCAAAATGCGGCCAAGTTGTAAAACCTGACCATCTGCAGGGCGGCTGGTGGAAAGCCATTTTTCTTTGCCTTAAGAGACATTTTTCCAAAGCTGTCAAACAGCTATCACCAAAGACCCACTGGAATATTTACTAGCCCAACATCTGTCAAGAAATTACTAGCTTATTAAAGGTATATTGTTAGTTACTGGCATTAGACGTCTATTAACATGAACTGAAAACTCAGAATTATTTAGGTCTCACTGAAGTTAATGGGAGCTTTAGCATTAACTGTTGACTGACCTGATGGAGTTGACTCATGGCAGACAGAACAGCGGTGGGTTTTTGCTCAAGCCACATACCTGTGAATGAAGACATACAGGGACATGATCTCAGGGAGGACACACATGAAGGAAAAGGAGTATTTCAGACAGCCCAACCACTTTGGGGTATTCATTTAAACATTATCGCCTGGAGTATCTCTGCTTAAACTGGACGTGCACAATGGGATGTGCAGGTGTTTGCTTTCAAGTGAGGCTACCCATCCAGACATCCACATCAGCACCATGGTATCAGCAGTTAAACCCTTTGCAAGGGGTGGCCCTTACGCAGCTGAAATTCAGCCCCTCACCCACAGCCCCTGACACTTATTAACGACACATTTTCTAAGCCACATGTGTCTGAAAGGCATGTGAAAGAACTAGTTGGTGTGTAATTAGCATTGCTGATATTTATACCATTAAGGATCCAGGGAGAAACAAGGGTACACCACATACTCGTTGATTGGAGATTATTATGTTTCTGCTGATGCCAATATTTCAGTGTAGTAATTTGCCCTCTCTGTTCTCCCCTTCCACGTAAGCCAGTTTTGCAGTCTTCAGGGACAGATTTGATTGTGCCTTTTAGTCAAGTCGAGAGGGTCTAACCTTGCTGTCACACGCAGCAGTAACAATAGGCTATCCAACAGAAAACCTTAGTTTTTCATTAATACAGACTTCATGGCCAATGCTAGGTTAAGAGTTAAACTTTTAGTTATCAGATCCCTTGTGTGATATAAACTATCATTATGAGATACATTTTCTTTCCATTATGCTGTAATAAAACCCTCCTCCTTATAATATAAATATATACATTTCCTCCGAGGCATCCTATTTGCTAAAGAACATCATGGAAATCTAATCTCCTTTTAATCAATAAAACACCAAATGATGTTTCTATTTAATGCAAACTTTGCTCCTTACCATGTAATGAACCTGTTTCTATTAAGAACACAGCCATTAATGGAATAAGTAATGCATTACTACTATTCCACTGCTACAGTCAGGTTTCTCTTAGTATTTCCATTATAAACCCCTCTATTTAAGGATCTGCAATTTGCTGTGAGCTGATGTTTTGCCCATAAAATCCTTTTATACTGCTTGAGGGCTCGGTGCAGGGGGCTTGGGTTGGGAAGAAGGTTACAGTTGTCATCATGCATAGGGGCTCTCTTGCTCAGCCACATACTCACTCGATGACCCTGGCCAAGTCATTTAGCCTTTCAGAGCTTCAGTCAATCTAAATGGAAAATGGTCTGAAAATGAGAGAGGCCTCGGAGATGCGAGAGATCCAAGTTTAACTACATGTAAAAGGATGGCTCTAGGGACTGATAATGGACTGGTGAGACTTTTGCATTTGGGACATCAGTACAATTTATTGTAGGTCAGTAATGAAAAGAAAATGGAAGCATGGCATTTTGCCAAGAATAAGAACTGTGAGTGAGTGCTCAAACCACTTGTGATGGGCGGCTGTGAGAAGAAATAAATAGCTGTAATTTGGGCCAGAAAATCCTTATGACCCAAGCTGTGCTTTTGGAAAACAGCTCTCTATTCCTATATTTTTGTCAGACTATCGCTGGAGGAAGTTCAGGACCTTCTTCTTCATAAGATGCTCACTCAGAATATTTTATATCCATATTGGGTTGCAGTTCATTTCAGTCATACTGTTTCTATTATCTGATAAATGACAGGGCTTTCAAGGGACAGAATAAGAAACATGTATTAGGAAACTCTGGCATGTGTAATCACTGGTGCAGAAGTTGAAGATAACTTGAGGATTAACAAACATTTTGATAAGCAGGCAGCAAACTAAAACAAGAGGCCAGCTGAATTTCATGCTCATATCTTCACGGATGCTGTTACATCCCATGCAAGCAGATCAAAGTGAGAGACTGGAACCTCTGCCACGACACGAAAGAAAACATGGCTGCACCTAGCAAAGCTAGCTAGTTGGCATAGTGGTTTAAGGCAGCAGTGTTAAGAAAGTTTGGATTGTAGGCTGATTTAGTTACTCTAGCTCAAGCTGAAAGGAAAGACATAGTGAAAGGGAAGGTGCTATCTGGAGCTAATGTCCAAGTTGCCTTTAATTCACTCTTGTTCCAACCTGGGTGGCAAGCTTCTTGCAAGGGAGTTGTGTATTAAATGTTTTCAGTGCATGAGGAAACCCTGGCTGCAGGAGAACTGGGAAGGCTATCAGCTCCCCTTTCTTTTCTCCCTCATCCCTGTATAGTGAAACTGGATAAAAGTAAATCTGGACCTGGGAACACTTCAGCAGGAGACACCACAGCTCCAGACCCTCCTGGATGGGTGGTACATAAGACTGGAGAATGTTCATCCAGCACTCCTGGAAAAGAAGATCTTCAACCCTCAAGGCAAGGCAGTGAGGGTCAGTAAAAGGCCTGCTGTTATTAATCCAGTAAACAGAAGATATTTCCTAGGACTTACTGCCATCTTCAGTTTTCAGGCAAAGAAAAGTCATGGATGGCATGGCACCACTTCTCAGTCTGGTAGTGGCACTAGCCTCACAACTACTATGTCTGTTGCCTGCACATGTAAGTAGAGTTTCTTCCACTGTGTTCAGCTCACATTTCCTAGTTTTGCTTCACAGGCGTGAGTGTACAAAATGCTTTCTAGGCATGGGAAGAGATCTCGCTTTCATCTGGCTGCCTGACCCCAGTGTCATACATATTCCCTGTCTCTAAAAAAGCAAGAAGAAAAATGAGAATTCTGCAACTGGAGGTGCACAAGGCATGAATACAGCTTAAGGTCATTCGGGATCCCCATAGTGGAATCAAAGTTAGTTTTCTAAATTCCAACAGAAGACTTCAATCATGGGGTGGGTGAGGTGGGATACACGATATACAACAATCTTTGACAAAAAAAGCAATGGCTGGGTTGTGTTTCCTGCGTCTGAACCTCAAGGAAGACAGGCTTGGAAGAAGGACAAATCTACTCATGTAATTCACCTGACAGTAACAGCAGCACTGGTGGAGGGGACAGAGCAGGAAATTGGCAGAGAGAGCCATCATGTCTGGAGGCTTTATCCTAGCACAGGTAACACATTCTTTATTTCACATTTATTTTCTTGCCATGTTAAGGAAGGGGAAAATAGACATGCTTATTTCTCCTGCTCATTTTCCTGGACCATCTGGTGCTGCAGCAGAGATGACATATCACTGTGAACAAGGGGAAGATGTCACAGTTTTCACTAATAGCTGTGGGAGGAAAATAATTATTTTAAAAGTATGTGGGTTGTACAGACCGTACTTGTTAAGTCAAACTACCGGCAAACTTATTTCAGACATGAAATGTTTGATATTAAATAATCAGTAATGCTAGAGATCAGCAGTCCCAGCCATAAGGGCCAGGCTCACTTCTACACCTACCACGGCTGTAAGTCAGGTACCAGTTCACTAAAGCTCATTCACACTCTTTGGCATTTCCTGGATTGAATAAGAATGAGAAATTATAGACAAGCCTGTGCCACAGATTGTTCGTACCATGTACATCAGTGATTGCAATCAGGTAGGGAAACAGGTCAGGATAAGAAGTAAAGCTGATAACATGACGTATCACCTTCCAAGCAATGAGAAGAATATATTGATTTCGTTCTGATCCTTTCTATATTGTTTCTCTAAAGTCCTCGGGGCATCCATGTAAGCTTACAACTCTAGATAATTTCACAATAAATAATAATCAAACTTGGAAGCACTAAAGATGTGAAAAGAAATGAAACACTTGTCCTACATAGGGAAACTCAAGAAACATAATTCCGATGAACAGGAACAAGTGAAATTTGCAGTTGTTCAACAGTTTTAGGGGCCTTTTGGAAATGTCTTGAAAACTATCTGATTCTGCCCAGAAACCTGCGAGATGTGTGAAATAATAATTGAAAATAGAGCTTTATAGAAATCACATGGAATGATTTGACTCATAAGTAGTCTTCTTTTTTGGAATGAAATGAACATTTCCTCTTCTTCCCCCCAAACAAATCTGTTGCACTGAAATGTTGGTATTTGAAAAATGTTGATAAACTCTAGTTACAATGAGAGCTAGTCAGAAAATGGAAACAGATTTGGTAAATAAGTATAAACAAAACAGCATGAATTTGATTCCTGGAATTTTGTAGAATTGCTTTGCTTGTTCTTTGCAAACAAGTAGAGCTACAACTTCAGGCATTCAAAAAATAAATGCAATGTTCAGAATGCTCCTAAATCTGTGCCAGGATAAAATAATAGAATTCATTATTCAATAGCTCACCGTTCAGTATAGTATTGTTTTCTTTTAAACACATAGCAGCCAATCATAGAATCATTAAGTTGGAAAAGACCTCTAATATCATCTACCATTCCCAACCACCAGCCCATCCCACCATGCCCACTGACCACATCTCTCAGTGCCACATCTCCCACGTTTCCTGAACACCTCCAGGGACAGTGACTCCACCACCTCCCTGTGCCAGTGCATCATCACTCTTTTTGAGAAGAGATCTTCCTGATATCCAACCTGACAGAACCACCCAATGGAAGTAATAGATGGGCAGAGCAAACAGTTTTAAAATTAAACTCCTATAAATTGCTTTCTGGAGAATTTGCTGAACACAGGATGTTAAATACTCATGGAAAAATTCAAGTCACGTCTACTTGTAATTATGATGCTCAGCTACAAAATCAAGAATGTGTTCAAAATGTCCACCTTTTATAGTAATGGATAAATATCAAACTCTACTGTACATCATCTCTTTGTGAAAGAAAGATCATCTCAGTGGTGTTTTTGGTTTGTCTACCTTCCATTGCATGAGTAATATTTAGGTGTTGCTAATCCATAATTACTCATCAACACTAGTTGGAAGGTATGTTTGATAAAGAAATAGGAACCTAATTCAATAGGACATTGTTAGAAGCTCGAGAGGCAAGGTCACAAATAGGATCTCCGGAGGTTTTTGTTGGAAACACTGCACTTCGTTCTTTTGTGTAGAAGGGAACTGCCATATCCAATTGGAAATAAAAAACATCTATTGCAAGCTTAATGCAATTTTATTGGAACTAAATTCAATCTCTTCATTTTTGATGCAGTAATGGGTCAGAACGCAGAACTCCGGAGCACAGCATCATACAAGTAACGTTCCTGCGGTCAGAGATGCCACCACCAGAATACACTCAATAAAGAAGCAAGCCTTGAAAATGTATTTAGAATATTTAAAAGAATTTAATTCTTCTCAGTTGCAAACAGACCTGCAAACATTCGCCAGCAAGCTGTTTTTCAGTTATCATTACAATCCCAGGCTTCAAACAGAAAATCCATGCCCTAGATAAAGAAGATCACTTCTCTAATGTTATTTTTTCTCCTTCCTCAAATAGGTTATACAGTAAGCTCTCTGCTTCAGCTGATTAAAACACACCATGCATAAGGGAGTGGGAGACACACACATGGAGTCAGACCCTCAATTTATATAATCTCCGTTGACTTCAGTGGAGTGACACCGATTTCTTGCAGGAAGGGTCTGCCTACAGACTCCTAAAGGATTGACTGGTAACATACAACAAACCATTTTTGGGGAACAAGGTATGTTTTTGTGAGAATGATTCTTCCTATGCGTTGATTATGAGACAGAAACTTTGCTAACGCAGACAGGGGCTACACTGCAATATTTATGGTACCCAAAAGGAAATATTTTTGTATCTGAGATGCTCAATAGTCTAATTTACATGTTTATTGCACAAAAGAGCAGTTTATTTTCAGGCAGAAAAGCACCTATACATTTTAGAGCAGTTTAAAGAAGGGGATGAATTTGAAGGAGCAGAATAAAAAGACATTTTTCACCTGGTTGGGTCCGTTCTTCCCCTCCTTTTGGTCAGTAGGAAGAAATACTGTGAAGTAGCACTTCAGATAGTAGAGATCACTCATAGCATTTCCATCCCCTTTCCACGCTGCTTTGGCAGCCTGGCTCGTGTCATAACTATCACAAGTTTATTTATAGTAGTGTTATGAGAGGTCAAGCAAGGAAGGAGATGAAGTCCCCAGGGAGTCCAGGGAGGAATTTTGTTGTTCTGGATCTTTGGATTATTATTTTTTAAATGTTTATCCTCAAAATAGCATGCTTTGGAATCTGTTCCTTCCTTCCATTTCTCTCTGTTCCTCCTCCATGGCTGTTTTAGCAGTGATGCTCTTGAGTCCCAAAGGTACTCAGCAACACTGGAGCAGGAGTGGGCATAGCTCAGGAAGCCCATGCTCTCCTGCCATCCCACACTGGCTCAGTCAAGAACTCTCTGTGAGCTGGAATAGGAAAGATCAAGGACTCCCATGAGCAGATACAGGACACGAGACTCCCAAATCACTGCATGAGGGGTGTAGTCAGAGAGCTGCTTCTTCAGCAAGGCAGTAATGCAGTGATGACAGCTCTGAGCTGGGTAATATATCACCTTCTGACTGGGATTGAATAGCTTCACTTGGTACATTCAGCTATAGACCAGGCCCTGTTTTCAATATCGTGCTGCCTATAACACTTGACAGGGTCAACAGGCTGCTGTAGAGATCAAGAGAACAGATCAGCCTTCCAAAAATTCAATATTAATTATTGAATATTTATGTTTACCAGGGGGAAGGAATGATCAGAGTTTCTCTCCGAGGCTGTGTATATATCTTTGTATTGCAAGAACAATATAAATCAGACCTTTGTATTTGTCACTTATGTGAGAGGAAAATTAACATCACAAGCATTATTAATAAGGCATGAGCGACAGAAAGGAGAGGAAGCAGAGCAGAGCAGCTTACTCCCTGCAAGTTTCTCTCTATGTATGTTAAGCAGATTTATTGTGTACTGATTCCCCACTCTCCTTCTTTTCCCTTTTCTATGGCAAATCTGAGTTTTGATAGCATCCATACACCACTGATTGATATTCCTGCCTCTTCAGCTATCAAATTATAGCCCCTTACAAATATGAACAAACTCACCCTTGCATCAAGCCTTGTATCAACAGCACCAAGTGCCAGATCCATTCTTTGGGAGGTCCACCATGTGGACAAAGGCACAGCTTAAAAACAATATGTCAGGCCCAAAATACGAGTTAAAGGATCAGTACAAAATTGTGTAGAAGAAGGTTATGTGAACAAGACCTATCGATCACATCGGTCCTCCTGGCCTTCAGAATCCATTTAATAAAAGTTAACTCCAGTTGGCTCTAGGCCCTACAGCCATACGTCTCAGCCTGTTTCATAAAGGAAATTACTGTCCCTCAGCCTTACAGGTGAGGAAAGTGGGGAACTGAGAAAGCAGGGCCCCAGCCTGAGGAATACTCAGCTGTTTGGTTGTAACAGGGCTTTGCCTAACACTGCAAGTCTGTCAGATGTGTTGGCTCAAGAGCTTAATCCTTGGATTTACAGCTCCTTTGCTGAGCACTGAGGCAGCTGGAGGCAGAGGGGAGGAGGTGAGCAGCATTCCCCCTGTTTTGAGGTGATTGATGGGTGGGTGCACAAACCCTACAGTTTGCAGGCAAACGCAAACCCAGGTAGCTGAGAGCTGACCTCCCAAGTCTGTCCCTGTCTTCCCAGCTGGAGAACCACGAGGAACATTGGCATGGGCACTCAGGGCAGAAATTGCAGAAATATAGAATCATAGAATCGTTTCTGTTGGACTGGACTCTTAAAGGTCATCTCGTCCAACTCCCCTGCAATGAAGAACAAGAACTCCCCAGACAGAAGGGAAAACCTGTAAGTGGCTGCTTGGGGACAGTCCTCAGGCTGGTGTCACCCTTTTTAGCACTCAAAAATATAAAACTTGCTATTGGAAAACATGCATTTGGCAGAAGCATTGCTGTTGGTGAGGTGTGAAGGCTGGTGAGGTGGTGGTTTCCTTAAAACGGGCTGCCGAAATTATGTTCATTCAGCTGCTAGATTCTCCTATGTGCTGTGTTGTTTTGCTTTGTTTTGTCTCAAAACACCACTTTGCTCTGCCTTCTTTCTGCTCCTTACAAACAGTCTGTGCCAAGGTGGTTAACACCAAAACAACTTTTTGGCTTCTGACACCTACTGCACACACCCTTTAGACCCCCAGACCTCCTTGTGTCCGCTGGGTCAGTGTATCTCCAGATGTAAGGATAAAATGGCAGCAGCTGCTGATCTTCAGCTCTTGCTTTTTACACTATTTACATTGCAATATTGATGTATTAAAATATTGCACCTAATCATAATTAACAATGATACTTAGCAACATCTATATGGCTCTTCACACCTTTGAAGTGCTGTGCAAACACTCATTAATTAATCTTTGCTTTGGGGATGCTGTACACCAGCCTCTCACGCAGTGCACCAAAAGCCTCTCCCCAGGTATGGAACAGCTCTTAGTGGGATGGGCTGAGGGCTGCCCATGGAGATGGAAACTGCTCCCCCAGGAAAAGTTCAGCTCTGTACATCCAGAAGATACCCAAAGCTGTTCCCAGGAGAGATATAACAACAAAACCTTGCAGGAATAGACAATACAGACTGGAGAAGGAGAAATGGTAGGGATGCCCTTGGTCCCCAACACTTGTGCTGGTCCAGCTTAACAGCCATCTAATGATGGTTGGGGCCACCCTTTCCTGAGTCAGCCCAAATCCCATGTGCTCATGACCTGCACTCCTCACAGCTTGCCTGAAGATGGGAGTGAGGAAGGATGAAAAGGCAGTGGTGGAGACAACTGGTGGACCTGGTGACATCCATAGGACCCACTTCAGGAGCGCAGCACAGCACTGCCCCACCACTTCCCTCTGTTCAAACTTGGGCCCTGGTGGGGGTTTCTCTCTCGTTTGTATTTTAGAAGTGAATGGAGGTAGGATTTTGAATCTCATTCAGCAGTGAGTTTATCTCTGCCTGGATGAAATGCATCTTTTCTCAGCTTTTCACTGTCTTGCTCTGAAATCTCCACTCCCATCCCTATGCAGAGCTCAGTAACAGCTTGCTTCATCTTCCTACTGTCAGCACTCTGCTTTGACCCTTTAATCAGGGGACTTGGCTTTTATCTGGAAGACATATGCCTTAGGTGTCTTGTATAAGGTGCCACACAAAGCAAATTCAGCCAGGCCTGCCAATAACACATCATCTAACCAGATGGGGATAAACAGACTTGAATTCATTTACTCCCTTTTCTCCGCTCAGTATTAGCAAGCACCAGAGAAGAGGCTGTTACAAGCTCTGTGTAACATCTCTGGATACTGGGATTTTGTTCTTTGCATTTGAGGAGAGCTCAGGTCAGACTCATAGCTTCTTTCTAACAGAGATGGTTGGCATTAATAAAGTGAGACGCTTTTTGCTACTTCATCCCTATGACATTGTAGGTACCAAAAATGAATGGTGTCAAGGAGGGTTTTTTTTTTTTATCTCAGAGAAATCTCAGATGTGCTTTTTTGTGCAATTCAGATAAAACAAGGCCCCCTAGGCGAAGATAAATGGCTCGTGTTGAATCTTCAATGGAGAAGTGACCAAGCTCATTTTTTTTTCCTTTGGTGACCTCAGCAAGATTGATATCTAGATCTCATCAGCTGAAGTGAAAGAGTTATTATTACAGAGCCTGGAGCAGAGCTGACATATCTGCAATGAATGAAGCAGTTTCTGGCTTAGGTAATTCAAATAACCATACCAGGGACAAACTGTATACGGAAAGAGCAGAGAAACCAGCATTCAGACCAATGACACAGGTCTCAGTCAGAAGATCAGAGAAGCACATCTGAGGAGAACAGATTTTTTTCCAAAAGTGTTAATTGGAATGCGTGGTATTGTCGTCATTCTCTCTCTTTTCTTTCAGTACTCTTAAAAGTCATTAATATTCTCTAGGTTTTCTCCAGCAAAATCAACCATTTTTCTCCATGGGAAATTTAAAGAGAACATCCTTAAAACATTCCTGCAAAGCAAAGAGGATTGATCATGCTCAGAACAGGCAAATATGGAGATAGTTGCTTGAGTGCTGGAGGACGTACGCCCCACTGAACAAGGTCAACTTATTCCCTGGGTTATGCTCTCTGCCTTGGGCACACTAGGTATACAATTGTATGACATGGCCATAGAGGAACGCTACTACAATTGCAAGACATGGGCATGCTCTGAAAACCCCCAGCAGGAGCATCCCTAGGGGGTGGGTGGCAAGGCTTTGTCTTTATTATTGGGAACAGGGGATCCTGAAAGTGGCATCCACCCCCACGTTGTCCTGGAATTTGCACAAAGGACAATCATGAGAAGCTTGATTTTTAAACAAAGCGATGAGTGCAGTGGGCCCATTCGCTGATTGGGATTACAGGCACACACAGATTAAGACCCTGATCAGACACCCACTGAAGTCAACAAGGGGAAAAAAATTGCGACCAGCATCAGCGAGCATATGGCACTCCCAGATTCAAGGTCAGATGGATAACCTGTGACATGGCTGATATCTCACACCCCAGGTGAATGCATTAACCCTGCCTGGAAATAGTCACATTTGCTCACGCACATTAGCCTGAATTTAGGAAGAAGCAGGTCTGTGATCACGCTGCCTGTCAGCTTCAACAGAAATTGACAGAGTGAAAGAGATCTCAAAGACCGTGAAACTTGAGGAGCTTAATTAAAATCAACATCTGGGCAAATTAAAGGCGAGAGACTGAAATGAGTGCCTCTGCAGACAAAGATCCAGGCAGCACCTTGCTGCTGCACATCTGCCTCTGCACCCTGGGGCTCTGCAAGGACCAGGATATCCAGCAGGGACAGCACCATCCACATCCTTCATCCCTGCTCACAAAGCTGCTGCTTCCCAGATGAGCAGATAAATGCATATGTGGATGAAGAACTGGGGTCCTATTTAAGGACATACATATGTGTGTCGGGAAAATAATGTGTAAAAATGATATACATATATATGTTTAGGATAAATAGCACTGCTGCCTAATTCAAATATCCTGGTGACTCTTACAGCTACCCCCCCCCCCCCCCCCCCCCCCCCCCCCCCCCCCCCCCCCCCCCCCAAAAAAAAAAAAAGCCAAAGAGGGCACTCTTCTCCTTTACAGACTTTTTGTTTTTTGTTTTGTTTTGTTATTGTGCACTCAGGTCTCTCAGTTCAATCAGACTGTCCACAATGGTCTTTTTTGAGATGTACCACTGCATAGCTCAGCCCTGGGCCTCCCTAATCTGATACAGTAGAGTGGTGAAAATAGGCAAGGACAGATGTTCAAATGCTTCTGCTTTGGCAACAAGAGGAGCAAATGTAGTGAAGAGGTCAAGGGCCAGGAGAAGAGAAACGGAAGAAAGGCCACAGCTTTCAGTAAAGAAAAGTACCACAGCTCAGAAACTGCATGGAAGCAAAATAATGAAGTCAAGGACCTCACATGCTTCTGCTGCAGCTGGAAAACACTTAAGCCTGAAAGTCGGATTTAGATCTGTCACAATAACACTATGCATTTCAGATTGATTGAATTATAACTCACAGGTGCTCCCTGCTCTGTGCATTTCATCTTTCTTCCCTCCACAACAGGCTTTAAACTCCTGCTCACAGACAGATGAAAAAGATTGCTTCCTTGCATTCTCCTTAACACCGCTAGGTCTCCATCGCGTTCATAAACAACTATTTTAGCGTGTAGCGCTCTACAGAGGAAATCCAACCACCGTCAGTGCTGGCTGTTTTGATGGACTGAGTAAACATGATATTTTGGTGACAGGTAATTTTCATACTCAACTGATTAATTCCAGAACACAGGAACAATGGGCTTTTTCAGCTGCTGAATAATGCATGTATGGCATTGCAACTGGTAAGCAGCAGGGTTCCCGGTTAGCGATAGAAATTCACACACCCATGCTATTTTAATAAGCTATCACTGTTAAAGAAGTCTATTTACGTTATTCATCTCCAACATTTGCACAAACATGTCAACTGGGGAAGTGTGTGGGGGGAGGTAGGAGGGAAAAATGAGGTCATATTCATATACACTTTCTTAGCTGTTTGATTTATATAAGACTTAAAATTAAGCAAGAAGCTTACTTCCACAGGAAAGAAATCATCATAACCAACACCTGGAACCTGGAATATATGAACACAGTGAAAACGGACAGTTTTCAGCAGAGAAAAAGAACAGGACAAGGGAACTCGTAGGCAGCTAGGCTGCTACAGAGTTTGGGGAGCCAAAGCCATTCTGGGTTTCAGTCACCTAGCTGGTTACTGGTTCTGGCTCCTATTAACCCTTATTTAGGGTCGATGGAGACCCTATTGCTCTCTACAATTCTCTGAAAGGATTTCTGGTGAGGTGAGGATCAACCTCTGCTTCCTGATAATAGTAATATTATGAGAAGTAACGGCTCCAGGATGCACCAGGGGAGGTTCAGGCAGGATATTAGGAAAAAATTGCAGTGGCACAGGCTACACAGGGAGGTGGTGGAATCACCCTCCTTGGATGTGCTCCAGAACTGTGGAGATGTGACACTGAGGGATGTGGTCCCTGGGCATGGTGGGAATGGGCTAATAGTTGGACTAGATGATCTTAGTCGTTTTTTCAAACCTTAATGATTTTATGATTCTATGAACTCATTCTCAGCCCTTTGGAACCATTTGAACAGTATCTTTCCTCATCACTGTCTCCCATGAACAAACCACGAGGTTTTCTGCTTCCCAGAGGAACCAGACTTCACAGGTTTCCCAGCTCCACTTTTGCACTGTATTTGAATTTGGGATGAGGGTCACCAGGTGGGAGCTCAGGGACACTCCACTTGGGTTGTGAATGCACAGACATTGAAAGGAAGGAATACATTCTTGACTGTGGGACCAAGCATCAGACTCACTGTTCAGCTTCGCTGTGCTTTGAGATAGGTGATTCTTTAATTGTCACTAGAGACCTACTCAATGCTGAACATCTGTAGAAGTCTACTTTTCCAGACTCTACTTAATATTGATCAAGGGAGCAATTCATTTGCATAGGTAGAGGCATCCAGTATTGTTAGAGGCTCGGGGATATCCTGCAAGGTTTCCAGCTGACGCTCCAGAGGGGTGCAGGCTTCCCATAGGGTAGTGTTTGTCAGTCCCAAGGGGTATCTTGGATACTCAAGGGTATTAAAGACGACACCAGATGCCTATGTTTAGACAGCTACACCACACCCTTGACCTCACTGTGACTATAATGGGAGTTTGGACAGCTGGACATCTAAATTTGTGTGCCTTAGTCTGTAAGCTGAATACTTCCCCCAAAAATGTCAGCCTCCACATTTTCGCTGTAATGGGTCACTATAAGCCAGATTTTCAAGAAAGCAGCTCCTATTTTGGCATCCACACAACTGCCAAACTTTCAAGTGTGATCAAAGGTGAGGCTGAGTCCCTCTGACAGAGAGGGAGGCTCAAGCAGGTCAGGTATATCTGCTACACTATAGAATTACAGAATCATTAAGGCAGGAAAAGACCACTAAGATCACCTATCTGGCAACCCACCACTCCTATTAAGCCATGCCCCCAGTGCCACCATCTCCTCATGTCCCAGCTTCTCAGTTCAAAAATGGAGATAAAAGGGAGTCAGAAGACAAATTTACAAACCTGAAAATCCTAAACATGGGAATTCAGTAATTGCATGTGTGCAAAGGACTTCTGCAGGCACAACACAGGAGACACAACCACACACGGTCCCATGTCCCTCCAGGCAATAGCACTGATGGAGATGTGCTAATTGTTCCATATCTCTGTGTCTCTGTGTCCCTTACTTATATCCCCATGACATAAAATTATTTTGAAGTGAGAAGAGGTCTGCCCTAACGAGTTAATCTCATACGCAGCTTCTGCTTTCCTTTATTTTTCCAATTGGGATCTAGTTGCTGGTGCAGTTTTATCCCTCATGCTCAACTTTTCATTTGCATGGTAAGTTTTGCAGTCAGAATATTCCCTATCCCAAATTTCCTCTTCCTTAGCTGCTTGGGAGGTTTCCCTCACCCTTTTCAGAGCATTTCTAGGAAATGATGGAAATAGATTTTCCTCTGTTTTGGAGAGCACTGTTGTTTCCCAAAAGAGCATAAAAATGGTATATGCATATTTTTTCAGGACATGACTATTACACATCCATCCAGTGATTTATATCATTATGCTAGAAGCTTAGAGCTTTATTTTCTTTTTTTTTTTCTCCTTTTTTTTTTTTTTTTGGCTTTGTAAATAGAAAAAATCTCCCCAAATCTTTGCTGTGGGACACCCTGGTGTGTATTAAGGTACGTGGGGGTACCCAGCTATGGGAGGAAGGAGGTGGAGCCCAAACATCACATTGTGCAATGTATTATTTCAGCCTCTCTGGAGGCCAGTAATTGCATGTGTCTGAAGAACTTTAAGGTAACCCGTGTCCAGGGTAATGCTGCATACGGAGACCAACTGGCAGAACACATTGAACCAATTTTCTTCCAACTTCCCCTAAGTTTTTCTTTAAAAGCCTTTCCCTTCAGCCTGGGGAGAAGCATGAGGTATTTGCCTGAGCTTTTCTGGGAAAACAGGGGAGGAGGAGGAGAAGCTGTGATGGTTACAAACCTCTTCTCCCCATTGTGGTTGTCTTTTCTCCCTCAGCCTGATTGTAATTAAACTTACTGTTGCACCCACTGTGCTAGACACTAATGGGAAACTGCAAATAGACATCCTTACACTGCAGGGACTATATGCCAAAAAGATAAGAGCAGAGAGTATTATTCTCCTGTTTGTGCAATAGTGGTAGGCAATGGGGATTTATAAAAAGTTATTTGCAAACACTTCCAGCCAGCTTTTTTTAGTGCCTGTAGGAAACAGGGCGTTTACCCCTCTCAGACCAAGTCGTAAAGGAGCTGATTTTGTCAGGACTCATTTTGGTTGTTTGCTGTGAGACACCACAGATGTGTGGTTTTCTGCACTTTGGTTTCTAATACTCAAACCTAAGACAACCTGGCTCAACTTTTCTGACTGCTGAGTGCCCCCACAATCTGTAATGGAATTCTCACCATAGTGCCCCACACAGCACTACTCTGCAGTGCTGTGAAGGGGCAACGGGAGGTGAAGGAGAACAGAAAAGAAAGTTATTTTGAGCACAAAGCCTCTAGGCAGATGTAGCTTGTGGAACTACCACATTCGGCCCGAGTTATTGGAGCAAATCAATACTAATTATTTTAAGGCTGTGGCCTTATGCTTGGGCTTCTCAGAGTACTCACAGTGTTCTTTTTCTTTTTTTTTTTTTTTTTTGCTTCTTCTGTAAATTGGCAGCATGAGCCACTATTGCAGCGTGCAGAGCAAGGATGCTGCAAGGCAAGGAGATGTCCAACCCACTGCTCTCAAGCAAGCATAGCCAGCTTCTGCCTGCAGAGAGGCAGACTGGTGCTGATGGAAGATGGATTTTTTGTTGTGGTGGGAGAATCCCCCAAATTCCCCTTCTTCATGGGCAGGACTATGTTTAGGCTCCTTCCTTTGGAAGAAAAGGAGAGAACAAACACAAATCTTTTCCAACCTTGATGATTCTGTGATTCTGTGATTCTGTGATATTTCTATTTATGCTTAAGATGAATTTAAAGCAATGAGTTTCCTTAAGCTCTCACCCTAGAGGCTGCCCATAACAAATCTGAGAGCTCTCCTGTGATGAAAGCTGATGCGTCAGACCCCAGTACTGTCCAACACAGCATCCATGAGGTTTGCTACTTACCCATACCTGGCAGGAGAACACCACAAAACTAGTCCACAACGTCCACCCCCCTGTATTTTTTTTCTAACATCCAAGATCTTTTGTATCCCTTCTGCTGACTGCTGATCTTCAAGCGAGAGAAGCTCAGAAAAGCAAGTGCTTTGCAAGTCAATTCATGTAAGGGTTCTTCCTTATACAATAGGAGGGAATGCAGGCTGCAATCCCAGCACCCCACTTAGGAAATCACAAGTATAGCGTAGCTGGCTTTGATGCATGACATAGGTCTGGGAAGGGCAAGGGTAACCAGAAGGTCAACCATAAAAATCAGTGCAGTGATATCCAGCTACCATTTAGTTTCTCCGTTTCGCAGGAGGAGTTATAATGCTTTTCTCTTACAAAGACTCTTCCCAGCACTGATTTTATTTTTCTTGATTTAGTGGATGGAACGGGAAACATAAAATATTATTTCATTTCATCCAAAATGAAATATTTCTTTCATTGTCTGTTCTGTTGTGTTTTTATTCTGTTTTATTTTTATGGGCTTTAAAAAAAAAAGAAAAGTTACTTTCCCACACAAAATTCTGATTCAAGATGTAAAGTTTTCGTTTTGCAAAGATCAAGATGCAGGATTGCGGTCTTTCCAAACGCATTTTTTTTTTCATACTTTGGGGGTGGAAAACCTTGAAAATATGGCATGATTTCACCAAGTCTCGGGTTAACCAAGAATGACTTGTTTATGGCAAGTGAACTACTGTCTGAGAGCTTACTTCACTGAGCTCCATTCTCTACCGACCCTTTTTGTCTTTTTAGATTTGAAATTCTTCAGGGAAGGGACTGACTTTACGTTTGCACAGGGGAGAGCACTTTGAAGATAAAAAATTGTTAGAGCGGTGCTAAGTATTGTGTAGCCTCGGAAGAATGTGTTATCAGCTTACAAAGCCACTTTGAAAAGTAGCATACACTCAAAGGCACTGACATCTATCTGTAAAAAGAGGGGAAAAAAAAGAAGTGTAGGTGGGATTTACTGTCTGCTGTATAACTTTCTCCTAGACCTTGACTGCACGAAACATACTGCAAGTCAGGCAGAGTTTTTCGCAGTAATAACTGCTCTTGATGAAACTTGTTTTGAGAATTTTGTGGAAGCAAAGGGACGACAAAACTTCCTGCACTCAGATCCAAAAGGCCTCCTCAGGTCACAGCAGATCAGCCCAGTCTCTACAAAAGCCCAGAGAGTTTGTGAATGCCTCATCTCTGAAGGTACTCAAGGCCAGGTTGAATGGGGCCCTAAGCAGCCTGAACTGGTGGTTGATCTAGTGGCTGGCAACCCTGCCCATGGCAGGAGATTGGAACCAGTTATCTTGGAGGCCCCTTCCAACCTGAGCCATTCTATCATGGAGTTCATCAAGTTGTATCAGTTAGTGGCTGATTTTCAGGAAAGCCCAACTCTTCTCAGAACTGATACTCCTGGGAACATTTTGGGGGGTTTTTCCAGTGGATATCTGTTCAGCAAACTGAATTATCAGCACAAACAGCTTCAAAGCTGGACACAAACTGAACTGAATCAGCTCCAACTGTGCTGTATTGTTTTTCTAAGAAAAGATCTTCCTACTTCTCCCTTTCTGGCTGGATCGTCTTTTTAAAAGCTCCAGGGATGCCTGGTATTTCAAAATCAGCAAAATACAAAGTTTGTTGCTGACATTCCCAGTCTTCTCCATGCCCCTACACCATGTCCTGGAGCTTGAGTGGTTGAGGGAGGTCCTACTGCTCCTCTTCAGGGCTCATCAGCCCAACTAAACTAGAGGTCCCTTATACAGGCATTGCAAAACACCTCCACTCTTCATTGTTCTTCCCCTACTCCTTAGAAAGCCACTCTAAGAAGGCATGCAAATACCTTCCCTATGCATACACATTTTTTGCTTCTCCTCATTTCTATTCGATGATCACACACAAACACCCTTTCTCTCCACCACATCACTAGTTTGATAGCAGCCCAATACATTGGAGACCCTCTAAAGATGACCTTCTTAGCAGAACTAAAAATAAGCCTGCAATCTATGCTGAAGCTCTAGCACAGGCGAGAGCATGGAACATCACCTTTGAAACAGCAGATACACCCCAGTATCTCTACTGCATGGAGCCCTGTGATCCTCAGAGAACCTGGATCCATGCACCTAGAGGAACATGGGGGAATTAGCTGCAAAATAAGAACAACCCCCCCTGAATCATAAGCTCTTGACAAAGCACCATGCCGAGCAGTTATTATTGTCATTATTAGTAGTATTTTAGCTCCACGGCTTTCCATTAGAAGCAAAGCCACATCCTGGGGCAAGAAAAGAGCTGAACTTAAGTCTGTGGAATAGCTCATCAAATGGAGTTTCTGAAGACAACTTCATCTGTACTTTTTTGGTCTCAGCCAAAAAGGCTGATGTGGCGCTGAGGCACATGGTTAGTGGGCATGATGGTGATGGGTTGACGGTTGGACTAGAATAATTTAGTAGTTTTTTCCAACCTTAATGACTCTCACATGGCACACCTTCCACCAAAGACCTGCTGTCTGTTTTCTGTGCCCAGAGCAGTAACTTTGACTAATCCTTGATCAGATTTAACTCCTAACTTGCACAGACAGAAGAGGCCTTTGCAGCCTCCCAGGCTCACTCCCTTCTCCTTTTTGCTCAGCAGGAGCTTTCAGACCCATCAGTATCCACCTAATGACATGAGATTTTCAGAATATTGCTGCCCACAGATGCCAGCTGAACTCCCAGCTGTTCTTTTAATCACCTTTTGCACTTAAAGCTTTCTGTTATTCTTCCCAACAGCATGCAGCGTACATGGGATGCTTCCCAGTTGAAAACCCCAAAGCACCTTACAGAAGGTCAGCAACAGTACATCATTTTACCAGAGGGAAAGTGCAGCACAGAGAGCATGGAAGCCTCAACTAGTGTCAACAGACTCCCAGTTCAATGTAAGTTGTCAGCCATAGCATTGCTCTTTCTTTCTAGCCACACATATTGTTGCCTCAGAAGGTGACTATAAGGCTCAAGGATGCCACGGGATGTCCCTATGCTACAGAAGATGCTTTCAGGATGTCTGAAATACTCTCTGGAGTATATGGCACAGGTTAGCTTTTATTTCTGTTTGCTCAAATCCTATTGCTGCACTACACTGACTCCATGTGGTACCGGTGGAGGGAAGAGGATCCAGGTGAAGGGGGGGATGGCTGTGATGGACAGAGCTCAGAGGGAAAAGTCCATGAACAGCGATGTTTACATCAGACATTCCTTTACTCAGAGCACATGCTCATGGCATTCACTGAGCACTTCCAACTGGAAGTATTTGGATATTGAGCTACTGGAAAATAAAAGCTGTTCTGTAAAATTCACTCCAGTTCATACTGGGAGGGGAGCTATAACCCTTAAAAATGATTTGGAGAGTTACTTCCAGCTTGGATTTTCTTTAGTTGTTTAATTTATTTTGCCTTATTTATTTGTGTATGTGTGTGTAGTTACTGTTTATGCAATCATAGCTTGTGTGTATTCATCCCAAATAACTTCTGAAACCAATGGGTACTGCCCACCAACTACAAAAGAGATGAAGTGTTCCCAAACCAAAGTGGTTTCTCTGTATTTCTTAAAAATAGGAAGCCAGGTAGCTTGGAGAGCACCAAGCAGAAGGAAGTGCAGAGACCCCCAGCCCCAGTGTTAGACATGGGAGAGGCCAAACAGAGACACACACAGATATACATACAAACAGATGCCTCTTTCAATGCCCTAGCTGATGAAAAACCCTGACTTTGTCCCTGTGCCAGAGAATCCAAAGATCCGAGGCAAACCCTGGAAATGAGGCTGCTTTGATCCCACTGCAGCTGAATCACTGATCTCCTGTGGAATTTGCCCTCCTGAGGCTGCAACAAAGAAGTCAGATGAATGCAAGGAGCAGGACAGCAGCAGCTACCTCCATCTTCCTGCCCACGTTCGCTGTCTCCCCTCTGCAATTCCCCATGTCATTTGCCTGCTGTGCCCACGCTGCAAACACTGCTTTACTTAACCCATGACTGCACTGTGAGGACTAAATCAGACAGCCTGGGGGGAACCCCTGAAATCATAGAATCATGGAATCATTTGAGTTGGAAGGGGCCCTCAGTGGTCATCTGGTCCAACTCCCCTGCATTGAGCAGCGACGCCCACAGCTCCATCAGGTGCTCAGAGCCCCATCCAGCCTGAGCTTGAATTTCTTCAGGAATATCCACCACCTTTCTGGGTAGCCTGTGCCAGTGCCTCACCACCCTCACTGTAAAAACTTTTTCCTTATATCCATTCAAATGACAGAGCCTTCCCACAGTGACACCTCAAGTTAAGCTAACAGCATCCCTTGGAGATGCTAACAAAGCATATCCTGCTAGAGGATAATCTCAAGGGCTGCTAGGGATCACAAATCCATGACTTTGTATGGCCAGGTGCAGTTCCTTAAGGGTCAAAGCCCTTGCTTGAAGCCCTGTGCTTGCCCCTAACACACCCTGTGCTCCAAAGCATCCTGAGGTGGAGGTAAGCCAGAATAAGACCAGCCACCACACACTTCTACCACAGATCTACTGAGATGAGAGAGAGAGCGTTAAGGAGGCTTAAGCCCTCATTTTTTCCCTTATTTTCACCGTTGCATGCTCCTATGCTTTAGCAACAGACCACAGTCCACATTTCACACTGGGGTTGCACCCATCCCCAGCCTGAGCTGCAGAAACGTACAGGGACCAAAGACCTGGGAAGCTTACTGTAGCTCCTTCCAGCCTCCGAGCTGGGAGCTCGAAACAGGGCTGTACTCCCAACATTTTATCTGTAAAACACCAGCAACTTGCAAAGCACTGAACAGAGTGACAAGTCAGACCTGCTTTTCGCACAGCTATTTTGTGGCAGCCCTAGGAAGCCAGCCAGGTTCTGGTCCATTATTCTGGGTGCTGTAGAAATCTGCAGTTTCTTCCATGAAGAACTGAAGCTGGTGGTTTATGCAACTCCATCCTCACCACTCTGCAGGCCAGCATCTATCCAGCTGGTGGCTGCTACTGCTCCAAGATTATAACTTGCACTTTGGAAAGTCTCTTTTGACATTTTGGCTACTACAGAATAATGCTCACTTGCTCCTGGGAGCATTCTCTGCTCAAGGAGGATGAAATTCATCTCCTCCCATCACACCCAGTTTCTCTTGCATGCTTTTTTTTTCTTCCCATCCTGATTCATTTATAATCAACTAAGAAAAATGTCAGAGGTTTGCAGGAAAAGCAACGGCCTGGCCAAGGCAAAAGTCAACCCTTTAATTTAAAGCAGTTGAGGGGGGACAATTCGGAGAAGCTGTTCAGCTAATGCACAAACAGTTTGTAATTACAGGAGCGGGCTGGGAAAACAGGACCTACCTAGGGAATATTCTTATTAAATAAAGCAGAATTCTGTCACCTTCTTAATCATGAAATATTGATGAAACTGTAAGCAGCCCCTCTGAGGTTTTAGCCTTTGCCCTCTCCTTGTGTGTGTGTGTGCCCACAGAAAGTCAAAAGGAGGGAGAGAAACCCTCAAAGCCGCACTATGGAGGTGCAGAATACAAACCATGCTGTTCTGTACCAGTGGATTTTGCTGAGGTTGCATGGGCACATGGATTGGAGAAATAAAAATTCTGCACTAGTCAGAACCAGAAATCTGTTTCAGCTTGATTGTGAATAATGGAGGGGTGATTAAATAGGAACAAATTAAAAAGGACAAATTAAAGGGAGGACAACCACATAAGTCAGCAGAGAAAATGCCAAGCCCTGATCTTCTTCCACACCTTGAGCCACTCCAAAGCTCAAGTGTTGGAAGTGGTAGGGATTACTGGCCTCCAGATATCCTGGGGTGTTAAAGCTTCCTCTGGCCTTATAATGCTGTGTCGGTGGTTCTAGTGCTTGTTGTGGGGTCAAAGAACATAGAATCATAGAATCATTTGA
>JAPSGF010000005.1:995645-1057459 GCA_035772895.1 Perdix hodgsoniae
AACAAGCACTGAGATCCATTATCATAAGGCAAAGGCTAAACAAGGCAGCCAGGAGTTTGAATGCCTGGAGTGCCGAATGCCCATGACCTCTTCTGGGAAGTTTAGGAGTCCCTGAGAAAACAACACCCAAGACACTCCAGCTGGATGCGCTCAGTATTTGCAACTGTGTTTGGATATTGCAGCCAAGGTGTCTGGCCACACTCAAGGACAGCTGGAGATGGGGCAAGAGCCCTGATACGTAGCAGACAGAAACGTGCTGAGCAGCAAGATCCAGGGACTAAGAATAATGTTGTTGGAATCAAGAAGCTCAGGAAAGAAAAATCATAAATTTTCATTCCTTCACGCTTCTCCCTGCAGTGGGAAGGGACAGAAACACTTTTCAAACAAAAATAGCCATGCTCCGCCCTGCTTCTGTGACTCAGCGCCACAGTCCTACCCATGATAAATAAATAAAGAACAAATGGGAGATGCCCAGGAGAATGACATTGGAAACCTGAAGAAACAAGAGAGCAGTGCATCACCAGTAGTGACCTGGGTTGGAGAAAGACTAGCAAATGAGCTAGAAAAAGAGACCCAGGCCAGGCTGGCTAGAAAGCAGCAGAAGAATCAAAGCATGGAAGGAGAATGAAAGACAAAGATGAGGAGGCTGCAATAACTGAAGAGAGATAGATACATGTCAAGGTAGGAACCAGTTGATTTGCTGCCCCTGATGGCTGGCTCTGAAAGGACATGCTCTCATTATTCCTTTCTGGGTCCCAGTAATTTACTCCAGGTTTGGTTGCTGGAAACCCTCCAACATGCACTGGTTTGGTACCATTACTTTGTTTCTGCAAGAAAAAGCTGTGGGAAAAATAAACGTATCTAATTAAAAAAAAAGAAAACACACTCAACATCCCCAAACTTGAAAATTTGCTGCTGAAACATCTGGAGACATGGCCATGGATGATTTTAGTGCTGCTCCAAATTCCAGTCATGCCTGACATAGTCTCACAGCTGTTCTAATTGTCAGGCATGGTACTTTGTGTTCCTGATCAGTCCTGAAAGGGCTTCCCATCCAGATAAGTCCATGCACCCTCAGATGGCTGCATTTGGGGCATAGGGAAAGGCAGTCCTATCTCTGGCTAAGGCATGGGTTGGCCTCTTCTGCCAGGCAAAAGTGATAGGATGAGAGGTACCAGCCCCAGGTTGCACCAGAGGAGGTTCAGGTTGGATAGTAAAAACAATTTATTCTCAGAAAGAGTGGTAATGCAGTGGCACAGGCTGCCCAGGGAGGTGGTGGAGTCACCATCCCTGGAGGTGATCAAGAATTGTGGAGTTGTGGCACTGAGGGAAACACACAGGTGTGTACCTGTGGGATGTGGCTCTGGTGTTTAGGAAAGAGCATGTCCCAGTTTCAGTGCAAGGTGCATTAGATAAGAGCCCGCACAGCCCATGCTTCCAAAGACAGCTATCAGCTGAACTGCTAATTTGGGAATGTCTGATCTTCGCCTCCAAGCTTTGACGTTTTACTTTTCATTAGCTCTCTTCCCCTGGAAACTACTACATATCTGTACCACAGCATCTTCAGAGCAAGAAACCCAAAGGATTTCATACACCCCAGTCAGTGTTGCTAGAAATTCCCAGTTCTCTTTTCTAGGAAAATGTGCTTCTCTTGGCTGTGCTCATTGCTAACATATGTAATATATTTTCTAGATCCTTTCCACCTTCCACCCCTCTTTACTGGAGATGTGCTCCAACACGAGAACAGATTAAGATGAAGCAGAGGAAACGTTGGTACTCGTCAGGTTGACAGCAGATATTTGACAGCAAATCAGAGTGAAAACCTCTGCACAAACATCTGTATATTCCTTTGCTCTGAAAAACTTCACCCTTACTTTTAATAAACATAGCATCCAATAGATGCCACCATTCTCGAGAAGTATGATCCCTACTGCCATTAAAAAAAAAAAAAAAAAAGAAAAAAGATGATATAGTAGTATGATATTAATTGAGATATGGTTCTGGTTTCATCTCCTACTCTATGACAAGGTGCAGGGCAGCTGTGACAAAGACCGGTGCTGCCTAAGGGATGGGGAGTCCTAGGACGAGGGCTGCATGATGTGGCATCACACTGGGAGCAACCTACCTACAACACCACCTTCAACACATTTCTGAAGTCGTCACTTCCATATACAGTTTTTCAGTTGTCACTACTGCACCTTTTTTGCTTTTATCTCTGCTTATTACTGGCTCCAGTACAGCTCACCTGAATAGTTCCAGTTTGGAACAGGGCTCTCCAACCTCTGCTAGGATTTGTAACTAGCCCTGTAACCAGAAAAAGCAACAAGGAGCAGGTCATATAGCACGAGGCTCTGCAGAAACATGAGATAAGAGACAATGTCTGCCCCAAGGACCTCAGGAGCTTTGTACATGAAACAGCAAATGAGATAGCAGGGAAAGGAAGACACTGATTGAACATGGCATAGTGCTGCAGGTTGGGTGTCTGAATGCCACATCATGAGTATGCTTCTACAGCACTGCATAGACTTGTATTTCTACCTTAATGCTCTAAACCCTTCTGAGGTTAAGCTCACCCAATTTAAGAATACAAATAACCTCAAAAAAGAAAACCATTCTGGAAGCCTCCTCTCCTTGGGAAGCCAATGACAGCACGATGACGTTGCTCTAAATTCACCTCCAGGCAAAGTAGGCTTAGTCACTGCTGTGAAATTGTTGCCTTCCTTCCTGCCTCTCGCCTGCCTTTCCTGCCTGATCCCCATTTGACACTTTTCACCGTGACAGTCATCAGCCTGTGTATAACATAATCAAAAGGCTGCCTCTGGCTTCAAGCCGGTCCAGAAAGAAACGTTCAGAGCAACCTACATTAAAATGCAGCCCCTGTCCTGTACTTCCTCCTATGTAACTTTCTGTTCCTTTCCTCCTCTACATGCCTTTGAGTTTAGAGTGTTTTGTTTAGTTTATGTTTGCTTTTTTTTTTCCCCTTACTATCACATTATCCAATGTTGCAATTGTAAAACCACATTATAAAAGCAGCCAATATTGAACTAATTTTATCACTGGGCTAGTAATAAAGTTTAACACCGACTATAATATTGTTGTACAACAGAAATATTGCAACAGAACAGTAATATCCTGTTAAATTCATTTTCCATCCAACACCACAAGATCTGTTGAAAGATGCTAAGGGTGAAGTATTTGTAGATATTTTGTTTTGCTTTAGTTTTGTAAAGCACCATAAATGTTTAAATTTCATATAGAAAGAAAACATCACATATTTGGCAGCAATTGTTCTGGTGAAACACCTAAAGCCTTCATTGTCTGAAAAGTGATGGATGGCCAGTAGGTAAAGCAATGTATGTAAAGCAATGTATGCCTTAGAATCATAGAATCATTTGAGTTGGAAGGGATCCTTAAAGACCATCTGATCCAACTCCCTGATATGACACCCCAGCTCCAGTGGGTGTTCAGAGCCCCATCCAGCCTGACCTTGTATATCTCCAAGGATGGAGCATCCACCACATCTCTGTGCAACCTGTTCCAGTGCTTCACCACCATTACTATAAAACAAAATTGTTTTCCTGATATCCAGTCTTGCCTTGGAGAGAGATAAAATGGGAAAGGTTTTTTTTTTTTTTTTTAAAAAAAAAAAAGCTGCAGAAAATAAGAGAATCAAAGGAAAAAGTTCCAGATGCTATGAAAAAGAAAAAGAGATTTCAAGAAGATTTTCAGAGTTTGGTGGAAGGATTTCTCACAGCCATTCTCCAACAGCAGCTGGACATCATGATGGCCTGAGCCAGGCAAAAAAATACGAACCAAGTAGAAGCTCAATTGCAAGTGGAAAGCAGGAAGGCACTGAGATAGCTGAACTGCTGAAAGTTTGTAGGTGAACTTTGGGAAGGAGGTGCAGGATTAATTGCCTTGAGTAAAATGTGACAAGAGTCAAGACTGATGGGCAATGATCAGTCAGAGTTTCTGGGGATGTGCTTTGATTTCTGCTGGGAACAGCAGTGAGGTGATTTCCTGCCATCCTGCATCTTAAAGCCCTTTGGAATGTAATGACAAGTGGACATGAAAGGGACCTTCCTGAACTGCCATAGGGTTCTGCGTATTCTGCAAATGTGGAAATGTCCTTACAAAAGAGACAAAATTAGAAATAAGCAATTCCACTTAAAATACCATCAAACTACTGTCTACTAGAAATAAATACCTTCATTTTCATTCCTCTTTTCCAAGATTTACTTTTCTACAAGGATAATTCTTTACTTACACTACTCCATGTTTGCAACAATTTAAGTAAGACCTTTTACATTACCCCCTTAGAATGCAGTGTATCCTTTCTGAGAATTTTGATCATATCCTTAAAAGGTAAAATCAATCCAGCTTGAAGAATGGCTGTGTGTTATCCCATAGTGCAGCTCAAGGCAGGTTTGAGAAAGGAGAATGAGGGTGCGAAGCCAAGGCACAGATTTTAGGGCCAGAAGAAACTGATGGAGTAAGCTCAGTTGATCTACTAAAGAGCACAGATTTCCATAAATGTTCTAAATGAAACCCCTTGAGATTACACAGGGCATCTGTGGTACAGCTGGAAAGTGAACCCAAATATGTATGTCCTAGTGAAGCAGGTGATCTGCGAGACCACAGTTCAGCTCTTTTAGGCAGAAGCAAGCTACCATTTCCTTTACATCTCACATACGTTGAGGTACCACTTGCTTCTCCTGGATCTCACATCACTGTGACCTGGGACTGTGCCCTCAAGCAGACAGAGGAGCAAATCATAGAGTGCAAATTGCTTTAAAACTTGTGAAGGTGGATAATGAAAAATGGAGACAAAAGCAGTTCTCTGTGAGAAGATACTGAGAGTAACCTTTCCTGAAAACATAATTATCACTCCTGTTGGCATAACCTATTCTTTCATGTCTTTCGTGTCTTTACTGAATTCTGATATTCAGTGCAAGAAAAGACTCAAAGACACAAAGACATTATCTGGATTATTAAATCCAGGTTGTGTTCCTCTGAACTATTTATTTGTATGGTTCCATATTGTCCTACCACCAAACAAGCAAATGCTTTAACCAATGTTAAAAAATAAATAAATGTATTCCTCTTGTCTTTACTTACCAAAAGAAAGTTTCAAAGCTAGACAACTGACAGTATTTCCTCTTCCTTCCCCAGCTGTAAAACCCACGTGCTTCTCCTTCACGTTTTGCAAACCTTCTTTTCTGTTTGCTGTCTTGCTTTCCTCTGACCATAGCTTTGAATAGATGGTACCTTCACCTGAGCGTCTCACCAGTTCTGTTCTAAACAGCGGAAGTGGCTTTGAAAAGTCAAACCAACCTTGCTTTTAACAGATTGTGTACTCAAGAAGGGCCTTAAGAAATGCAAAGGACTGAACTGTTAGCCCTCATTCTGCCGAAGGTCTTGGCTTTCTCACTGGCTCTGGCTCTACATTCACGGAGCAGAGGTACCCAGAGCCCATATGGATGCTGCACTGAGTTTTCCTGCAGGGAGAATCTAGAACTTAATTTATCGTACATGTTTACCAAGCTGTCTTTGGGGACATTCATAATGATTCTGTTTTTATCTGGCAACAAAAGAGGACAAAGGTGCAGTGATGTGAAGAAAGATACATTAGCTTTCAGGAGACAGGTAACATATCTTGCTAACATGCTCTATTCCATTTCCCCCCAATAGCTCGGAGCAGTGTTTTCCATTTAAAAATATCCTATCACCTGTGACAGATGGATTAAAGCTAAAAAACATCAATATTTTGGGAAAGTGGTACCTGCTAGCAAGGTAGATATAGGTTTGTCATTCAAGAGGTTTTATATTTCCTATGAAGTCCTTTTCCTGGAAAGCAACAACTATTTATTTTAAACTTTATCTACTGCTAAAGGCTTTTCTTTTTCTTTTTTCATCTTTTATTTTTGTTTGTCTTGTTTTGATTTTTTTCAGCAGACACCTCATCTGTCAGTGACAAGGAAGAGTGGAAGTGGTTTTTCCTTGTCTGTCCTGAAAGGTGATGGTTAACAAACTGTCACTGCACCTGGTCAGAATGGGTTACGGAAGGTTGCTGCAAAGGATTAGGTGGCAAAAAGGACCAACGCCCTCCCAGAAGCAGATTTAAAGGGTTTTGATAACTGAAATTTTCTTTCTGTCACAAGAAAGACTGAATCAACCATGTTCATATTCCTCACCGTACTTCTGATGGGCTGTTCTGCTTATCTGGCATTTCAACTCAGATGCATCCCACCTAATAGTAGGCAGAGACGCCGAAGTTAGGGCTGTCATTATCTGGGTGCCAGCTATAGTCACTGAGAAGAGACAGACACCTCAGGAGAGGGATTCACATCTGAAGAGGGTGAATCATGCTCTCAAGATGCCAGCAATTCTCCATTCCTCAAGATGCTGCTGGCACAAACAGCAGTAAGTCGGTACAATGAGGCTTCTAATTCAGGAGCCTTGGTAAAATGCCTGAAGTTTGATGGGTGAATCTAGATTGGTGAATCTCCCTCTCACCATATTTGCAGCTTAATGGAAAGAAAGATATCAAAGATATTCACCCCTTCACCACACAGGATTCTTGTGAAGGGAGACAGGCAGCCGAATAAAGGAAAAGAGAAAAGAAAGAAAAAAGAAACTTGAAGTTCTCTAAGGGGAAGTGTCGAATTCTATGCTGCTATTGCTTTCTGGCTTTGTGAGCTGAGTTGCATGGCTTCTTGTCTATGCCACCTCCACAGCCAGAAGGCTCCTCAAATACAGCATTTGGTTCTGGCCCAAAGCTCAGGAGGGAGAGTAGCTGAGGATTTGCACATGGTTTCCATCTGCTCCCCAACTAGTCTTCCCCAATATCTGGTGTAGCTAAATAGCTGCTGTCCTGGGCCGGTGACCTTGGCCCAAAGACTTGAGGTGGTTGGATGGAAAAATATCAGCTCTCTCAGTGCATTTCCAGATGAGAATTTCCCTCCTGGAGACTTTGATGTACAATATTTCCTCTTCATAAGATGAAATGGAAGGAGTCAAAGGACCTGAAACATTTTAGGAGTCAAAACAGTGGTAGGAGGTAAAAAGGCAGGCTCAAATTGGGAAACCCAGCACTGAGCTTAGCAACATGATCTTATTTGAAGATTCCATTTCCAGGATGTCCTGGAAGCTGTATGCACTGTTACTCCTACAGTCTATATAAGTTAGCAGTGCAATGTGATCCCTCAGCTCCTTCCATCCCATTCCCAACTCCAGCCCTATTCTATGACAGTGTGTCTTGAACAGAGTCACACTAGCTGCCATCTGTACTCAAGGAAGGTGCATTTACAGAAGGCATTCAGACCTCTGAAGATTTAAATCACAGTGGGGAGTCCTGCTATTTTTCATAAAGAAACCCCAAAGCAACTGCATTGTAGTGGGACAAGAAAGGCTGTAAGGTTGATGCTCTGGTGACATACTCCACGTTTTGGGTCACAGACATGGCACAAAGTTAGCACTGAGGGCAAAACCTTTTCTTCCCATCTCCTCTTACCCATCACTTGGGAATCCCAAAGTGACGAATTGGAAAACAAAATCCCAGCTGAATATGGAAGTACGGATAGGAGCCAAAAAACTGTGCTCAGAATAGTATGAGATGGTACTCCAAGGCCCTTGTTACTACAGGATGGGCTCCTAAATGGCCCGAACCTATGGATGACTATAATTATCAGTTTTGCTTGACAGCAAGAAACCTGGGGAAACATGAATTCACAGGGAGATTGTGCACCACCTACTCCTATTTATGAGTTCTCCTATGAGTAATTCCAGTGAAGTCAAGGAGGCTACATGTGCTAACAGTGCTGTATCTCCTGGAAAGCAAAGTTCACAGACTGTCCCTGAGAATTATTTCAAGCCTCTGAAAGGTCTTCTGCAAATCACTCAATCATTTCTCTGCTCTCAGACATGCACACTGGAAGTTTTGCCCTATACCTAATGGCTTCCCACTAATGTTTCCATGAATTAAAAATAATGTGCTCATTGCACTGTATCTTGTCCCTGCACGCAGGTGTAATAGCAAGACACTACAGTCACCATAATACACAGTTTGCTAGACACACTCTAATAAGATCTGATAGTTTCAGTACCTTTTTGGTTGCCATTTTTCACCTGAGTGACACGCTTATCCGTTTTGGTATATAAACTTCTACAAGGTCATGTAGAATGTTGTGTTTTACCATGATTGATAGCACAGTGCAAAGAAGTGTGACTGATCCATGCAATCCCGCCTCAACCCATTTTTCTCCAGATCTCCAAGGGTTAGAATCTCTTGTAACAGAAAAAGAAAAGCAAACACCAACCAGCCAACCAAAAAAAAAAAAAAAAAAAGAACCACCAGCCCAATCCAAAAGTCTAGAGCAGTCAAAACTGAAGTACCCATCATGCCTGTTAATAACTTGCAAAAGTTTTTACTGCAAGATTTGGAATGTGACAGTAAAATTCTGCAACACGCAGAGGTGTGGGAGGAATAGAAATTACACTTAGAGTTCGAGTCTGGAAATTTGTGCCTGAACAGGGAAAAGCAAGGGATGTGTTTAATCAACAGGCTCAAGCACTCTCTTCTTATAAGAGAGAACAAGACGGCACTTAAACTTAATAACTCCTTACAAAAAAACAAGTGAAGAACACAGATTGGACGTCAGCACTGCTCAGAAAGCAGAAGAAAGACAAAGTGGAGTTAGAATTAGCATGTCCTTTGCACACACACATGCCTCATGCACTGCGGAGTGATTTGTTTAGTGATTTTCCTATCTGCACTCCCAGCTGGATGTCTGGTATCTTATCTCTGTGTCCTGCAGTGCACCCTTTTATAAATCATATGCTTGATTCACCATGGGGGTTGGGAGCTTCATCTGACAGTAGGGTCCTCTGATGGGAGCAGTTGGATGCTCCTCAAACTCTTAGCAACACAGCAACATTGAAATGGGTAAGAGGAAGGAGGCTGAACATCTAAAAAGAGGAAATCTTTGTTAAAAAGACTTTAGAGAACAAGGAACAGCAATCGAGCAATCGTGGTGTCTGATCAGCAGCCTTTTGCCCTCAGTAGAAGAGATCAAGCAAGAAAGGCTGGTCTTGTGTCCTACCATGCCGGGGCAACAAAACCCACAGTGAAACACCCAATTGGATTTTATTTTAAAGATGAGCAAAAGGGACAGGATAATGAGGAATTAGAACGTTCTCCCCCTCCAGCTGGACATCAGGATGGGACTGGACTCTTCGAAGAGACAAGCCACCAGCCCCCTTTCTGGGGCTCTCCCGAACCTTGGCGACCAGGACTCAGGCTTTCTGCCCAATTCCCAGGCATCAGTGTTGTTTTCTATTAAAAGTTTATCTGCCTGCCCTGTCATGACTCCCAGGCAGTGCCAAATGCTCTCCTAAGCTGATACTTGCTGATATCAGTGCTGTCCTCTGTGGGTGTGGAGGAAGGAAGTCACTCATGGACTAAGATTTCTGGGCAGAGGTGTCAGCCCACCTCCTTCACAAAATGGAAATCAGTTCCAGGTTAATCGGAAGACAGAGGTCAACTCTTTGGTCACTGTAAAATTTCTGCAGCTTCAGGGAGTTTCAGGAAATGTTCATGCCCTGCTCACAACAGGCAAAGATCTTGTATGTCCCCTGCTAGCACTACTTCCCTGTACTGGCCTAGCAGAGCTTGGAGGATTAGTTAAAGTTGAGCTTCCAGCAGCTGAAGCAGAAACAGCATTGAAAATAAAGATTTTAGAATGTGATCTGTAGATAGCATCTCTCTTATTTTGCCATCAGAAATACTGGCATTCAAATGATGCTACTCATAGCATGTATGATCTGGAAGTGTTCTCAACACAAGTAGAAACTGGAGCTTAAAGAACACGAGAACAAAGCTGATCATCATGCACAGCCCAGTGACATTAGATCAAAATGAGCATCCCAACCATCCTGACAAACATTCACATCTTGTGATTCAAGTAGAGCTCTTCTTCTCAAAGGCATCCAAATCTTGATTAATGTGGTTAATTAGCTTCATTGCAAATGAGACTGCTTTCTTCTTTGACTGATTTTGTCCTAACTGTTAATTTCAGGCTTCTTGCACAAAGAGGGACTTTCCAGGAAACATGCCTTTCAATGAGGATACAGTATTTTAACAAAGGAAAGATGAATTTCCCCTCTGCCTCTCAACAGGGAGAAATGAGGTTCTGACTGCTGTAGTGTCACTCAATGAAATGACAGGTTAAGGATAAGTGTGCATGATTGCAGGCTGCAAGATGGTAAAGTATATGCAAACCCCTTTCAAATGCCAGAGTGCGTATTACTGTCTTTTCATCCAGGAAAAAAAAAAAAGAAAAAGAAAAAGAAAAAAAAAAGAGTAATCATTTTTTGCTATGCGAAAGGTAGAAATACTCACTTTGGGCACTATATTCTAATCTCACACTGCTTTAAACTTACTTCCCTAGGTATCTTACCAAACTGGAAGACCCCAGGACCCAGATCTGTGTTTATTAAACCAAGCTCAATTTTACTGCTTGGAATCCCTGAAGTTTTTGTGAAGTGGTAGCATGAGCACCTTGTGTCTTCAGATTGACGTGCCTGTGCTCACCCTCCTAATCCTGTGCAAAGACGGAAGGTTAATTAAGCCTGTGTTTGATTTATAAATGTTATCCCTTCTGCAGAGCAGAGTGCAGCTCCAGCTAAAAGGCAATACTGTGCTGATTTGACTTCTACTGGCAGTTCCCTACATGCAGTCGTTTGTGGATATAAATAATGTTTTAGAGCAGGGAGTGGTTCTGGTGAAAACTAAGTCCAACTTTCGAGCAAATCATGAAAAAGAGCAAATTGACTCATGCCATGATTTCTAGGAAGCTGAAGCAATTAATTCTTTCCCAGGAAAAAAATATGGGCCAAAATATAAAATTTCAATGTCCCACAGTGACAGCAAAATTTATGAGTATGGCATAAAAGACGGCAGAATTCTTCACTTCTATATGAGAACAACGGTTTCTTTTAGACCATTGGAAATCTGGACTAGCTCCACTTGGACCACTGAATTTTCTATGGATTTACCCCAGGGCAAATGAGAACAGAATGCAGTCCTTCATCCTTCCAGGTTTCCTTTTTCAGTCCCTTCCATTCCTTTCCAAAGAAGCATCAGTGTCAGACTTCAAAAAGGTAAAATCAGTGCAGCTCCAATGTACGACCTATTCATCATCACCGGTATCTGTGGAAGTAAATATCTGTGCTCCTGATGGTATTCCTCTTCTGGGGAGGGCTCCTTTGAAGAGCAAGCACCTTCCAACTTTGCTCTTATAATGTTACCGTCTCCTTGGCAAAAATCATATCTAATCCTGAATAATCACACATATTTGCAATAGGGTAATAAATAATCTGAAGCCATATAAAGCTGAGTCATTGCAGGAGAACTCAGTTCAGACAGAGAAACATCCTTGAGAAAACGTACCCCATTTCTGAGTGAAGGTGGGTATCACTGAAAAGACACCTCTTCCAGAAGAACAAACAAATGAACAAACACACTAAAACAGGCCTGGTTTCACAGTGCAACACTCAAAAAAGCAACACCAGTATTTCCTCTTCTGCTAGCATCACTACTACTGTCAGCTAGTCATGAATCTATAAGAGAAAAGCTGTTTGTAGTCCCACATATGATACAGGCAGCCAAAGCAGCCTGGAAGGTTTGCAGGGCCATGTCTCTGTTCTGCAGCTCTCCTGCAGTAGGGTTGGCCCAACATGAGGATGTAGGATGATTACATTGTTTTGCCACAGTGCTGATTATTTCTGGAGGCTTCCAAGAAATAACAGCAAGATCACAGAGACCAGGGTATCTCCCAGAGATGACTATAATTTGTTACTTGGGTAAATAATAGGAAGGTCATAAAGTTATGAAGAGCTTAATTTTCTTCCTGCTTGAACTGTTGTCACTGCCTGATAGAACAAGAGATAATGGCCTTAAGTTGCACCAAGGAAGGTTCAGGTTGGATATTAGGAAGATTTCTTGAAAAGGGTATTAATGCACTGACCCAAACTGCCCAGGGAGATGGAGATGTCATTATCCTCGGAGGTGTTCAAGAACCACTGAGATGTGGCAATGGGGGACATTGTCAGCGGGCATGGTGAGATGGGTTGATGGCTGTACTAGATGTTCTTAGTGGTCTTTTCCAGCCTTCCTAATTCTATGAGTCTATGATTCTATTCAGCAGAGCACTTACAAGCTTAATTTAAACATGAGCAGAAGTGCCACCAACGTATCGCCTCTTCCGCAAAGAGAAGCCCTGAGGCTGCCTGAGAAGCCAGACGGGGCTCGCTGAGAACCTGCAGGTGCCTCCACGACGTTTGCCAAAGGGTGCTGGGCTGAAGGAAGTGTTTCAGAGCTGGATCCCAAGCACGGCCAAGTGTGAGGGAGGAAGCCAGGGAAGTAAACCCAGACCTGGCTGACACACTTTGCACCCATAAAGGGAACCTCAGTTAGATTCATGTTACCAAGCTAGCTCAGCTGCAGCTCAAAATTAGGTCTAATGTTTGCTCTACTTTTCTGCAGGTAATATCCCCACAGCAGTGGTTTATGCTACTGTAGGAAAAGTATTTTAAACACTTTAATGGCCTGCGTTATACCCATCCTTTCCTTCAGTGGGTGCAAATAATTGCTGGTGCAATTTTGTACCCCTAGTTATTTGCAGTTATGGTGCGTGTCACTGACGTGTCTAACTAGCTGATAAGATACGTGGGTGCGATCAGATGCCGTAATTAGAAGTTTAAATGACACGAACTGCACCCACACATAACTGCAAGTGCAAAATTGCATCTGTAACATCTTAGAAGCAACAAAGAGAGGAAGGACTTGGAAATTTGTCCTTGCAAATGTTAATTTGCATGGCAATAAGCTTGAGCCTATTTGGCAAATACGCTTTCATTACACAGGATTTAAACCAATTGATTCTAAACAACCTGAGAGTGTTCAGACACTTAGCATTAGACACAGCATCTTGAAAAATTATGCTAGTCTGTTCAACTAGGGCAAAGAAGTTTTCCCTTCAGTTAGGTAACATGTAATTCATGTCTTTGTTATTGCCTTCGCTGTGGCAAAAGTAAGCAAAAGTCTTCGCTTGCGATGACAGGTTTTTATAACAATTTCTCAAGGCTGTAGCACAGCGTAAGTACATTTCGTATTTCATGATAAGCAAATGGCATGCAACAAATAAGAAGGTTTTTGCTCTGGAGTTTCTCTTGGCACCATAATCATATAATATACAATCATATATTCCAGCCTAGTGCAAGGCAGAAATTATAATCCAACACCTCTTTGTAGACATTATCCAAAGCTTTGGGAAACTTAAAAGAATGTTCCACCATTTTACTGGGAAGAACTGATGTATTTCGAGGTTAAATAAGAATCACGAGTGTTTCTCTTACTCTTCCCTCACTTGAGGCCCCATGGGCCCACGTTTAAACACCCTGTGCACTGTCGTGTGTGCAGCATAACTGGAAACGTTTCCTCAAACTGTTTGCTAATTCTCCCTCTTTTCTGTCCAGGAGAGGCTGAGAGAAGAATAGAACTAAATCAAACAGAACAAGCTAAAGAAATGTGTAACAGAAGAAAGGGTAGAAGAATAAAATAAAAATGCTGAAAGAGAGGGAGATCACATCCTTTCATCCCTGTGGCTGTGTTTGGGCTCAACAGCTAGGCATTTCCCTTTGTGAGAAAATCATGACAGAGCAATGCACTGCAAGTCCTAGTGCAATCCACTGCTGCAGATTTGCAACGTTCGGCCTGCTGAAGGCAGGAAAGCAGCTTTCTAGCAAGGAGCATCATTTTAGCTCTTGAGAGCAACCAAGAAAAACTGTGGATGTTCCATCCCTGGAGGTGCTCAAGGTTGGGTTGGATGGGGCTCTGGACAGACTGATATGATAGGAGGCAACCAGCCCATGGCAGGGGGTTGGAACTGGATGGGTTTTAAGGTCCCTTCCAACCTAAGCCATTCTATGACTCTGGGAAGATGCAGTGAATACCCTTGGTACTCCCCAGTCTTTCCAGAGTGACATAGCACTTCAGTCAACCTGTGCCTGTTTCTGCAGTTGGGATATTTCTGCACCTAAATCTCTAAGGAGTTTCATAGCCCCTGGAGGTGCCCATCCTGGGTTCAGGTTTTCTCTTCACCAGACTCCATGAAGTGCCAGCTCTGGAACTGGCACCTCCTGTGCATTTTGAAGCAGCTCAGAGGCAGTGGCTTCCCGCTGCATCCAGCCCCACTCCTCATCTCCTGCCTCTACTTCAAACACATCACAGCTGACCCTAGAAGAAACCAGCCAAAATCCCAGCTACCCCAGAAGCAGTCCCAGGAGAGCATGACTCGCTAATGGCAAACAGCTGCAGTCATTAGTGTTATCTCGGGGGATCTGGGCTTTAACAGTGAAGGTCCCAGGTTCAGATCCTGTTGACAGTCCGTAAGATTAATACTAACAATCTTGCCTAGCAAAATACTGCAGAGATCACCTTCTCTGAGGCCTCAGGTGCTTGGGAGAACAGGCAGCGATGATGTATGAGACACTGTGTTATCCTTTTGGCTGGATAAACAGAATTATGCCCTAGTGGGTTTAAAACTTTTTTTTCTCCCTACTTTTTCATCCTTTTTTGGATATCTTGTATTACGGCTGTTCATAGACCGATGGTTTCATATCATCCAAACTGAATGTCCAGCCGGTTCCTGGATCAACCTGGGATTAGTGTGTGAAGGGCACACGGCTGCAGCCTTTGACTTCCAAAATTCAGATCAAGGGAGAATATGTGCTACTGACGGTTATTCAAAAGGGGAGCAAGATGATCTCCCCAAAGGAAAGGGACTGAGGTGAAAACAACTAGATAACATCAGGTGAGTTTTTCACATCATCTTCAGGGGACTCTTAGCCCAGCTTTTAATGGACATCTGGATGCACAGTGCTGCTTTGAGAACACCAACTTTCACCTCCATCCTCAGGGACCTGGAAGAGGGCAGAGGAACCACCTACGATAGGTAAGATTCAGCTGTGATAATAAGGAGGCCACTGCAGCCATAAATAATCTGCTTTCCACGGTCTCCACAGCCCGCGTGGTGTGAAAAGCTGGACAAGGATTTGTAAATGAATTGAGCCCAAGAGTAATTACACGTTCCTGCAGATTACTTGGTGCCGTAATTGCACTTAGTATTTACCATGTGACCTAAGCCAGAAATAATCATGTATTTACTTTATATTTATATTGTAACGTGCCATGTACTGTAATTATACTGCCACTCCATGGTACTTAACACATCATCGAATGTTCCACAATTATCGTGTTAGTAAATAGCACTTACTGAGATTTGTGGCCTATAATTTCAGGCATTACCTGCTAAAGATTTAGTGCAGTGATTTAAAAAAAAAATTCTGTTTCATGACAATGTCATCTCATATTTTAAAAAAAAGGGAAAAAAAAAAAAAAAAAAAGCAAATTCCTACCACTTAGAAACTAGTTTTCAAAAATTCCTAATTTGAAAATACAAAGGAAAAGCTAGAGGATTTTGCAGCAAAGCAATAGGCAATTCTATAATGAATTATTTGAATTCTGCTACTCAAGGTTGTAGAAAGTAAAAAGTGAAAAGTTGCAAGCTTTTTCAAGTGATTAAATGAAGATGCTAAATCCAACTTGAGACTCTTACAAAAAAAAAAAAAAAAAAAGAAAAAGCTTTGGAAGAAATTTATTTTCACTCAACTCATCATTTAATTTTGATTAAATATTCAAGTGGCTAAAACAATAATTTTTACCTTAGATTTTCTGAATGGACTTATGCTTACACATACATTGGCTTCAGAAGTATTTCTCTTGATTTCAGTAGAGTCACTCATGTGACTAAAGCGAAGCGTGTGCTTAAGTGCTTAGCTGGTCCAAAGCCAAGGTTTAAGTATGGAAGTCTTAAACTGTTGGTCAAAGTAAACTCATTTAAGAAGGAAAGCTTTAGAATATTCTCAGATTTTCATGATGATCCCCTCAATAGGACTTTTCATACTATAACACAGGTGGATGCCTTAATTCTCCCAAAATTCATTCAGAAGCCCAGATTTGCAGCTCAGGACAATAATCACACTAGGAATGTTGCAAAACCAGAAGAAAACCAACCTCAGGCTTCCCTTCCTTGCTGGTATTTTATTTCTTGGTTTGATACTCCATTGAACGGGATATAATGTGGAGACCCAAACCTAGAATTAGGAATACCCTTTGATTTAAGCGCACTCTGATTTAAGAGCACAGACAAGCTAATACACTTAAGTCAATGGACGAAATCCAGATTGCACACATAGGCAGCAGTTCTGCTGTTGAAATCTATGTAGCCCAGTTTTCTCCCTCAAAACCCAATCGCTTACTTTGGCCTTGATCTGCCCAATACATACAAATGAGCTTAACTTTAAACACTGATAGTATCATTTACCTCATTAACTAGAGCTGGATGAATAATTCATACTGCATAATTTATCCAACGATTCTCACTTCTTTTTGTGTTTGTGAATTGTCTGCAAATAGATTCTTGATTGGACTCTTCATCTAAAATTATTTGCAGGTTTCTTCGGTGAATCACAATCAGTCTGCAGATCATTTGAGCAGCACACATTTGAGCAGCACGTCACTTGAGCGAGCAGTCACAGTTTGGAGCTCACGCTGTGTGGGTTCGCTGTAGGAGCGTCAAGGTAACACTCCTGTTCTCTCACTGGAAAATCTTATGTAACAAACCAACAGCAGTACGAATTTTGAACTGCACACATGGGCGTAAAACTTGGAAATTCACACCCTTGCTGAGTGTTGTTGTCGAATTCAGAACCTTCCTTCAGTGAACGGTCAAACAGTATTACAGAGAAGCGAATACCAAAGCGGCATGTAGCAGATCTGAGGGCTTGGAAACATGAGCAAAGTTACTGGAGGGCACCAAATTTCAACCTGATAGCTGATCTGCGATAGCTGTTCCTGCGAATGCTCTCAAGCTGAGGCAACCTGAATTAACCGAGCATCTCCTCAGCAGGGGCCAGATCAGCAGATCAATCCATGCTTGCTGCAGGTGAGGAATTCCCAAATGAATGTAGAATGGCAATCCCAGATTGACTTGGTCATTTACCTAAGGCTGGATTTTTTCTTCCACCTACTTACCCTATTTACTTCTAGAGAAGGCATCTTACCCTGGTAAACTACCTTCTGCAAAAACAATGCAGTTACTTGCAAAGTGTTCAGATCCACTGCATGCATGGAAGCTGGTGGGGCTAGAATTTTCAGCAAGCTTTCCCCCTGAATACTGTACTGGTCCCTATGAGCAGAGATAAAAAGCAAATCTGCTTTCAACTACCATAGTTCCCATTCCTTCTTCACTGCAGGCGAGCAACATGAATTTGGTGAGAGAATCAGCAGAGAATTCCTCTTGGACCCCCACCTCGTTCTGCAGAGCTCCCTCTGCAATTCTTTCAAAGCCATTGACCTTATCACAATTTAAGGGCTTGCTTGCTATAAACCATGTGCTCACGTGCTTTGCCGAGTGGGTTCGGCTTACTAGATTAGGACTTTTGTTCTACATTGGGAAATTTTGTCTGATTAAATCATTACTGTAAAATAACATAATAACCCTTCAAAAACAGAAGCATGCAAGCCTGAAACCAACGCGATGCAGCCCAGGGCCACATTCAATATGTAAAGATTAATACAATTTGGGAGAAAAAAAAATCTCTTATAAAACAGTCCCCAAGGTGGTCAGAGGCAGAGTAGACTTTCAAGTACATCATTTTGCAGAGAATGAGGCAGCGATGAATATGCAGAAGAGGACTGGAGCTGTCAGGCGCATTTAGATGAAGCCATGTGACCAGTTGCCCCTCTGACCCCCGTATAAGACTTAGAAGGGAAAAGGCTAGTTTTAAGCACTGACACAGAATACAAAGCAATCATGCCTATTGCTGCTTCATATTCTGCTGAGCAAAAAGGTGGGTTTTGCAGGAGGAAAATCACAAAAGCAGGGAGGATCTCCCAGGCTCAGCATTTGTTCAAACACGAAGAAAATGTAAAAGAAATTTTTAATGAGTACTGGGCTATGTGTTGCTCCAAAAAGACGATGGGAGAGCAGAATATATATATATTTTTTAACTTTTCAGAGGAATAGATGCTGTGATTATCATCAGGCAAGATAATGGATTCAGTGTTCCATCTTTGCCATGCCTGTCAATTTTGGCACAATGGTTTGCTATGAAAAGCAAAAGTAGGAAAAGATGGCAGTGAATAACTTCTATAACGTTAGGGCTGGTGAGCTCCAGTGGCGATGTGATATGTTTTTTTCATACCTGAGGAAATATTTGCTCTTGGCAGGTACATCATTAGCTTTATTCCATAAAGCTGTAGGAATAGAGAATTACAGGAGTAGCACAGGAACTTATTCCATTCATTGATCTGCACAAGAAGGATGCAGAGCTGTTGGAGCGGGTCCAAAGGCGGCCACAAAGATGATCAAAGGGCTGGAGCACCTCTTCTGTGAAGAAAGGCTGAGGGAGTTGGGCTTGTTTAACTTAGAGTAGAGAAGGCTCTGGAGGGACCTCACTGCTGCCTAACAATACTTCAAGAGAGCTTATAAACAGGAGGGAGATCAACCTTTTACATAATAGTGAAAGGACAAGGCAGAACAGGTTTAAACTGAAAGGGGAGAAATTTAGGTTAGATGCTAGAAAGAAATTATTTACCAAGAGGGAGGTGAGGTACTGGCACAGCTGCCCAGAGAGCTGTGGGTGCCCCATCCCTGGAGGTGCTCAGTGCCAGGTTGGACGGGGCTCTGGGCAGCCTGAGCTGCTGGGGGGCAGCCAGCACATGGCAAGGGGTTGGAAGCGGGCGGTCTTTAAGGTCCCTTCCAACATCAGCCATTCTGTGATCCTATGATTGAATCACCCTTAGTTTTTAAGAAAACTGTCTTGGAACTAAACAGAGTACCAGCGCTGAGCTTTTCCAGGGAACAAATTATCTTCTGTGCTCTGGTCTGAGCTGGGAGATGTATTTAAAAGACAAGGGATGTGCAAGTACTGTGCTGTGGAGTCCTGTATGAGCAAGACATCTTGGATATAGGTTCCAACTCATGAAGGAATATCTGAAAACTTAGACACTGTGATCCAGATTGTGATCACCAGCTAGACCCACGTTGTCTCTGGTACCAACAAGTTCTACTCACCCTCAAGACATGGATCTGAATATGACCCCTCCACTTGCAGAGGGATTTATTCGCATGGAACTAGAGAAACCCACATCCTAGTGATATCTTTGATATTATCTTGTTCACCTTACAATACCAGCAAAATTCCCCATTTCCTAAGCCTGCATGCAAACATAACCATGAATTAAATTCTGAATCCAGGACCAAGAGTGCTACAGGAACCCCCATTCAGTATCTGAAGGGGCTATAAGAAAGAGAAGGGCACACTCTTTAGCAGGGTCTGTTGTGATAAGACAAGGGAAAATGATTTCAAACTAAAAGAGGGAAGATTTAGACCAGATATAAGAAAAAAAGTTTTTACTGAGGCACTACAACATGTTGCCCAGAGATGTGGTGGGTGCTCTGTCCCTGCAGACATTCAGGATCAGGCTGGATGGGGCTCTGAGCACCTGATGGAGTTGTGGGCATCCCCATTCATTGCAGGAGAGTTGGACCAGATGGCTTTTAAGAGTCCCTTCCAACTCAAATAATTCTATGATTCTATGATAATCCTTGGCACTTACAGCAACTCCTTCAGTCTCACCCTTGCTGGAGAAGCCACCAGAGGGGATGAGCATCACACAGCACTCAGTGGGGCACATGTCCGGCCAATGAGTTTGGGTCATTCTGAGACACTTGTTCTCTCCCTTAAATTCTTTCCTGCAGCAAAACAGTCTGATGTAATGAACTTTTTACACGAGCCATGAGCTTAGAGCTTTTGCTGCTATGCATGTGCCATTGATTAGAGTGGCTGCAGATGGTTTTATTTTAGATAATCAAGCTTGCTGAGGTTTGCCAGCATCAGAACAAAAGCATAGTTTCCCCACTTACTAACCAAATTTGCAGCCAAGACACTTGAATTGATCTCAGTTCTGATGGATGGTGAGAAAGTGGGAAGGGGGGAAATAGCAGCTTTCCCATATACCTCAAGCCAGGTGGGTCATACCTCTGCACACCACGTTTCACCTCCATATTAGACAAATTATACTCCCTTTTGCTCCTGAACAGACAAAAACAACCACAAGTAAATGTTTTCCTTTAACAATTCCCATGCTGCCTATCTACATAGTATCAATATACCAAGTGGCCGAAAACAAAGCAGAAAACAACAGCAGTTACAGCAACCCACACAAATACAAAAGCCTCCAGAGCTGGAATTCTTCCTGTGAGATGTCCCCTCTGAAGTCTCCAATTTGTTCAACTTTTGGAGAAGTCTCAGACACAAGCAGGATAATTATGGTGTTTAAGTGCAAATGGAAACACCCCTCTCTTTGATCCTTGCACATCCAAAGGGATGGGTGGGAACAGTGGGAGCAAAAATATGGGACGATACCCAGCTGGGACTGGATAACCATCACCTTTTGCTCAGCCCCTGTGCTGAATATCCCATCAGAGCCTCAGAAATGCATTTGCTTCCCAAGGTGGTGCTGGCTTAGGTAACAAGAAGGCTTGCTCTTGCAAGCGGTCATTATGTGGCCTTTAAAACTACACATTGTACCGATAGAACAAGAGTGAGAAGGGAAAAAAAACACACATACACACACGCACACAAACCCAGAAAAAAATGGAAAAAGAAAGAAAAGAATGCAAGAGACAAATCAATAAAAGGCATTTTGCAGCTGGGGTGACATAGACAAAGTGCATTCAGAACCACAGACACTTGACTTCGGGTCTGACGGGAGAAGGTTGTTCTATTCTGTGCTTTGCCTCTTAATATTTTTCAGATTAACAGTTTGCAATTCTCTGCTGGGCTGTAAGGTTTCGGAGGCACTGCCTGCTGGAACGTTTTGATCAGTGTAAGTTGGGGCATTTCCAACAGACAGGTTTATTAACTGATTTACTGACCACATGATTTTTGCGTAGTTGAAACAAGTTAGCTGGTCTCTTTCTCTCCACTTTCCCCACACCTCCTGATTATTAATCATTAGGGAACTTTTTTACTTTTGCATGAAAACATTCCCCAGACAGTGCTGCATTGCCTCTAGTCACACACAACATGACAGATCCACTGCTTTGCCAAAATTTTCCTTCAGCAGCAAAACACGGTACAAAGCAAGAGGGGATTCTCCTCTACATGGGAGATGTTTTGAAAAGATGTTACGTTTTTGAATGTACTTTCTGGACGTACTGGAGATAATTGCTTATAGCCACTGCTATCTCAGAGAATTTTGGAGTTCTCCTTGAAGGCTCCTTGGGGAACTTCTCCTTGGAGAACTTCAAGGACTGTCTGGACATGATCTTGGGCACTCTACTCTAGGAGCCCCTGCTGGAGCAGGAGTTGGATTAGACTGACCCTCAGGTCCTTCCAACCTCACCCAGATTCTGTGAATTACTGCTTTGGCTCAAGAGGCAGAGCCACTGAAGGCCCTATTATGCACTCCTTTAGAGGAGCTGGAGCTGGAGAAGGTGTCAAATACAGTCAGGAGAGGATTCACCCTTCAGTTCAACAGGAATTTATGCAAGGTATTTGACCACCACATTTCTTTCTTTTTTTCTTGGTTTTTGAATAACGTGCAACATGAAGCATGAAAACAGCACAATGTGAAAAGATTACCCAATCAAAACTTCTCCCTATTATATGGACTTAATTTGCCTGCTCAAGAGAAAAATAGCTTCTAAAAAGAACATTATCCATGTTTAATGATAAATTTACTCATTTGAAGATCTTGCTCTATGTTCTTTGCACTGGAGCTAGTTAAAAAAAAAAAAAAGATGAAGAAGAAAGCAAAGCTCTGAAAGAAATATTTTGAAAGAAACCTTTCAACATTTGAGTAAGAAAGCTTCAAAAACTTGCATCTGTTCTCCAGCAAGTCAAACCATGGATATTTTTTTCCTCAGTATTTTGATTTTTTGATGGAGAGGTAACATTTTCAAGTTTGGAATATTTCTTTTTCTATCACTTGCTCTTGTGCAAAGAACATAAAGAAGCACTGCTTGTTGGAGGACAAAATTTTTTTGGTAGAAAAGATCTACCCATGGACTTGAAGGAATTTTACCCAAGCTCACAAACATAAATATCCTCATGAGGCCCTGGTAATGATGGAAGATACTGCAAATTATATGTGGAAACTAAGGCAAAGAAAAGAAAAACCAGTCCCTCAATGTCCCACAGTGAGATTTTGCTGGCAGAACATCATCCATGTTGTCCAGATCTCCTCTTCGTGCTTTAGCTCCAGACTCACCTCTTCCCAGAGACAGAAGGATACACAGAGGAGGTCCTATAGGGACAGCACACTCTGCACCTTTACTTTTCCCTGTAGTTCACCAAATAACTCCAGAATTAAGAGATAACAGAGCTAGTGAAGTCAGTTTTCCCATAAGCTTAACACATACAGAGGGATTCTCTTGTCTCCCCAGAGCCTTTCTCCATGGAAGACATTAAAAGGATGTGCCTCTGTACTGTCTGTTTTAATGAAACTTGTAGGACTGAGATATCTGTGAGACCTATGTCAAATTAGATTGAAATAGGCCAGCAGTCTTAGAAGGTAGCAAGGGAATACATACAGAGACACAGAGATCATGTAATTCTTATCTCCTGAGGAAAACAGGCTGCAAATACATACCCTGCCTTTTCTGTACACACATATACACGTTGAAAGATCAATGACGAGTTATTTTATGGCTATATTTTTGTTTCTGTATGCAGAAACAAGCGTCCTAAAATACATCAACATCCAGTATCCTGATGGTCTACCAGAAGAAAACTCTTCTCAAGGTATTTCTGGCCTCACTGGAGGCAGAAATACGGAGGCTGCATACTGAAGGTCTGTTTTTACAGTACTGGCAGCCTAAGTTTGCAAACAGAGACGGGATCTCTAGGCCAAACAGTAAGGCAACTCTTGGTTTTCATGGCACAGCCAATCACCTTGCTGTGGAATTATTTTTCCCAAATCAGTTTCTACATGTTGAGCTCTTGGCACAAATCTTTCAGGAAGAGGGAAAAAAAAAGGACCTCACTAAATCACAAGACAAAGACTTCTTTCAGAGGCTTGTTAGAAGAATAGGACCTGTATGTAAAGTGATATCCTCATTGTGAGTATGTAAGGGGATCTCCTCTGCAGTCAAACAGAGACCGCTTTCCTCTTAAAGGGGCTCTCACAGAAGTGGTAAAAGTCTTTTGCCAATCACTGAGCCATTCAAATCCAACTCAGGAGATCAACACTCATCAGAGCCTGACGGCTATCCAGGTACCTTCTTTGCAGATCGACCGAGAGGTTTTCAGCCGTGCTCCTGCCGAACAGACAGTCCCATTAACCAAGGCTCCCATCCCCGGTTTAATGGCAGTGCCCTCCATCTGAGCAGTGACACAACCTCACAGAGCCGTGAGGAGCAGCTTATTCCCTCTTCCCTTCACATTGCTAAGCCCAGGACAGAGCTAAGACACATCAGCAGCCTGCGTTTATGTTGCTTCTGTACATGCTGTACCTGTTCTGTAGATAAAAAAGGAACTTCAATTTCCAGCGCTGTCAAATGCAGTGACTTTTAATCAGTAAATTCCCTTTCTAAGACAGGCAGAAATAAAAAAAATAAAAAAAATTTTTAAAAAAGTCCTCATCTGAAAAAAATATCAAATGCATTTTCAGCCAGAAGACATAAATATAACCAGAAAGCCATTTGGAAATGCTTTCATCTGACAACTGACATGCTTAGATCATCTGCAGCCCACCCTGCGCTTTTCTCACTAGAGAAATTAAACACTAGGAGAGCTGCTCCTGCTTTGAATACTTCACTTAAATATTTTCTGGCACAGACTCTCCCAAAGGCAGCAGCAGCAGTCTCGTTGCTTGGGACAGGCAAATCTTCCTCTTCTTTTCATGAGAAACAACGCAGGAAATACCATGAGACATAGGTAGAAACAGGGTTTTGGAGAAGTTCTTTTCTCACGCAAAACTTCTTGCTAGAGAGGTTTTGGCACTCTTTTGCAGAGTGGTGATCTTGGCTCCTTCCTCACTGGTGCATGTGCACAGATGCATTTTGGATCAGTGGCTGAATTTTGGGACAGCGCCTGATTCTCTCTGGATCCCCAGCACGCTCCAAATCCAAGTTTATGCATGCATTCAGGAAGCATTTCCTTCCAGTGAGAACCTTGCTGGAATGGACAACAGCTCAGAGACCTGCTGTGCTCGGTAGAGGTCCTGCACCTCATGCTGTGAGGATCCTCATGCAGCCAGTGCTCAGTGATACCCACATCCCCCCTCTCAGCAGAGGTTAATTTATGATAGCACATGATCCTGAACAAAGCCACACTTTCCAAGGGGGTGGCAGTGACCACACAGTAATATTCACAGCAGTGGCTCTAGGGACTGTTCTGGCTTTGTGTTCAAGGTGTAAACAAACACACTTAAAGAGAACTGCAGCTCTGGGGTAACAGGGTTCACCCATCCACTTCTTACCTCAAGCCCTTGTTCAGGGCATGAGAAGTTGGTGGAGTCACTGATCCTGGAGGTTTCCAAGAAAAGGGCAGATGTGGCACTGAGTGACATGGGTTGGTGGTATGGTGCTCATGGCTGGACTAGATGATCTTAGTGGTCCTTCCAACCTTAGTGATTCTATGATTCTAAGCTGGTGAGCTGCCATTCTCAGTGACTTCCAGAAAAACTGAATGGTAAGCAGGTAGCTCCAGCTGAGTGGGCCTAAATTCCCAAATTCTCATTTTCTAGGTTTTACAGAGGACAATTTAACATCCATGGATGGCATGATGCAATGTTGAGTCATATTTATGCATCACAGTTGATGGAGGCATGTATGGAGCTTTACTCCAAATCTATGCAAATCCACGTGATGTCCAAATGCATGCAAAGGTCTTTCTTTAGAGAGTTTTCTGAAGGGTGGATGAGCTTATAGAATCAAAGAAGAATAGAATAGTTAAGGTTGGAAAAGACCTCAAAAATCGCCAAGTCCAACCATCATCCCATTGCCATCATCCCCACCACGTCCTACAGTGACACAGTTCTTGAACACCTCCAGAGACAGTGACTCCACTACCTCCCTGAGCAGCCTTTTCCTGTACATTCCTGCTCTTTCTGAGAAGAATTTTTCCTAATTTCCAACCTGATATTGCCTTCTTATGCAGACTGCAGGGCTCTTTAGAGCCCTGGATTTTGCAGAACCAAGAAAGAATGGCTACTCTGCTGTCCCTGGTTGCTGCCCCTGGGTTCTTTCCATCACCCCTCCAGAGAGCAGAACAACTTTCCTGCAGCAGAAGAACCTGCTGGAGAAACAGTCCTAACTAACAGGGCTGCAAATTAGCAATCCTCCATGCATACATCTCCCAGGATTGAAACATTTGTTGTAAGTTGGACCCCAGCCAGAAACAAGCATTTGGTGAGTGCCTAAATTAAGTTAACATTTTTGCAGCCATGATAGACTTGGTCGAAAACACTAGGACACAATCAGTCAATTGAGTTATAGCATCTTAAACTGGCAAGGTAACTAATTGCTTCTTGTTGTGAGTTAAGCACAGTTGCTTATGTCTCAGTGAAAAAGGGGCAAGCTAAACTGCATCTCTTGTAACAGAAGCAGGCAAAGTATATATACGAGAATAGCTGCAACGTTTGAGTAGGAATTAGGTAAGCCCATTGCCACTTCCTATGTTCCTGTGTGCTGTATTCCTATGTTTACAATGCAGATCCATGTGATCCTTTCATTTAGAAGTGGTTACATTTCAGTGGCATGTGCCTTGGTGCAGATGGAGCATCATTTTGAGAAAATATATATATCCTTAATGACAGCATAGCTTGGGTCACATCTCTACCATTCAGTAAACCCAGATCTAGAGTGGCCAGTCCTGCTTCAGAAGCACTCTGGCCACAGAACACAAGTACAGCCCTAATAAGAAAAACATCACCATCCCTCAGTAAACACCCCACAGCCAAACCCAGACCCCAAGCAACCACAAGTATTCAAGGAAATTATCTAGTTCTGGAGGACTTTGCACCAGATGTGAGCTGTTTGTCCATACTCTTCTATCCAGGTTAGGGTCTCTGTCCTCTTCTGGTCAGCAGATGGGCACTGTGAACACCAGATTGCACACACTGGCTAATTTACTGAAATGTAATTGTGTCTCCAAGTCACATCCAGCTACTTCAGAGGAACATAACTGCCTCGGTACTGAAAAAGCCACACCATTTTTTCTATGCAATGAAAATAATGTAGACGTATCAGGCACGATTTAGATTTCTAAGTATTCATGGCCATCTGAAATGTCTTAGTTTATCTTTTGTGGATTCTGCTGCCACTGTGGAGGCACAGGTCTGCGGGTTTCATCTACCTGGCTGAAGAGGACATCTCTATTACACAGAGGCACTTCAAGCAGCACATTAAATCTATTTAGGAAAGAGTCATACACACAGCAAACACGGAATATCGCTGGGGAAGCCATAACTGCAGCAGTCAGACATTCACACCAGTAGCTGAAGTAGGGGAGTAGTGTTACTGCTATTACCTATACACTCAATATATCATACTGTATTACATGCACCAAGATCCCGCCATTTGGTTTACCATCACTACCCCATTCTGCTTGGTTTTGTGGAGTTTTCCCTCTCTTCCCAGACTATTCCTTCAAACAACACCACGTCACTAGCCAGACACAAAGAAGAAAGCAAACGTATGGTATGGTCAAAAGCCTTAAGTCTGAAATTCACCTACCAGCTCCATCATAAGCAACTAAGTTATAATGCCAAGTTCTATGGCTTTCTATGGGGACAACAAGCCACGCCTCTGGCAAATTGAGGATAACTGTGAGCCACACCAGAAGATGGAGGTACACCAAAGATGTGTTGCTTGCTTTATGGGTACACAAGGGTTCGAAAAATTGCAGTGAAGGCTGTAGTTCACACAAGAAGGTTTCACATCTCACGATGCCAATTCAACTGCAAAACCTCCCGGTGCTTAAATGGTGAAGTTCACACTTCCTCCCTGGAGGGGACAGAAGGTAATAGTACTCAGCTGTGCCTATGACTATGCCAAATACCATTTGCTCATCTGCGATGAGCACAGATGGTCATATTTCTCTCTGTTTATTTTTGCTGAATGGCCTTTTCAGCCTGCCTAGTCTATGACCTTCTCCTGAAAATGAGTAGACTCATTTTTGCAGGAATCCTGGGTTTCAGCTTTCTTCAGGAGGCTCTATGGTATCAGCTGTGAGGACACAGGTGGATGATGTAGTCTTTGTGATTTCAGCTCATCCCTTGCAGAAATGGAATAGCAGGAGCAGTGAAGACATCCAGATACACATGTGAAGAGTATCTGACTTGCTCCTTCTCAAGTATAGGTTATTTAGACTGCAACTAACAGGAGCCATAAATTATTGCAGTATACCTTAATACCTGTCACTTTCAATCTTCAGAGTAAAACTGCAGTTTAATACAAAAAGATCTTCTAATCACTGCATTTAAATACAAAGGGGAGTAAATCACTAAACAATATTTTAACATGTCAAAGGCGATAAAAAAGGGAATGAGTAATAATGAAACAGCACCTGCCATCCTGGCCACTGATGAGAAGGGAGATCTGCAGGTGTGGTGCTCTCGAGGAGCCTTCAAAGTGAAGGGCAGGGAGTTGGTAGAGTCTAAGCACGATGAAAACTCAGTTCTGCCAGACCCAGCAACATCACAGAATCATAGGGGTTGGAAGGGACCTCTGGAGATCATTGAGTCTGCACCCCACGCTGCTTGGTGACTCGATATTTAAAGCCTCATCTCTTGCAATCACAGAAACAGGTACAAAGTTTAGAGGGCAGCCCATCTGCTCCAAATAGCTCCGTAAGCAGAAACTGCGTATGGAGCAGTAACATGCCTGTGCGGGCCGTAGCCCTTGGGCAGAGATCTGAATTTGCAGGACAGAGGTGCTTTAACCCAGGGCACAGGAGGAGCTTTAATGCAGGCAGAAGACAAGCTCTGGTCTCCTTTTAATTTCTGGTTTATCTAATAAGCTGCTGGCTTCAGTGTGTCAAGGGCAGTAATGAAAAGCATGTCTGCTGCATCTATTATGGAAGAGTTTGAGACCCTTTGTGCTGGGTCATTCATAAATCCATAACAAGAGGCACAGTGGATCAGTATTCACATATTGCACAAAGTAGGGAAAATAAGGATTAAAAATCATCCCTTTCCTCAAAAAAAAAAAAAAAATAGAATGGTTTAAATAGAAAAAAGAAAAGCAGTATGGCTTCCATTTTGAAGAAGGCAGAAAGAGGCACAGAAGGTGGATCTCCGTGATCTCTGTGAGGCAAGAATTCCTGCATCCATTGTTGTTCCTGCCCGTGGAGACAGCAAACCTAAAAGAATTGCCTAAGCAACCACAGAAGTTGTTCCCTGGAGCCTGCATCAGTCCTACAGGACATGGCTGGATGAACTGTCCATGCACACAGCATACAAATGCAAGGTGGCAATTATTAAAAGCATAGACAACCCCAATCAGCTACTCAAGATGATTATCAGAGGGCTGTGGAAGAGCATGAAATTATTCTCCCTGAGATCCAACAGCCTCCAAAACGACTCCAGTTCAGCGGGACTTCAGAAAGCGCAGCACTATTTAGGATCTGACCCACTGCCTACCAACACAAGCAGAAATATTTTGCACCACTCCTGGTCTTTCATGATCCCTAACTCCCTGCTTAGAGAAATAAGACACTGGTTGGAGGCAAAACCTACCTGCTGTGTAAATGATGACTCTCTGAGGAGCTAGCAATGGAGTAATCAACTGCAAGAGTGATAACGATGCCATTATGCTGACCTGTATCATAGCTTTCCTTCAGGTGTTGCTTGTCAGACTTCTGCCTCTCTTACTCAGGCCTGGAGGACATACCAGAGCAAACCAGTACCTGAGAGGATTAGCTGAAACCATATATTTTTTTTCCTCATGTGCTTGAACCAGCAATACTACAGTGCTCCTGTTGGGACAACCAAGAGGATGGTCCCTAGCCATGCTGTCTCATTCACTGTGGCTAGTATAAACTGACAGGCAATCTCAGATCTCCTCTTGGAGTGTGTTAGTAACATAAAGTCCCATCAGCTCCAGAACAGTCTGAACTTCAGAAACGCAATCTTTGGCACTTTGTTCTGTAGGACAAAGATGCTCAGATAACACCCTGATGGGACCTGTAGCATGATAACAGAGTACCAGAATAGTCCTGTTTCCCTCTCTGAGTGTACACTAGTACATTGCAAGGGCATCTTGAGGCCAAGTTCATGCCAGATTATTTTGTTTGGACAGTATGGGCCCTATTACCCATCTGTTTCCAGCCTGGCAACAGTTTCAGCTCTAGTGAGTCATCAGTTGCTCAGATGTCTGCATCCAGAGGTGCCTGGAGCTCTGGTTTTTCAACTAACCCCTTAGGGTCAGATGGCAATAAAGCAGACACTTTCTACTTAACCGAGCCATGGGAATTTCCTAACCTCAAAAACCTTTGCTCCTAGAAAAGCACAGAAAGAAACCAATTAAGAAAAATGAATAGTTTTTGAGAACATTTCCCTTCCTTGCAGCCTCACTTGTTCTAGGAGAACCTGTCCTTTTTCAGGAGCTCAGGAGGGAACTTGCTGCAGTGCTGCATTCAGCTCTGGTTCCCCAGCATAAGGACATGGAGCTGCTGGAGCAGGTCCAGAGAAGGACACAAGAATGGTCAGAGGGCTAGAGCACATCTCATATGCAAATAATCTGAACTTTGGTGTTGTTCAGCCTGGAAAAGGCTTCAGAAAGACTTCCTGTGGCCTTTCAGTACCTAAAAAGATTGGACAAAGGGTAACATCTTTTATTTTCAAAGGGTGGATTTAGATTAGATATAAGGAGCAAATTCTTCATTATGAGGGTGAGACCTCCCTCGAGGTGCTCAAAGCCAAGCTGGATGTGGCCCTGGGCAGCCTGATCAGGTGGGAGGTGTCCCTGCCCATGGCAAAGAGCTGAAATTGGATGGGCTTTGGGGTTCCTTCCAACCCAAAACATTCTTTGACTCTGTGATTCTAAACCCTTTGCAAAGATTTAATGGGATGACATCTAGTCGTTTCTTCAGCTGTTTCAGATCACCACTATGATTAGTGGTTTTGCAGACAGAACTCTTTTCCTGATTTGTGATTAACAGGATAGAGTTAACCAACCAGTAGCACTTTTCCTTCAGCACTACCTCAACCTCAATTACTTCAGTCTCTGCTGAGGTACCTTCAACCTCAATTTATAGTCAAATATTACATTTTTTCATTAATATGGAAACTGGTACTGCTGATGAATATTTAAGCCAATTCCCTGCAAGGTTACATTCTACACCAAATGCACTTAGAATCTTGGTTTGCACTGTTCATGGCCGTTATTCTATACCTAACTTTAAAAAAAAAATCATTTTAAACCAATGCACTGAGAATCATGCAACATCTCTTCGCCATCTGACATGCACCTGTGGAGAGGTTTTCTCTAGAAAACAAATTTGCTCTACTGGGAGCACTCTGAGCTCGCTATGGTCAACTCTAGGGTCTCCACATTGTCACATGGAGAGCAGACTGCCTGGAGCTCCTGCGTGGCTCAGTGACCATAATGTCATTTTGGTAGCTAACACAGCTTACACTATTGCTCACTGATAATTAACAAGCATTCCACTGCTACACCGTGGCAGTCAAGGTTGTGGACTGTTATAAAGTGTTCTTGCTTGGTGCATAAGCCAAGGCATAGAGCAGAGGAAACTGGGATGGTTTAACTATCTGAGGTGCCTTCCACAGTCCTCAATGGAAAGGTAAAAGCACTGTATGGTGCTGGTAAGTGATACAAGTGGCTTTCTTACAAGCAGGTGAACAGTTTTAGATTAACAAAGCAGAAATTGCCACTCTTCTGAATGGGCCACTCAAGGAAAACAAAACCACTGTTCTCTTCTGCCACTAGCCTCCTCTCAAATTCCATCTCACATGGATGGCAGAACTGGACAGAAAGCTATCACCCACTTTCTGGTAAGCCTCACAAACATTAACCCTATATAACCAAGTAAGGGCTTGGCTTCACAGAGACTGATTATTGGAAATAGAGACAAAACTGCTCATTCTACAAGTCCTCACTTAAGAAAAAATAGATGGGTAAGAGAATTTAAACAAGATTAATGGATGTTGTCACAACCTTCTCTAATGACAAACAAGTCTGTCAGGGCAGGTCTCTAGCCCAGATCATTCACAGTGTAGCTTAGGTTTGGGCTAGGAAAATAAATGCTCACCTATCACAGTACTGTGCTACTTGTATTCGAGTCCCTGTAAACATCAATGATTTAGGCACAAGGAGACATTCCAAGTGGTTTTATCATCAGCAGCCAAGCTAACTGTGCTTCTCCAGGATGCTGCACAATTACCATAACTTGTTCCATGTGTCTTCCCTGCCAAAGAAGTAAAATTATGGAAGGGAGAGTTCCCCTCTTACCCAGCCATTTCCAAACAAAAGCTGCAGTTCTGTATCAAAATGCTGGAAGCAGGCTTAGCAAGCATTCTCTTGTGTTCACTCTGTTGGCTCAGCAGGCAAGGAGATAGCAGACATCTACTTTCACAGCATGTTTCTGTGAAAAACCATCCATACATCCCAAGTGATTTCATCAAACATAGATGGCATGAGGGCTTCTTCCATCTTCTTGAGCTCTTAGCTGATTCCCACAGCAGACTGAGAGGAGGGAAGTTAAAGAAGGAAAAGAAGTGGCTGTAGAGGGAAGGGAAGGGAAAAAGGTCCATGATGACACTTTCCAGGCTCTCCATGTTGCTGCTGACTACTCCAGCATAGTATGCACCTGTTCATGGGTAAACCAGAGAAAATGGGCCTGGAAGGGATGCTGGCCTTACCCCTACCTAAAGACAGGATTGGTTACACTCCCTTTTGTAAACATCTAGATAAATTACTTTTTTTAATAACAACAATATCAAAACAAATATCATGAAGTTACAACACTACCACCAGGTTGAGGAGTGACCCACTTTCCCTATTTCCCCAGAGCTATCTGTAGGTTGTCTTCAGACTCAGCTAAGTATCACTGTACAATTCCTGTCTGGAAAAGTACAACAGTGACAGGGGCTAAACATTTTTGCTGTTTATTTCAAGTGTAAAAGCAAATTCTATTATTTTCAATGGCTACCAAAAAGAAGGTCCAGACTCACGTAACTGCATCTGTGCAGAGGTAAGAGTCATCAACAGTAGAAGCTTTCTGCTTCTAACACAGCTGAAATGCCTTCACTCAAGTGCTCCTCCCAGTAGACCTGTAAATGTTTTGTGATAATTACCCGGAAGTCATCAGGCCATCTTTTTCCACCTACAATGTCCACAGAGTTATTTGGGCACAGAGAGGAGCAGAGATGGTGCCATGAGAGCCTTGTAGAGAACCTAATATTCTCTTGCCTGAGAGATAGCAAAGATATTGGCAAATCTACTTAGGTATAAATCTACAATTATGTTTAAAGAGGGTCTAGTTTTGCACTATTAGATACAAGACAACACATGGTTTATGAACCTACTATTGTGTCCACTCCTAGGAAATACCAGGTTAAAAATCCCCTAAATACTCCAAACCCACAGGAAAATTTGTGTAGGATTTGTTTGGTGCTTGCTGCCAAATTCCCCTACTGAATGACAGAGATTTCACTAGATCCAGAACAGCCTTCCTAATATTCCTTTTACAACAGGGTCCATTCTTTAACTGTTTGCTTCTGTGCCACTGCTGAATCTGAATGGATTATACTAAGGGTTATATGTACAAGTACAAATGGGCTGGCTTAAACAGAGCAATACTAATTAAATAATAGTACGTCAAATTGAGTCTCGTTTCGTGACACGTCTAGCTGTTTTAAGTTATCTTCTGTATAAATAATTATCGTCTTTCATTCCAAAAACATTAATAATTGACCCTTATTGCTCAGCCTTAAAATATTTACCAGAACATGTTACATACTTTTGAGTTTGTCACACTAAGGTACAAGACTTTGGCTGCACAAACCCACAAAGTTTGAAATCCCAAAGGGTTTTACCTCCCAGGTGGGATTGATACCTTCCCAGAAGTGTTCACAATCACATGGCCAGCAGTGAGATAGGTAGAAAGAACCATCTCACACAATCCTTTTCAGCAAAAGACCATTTACAGGCTGGCTAAAATCCAAAGATTGTAATATTCACCCTGGTATCCAGGTGCAAGTTTTATATTAGGGTACTCTGCAGTAACACTAGGTAAAAGCAGTATCTTCTGACACTGCTGTTATATGGAATATGAGGCAGGAAACACTAAATACATGCACAACTTGGTATGGAAATGTCTGGGCTCTTTCCAAGTCAGTCTAAGCTAATCACAGCCAGACTTCATATGCAGATAAGTTCATCAGGTATTTTTTAAACAACAAAAAAATACAACACAGCTCATTTTACATTGCCTGATTGTGTTTGTACTCTGAGAGAGAAACGATCATGTCATATACATAAACATGATTTCATAAATGCTTCTTAATCTTGGACTATTTTTCTCTGTCTGGAGAGGTAATCAGTTACTTAGATCAGTTCTGCTACAGGTCAGAAACCTGAACACCAGCATGATACTAGGTCATATTTAGATAGCCTTTAGGAACTGATACATATTATTGATCATCTAATCCAATCAGGATGGAACTTTTTTTCCCCTATCTTCAGGCAGCTAAAAATTGCGTATCTGATGTCAGCCTGCAGCCCAGGTTTCTATCCTGGGCTCTACCTATGCACCTCCAGTGGATAGACAGCCAAAACCCAGCATCTAAGCTGTCGGTGTTGTCCCCATAGCCATTTCAAACGCAGAGAAATCTGGTTAGATGTTTAGGCTAGGTTAACCCTAACTTTTATAAAACTACGTGATGGCTGTGCTTACACACGGACATGAAGCACAGACACGGGCATGATGACTAGATTGTTTCACTAGGGCTGGCTGATGTACCTGCAGGACAGCAGTGCACACAATCCCAAGGGAAAAGCTTGAAGCCAGCAGCTGCAACTAATGGAGGTAATGAGGACACCGAGTTTGAGAATCCCAACCTAAAGCTGCCCCAGATTACTGTGTCTGCTTTTTGGGTGTCCTCCACTGCTGTTAAAAATCATGCAAGAAGAGATTTGCCTTTCAAGACACTGCAGCTGAGATTAACCTACCCCACAGCTCAAGCTGGAACCCATGAAACAGTGAGCTACTCCCAAAGGTGAAAAACAGCAGAGGTTTTCACTTCAAAACCCACAGGCCAGGCTGGGAAGCTCTTACCTTCACTCACAGCCATGGTCAGCAGGATTCACCTTCAGAGGGTTGATTTTTCTTAGTGCTGGGCACCACCACCTCCCATAGGGAATGTGGCTGCTCAGCACATCCAGAACACAGGCTCTCAAAAGCTAACACATAAAGCACAACCTAAAAAAAACTGTCAGAGCACCAAGCAGTTTTCCCCTGGGCCTGCCCTGATGTCTGTTACCATTACAACTCAAGGCTTTGCTTCGGCATTTATCTGACAGAAAGAGACCATTACCCTGACAAAATAGTTTCCTACTCCATTGACATTATCACTTTATTGAGTTTTATATTAAGTATTTTGAAATATTTACCAGTAGGGATAGATATTATTGTATTTTTTAACTAAGCAATGTGGAAGGTACAGGGGAAAAGGATATGTCTATGGGTGCAGCGCAAAACAAAAGGTCTGGGGCATAGCCTGCTCTGCTGTACCCCTCCCAGGTGTCCCCTGGGAACATTGCTTAACTTCTCTTGTCCTGCTTCACCACTTTTATGCTGGGATGGTGTATCTTCCCCTGGCTCTCGGTGTCCAGTGGTGAACTGTTCTGTCTCCCCACCACCACTGCTATCAGAGAGGTTAAGACAGAGGAGCAAGTGCTAGAGAAATTTCAGCTTAGTTGATAATGTTTATACAATAACGTAGTAACAGCCACTCATAAAACAGCCCTTGCCCCATAAAATTTACAATGTAAAGCAGACATACAAATGGGATGAAATAGCAGTAATGTTGGAAACACGTGCTTTAGGGAAACAGTTGACCAAGGCCATCAAGCCACACATGGGCAGAGTTGAGAACTGGACCCAAACAGGAATTTGTCACCTCTGTCTGGCACCCTGCAGAAAACTAGCCTCTCCAGCTGTTTTCCAGGTACAGATATCTGTCCTTTGACTGCGATGCTTCTGGATCCAACGTGAGCTTCATCTCACAGACAGAAAGGACTTGCTTTCTCCAGGATATCCAAGGGCAATATCCATGGCGATTCCAGTCAGCTGAGTGCAGACAATAGCCACACTTATCTGAAACGCTGCAACACTGGCAGCTATAATGCACACGAAGTTAATCACTGGCATATTTGTAGACTGCCAAGTATATAATAGCGCAATAATGAATTTGTATGGCTGGGCCTATAAAAACTTTGCTTTTTATACTCAGGCATTTTAATTGACACAGAAATACATTTTAAAAGAGAAAGCAGGCTTGATGAGGTCAGCTTAAATTCCTTGGTATAATTACCAAGTCCATTGAACGCAAATCTGAAATCATTTATGTTAAGTTAATAACTTATGCCTTTAGTTTATAAGCACCACATTACATTTCAGGCAGCTCAGATCTTGGCTTTGCTAAAGTGGCTTGGCCTTTAATAAATTCCTCCCCACGTTTTTCATGTTATCGTTCCTTTACAGTCATGGTTTTCAAATGGCAGTGCAGGTACAGTGTGTTTAAATCACCATAAATTAGAATTATTTTTTTTTTTTCTTTCTGACTGTAGCACCTTTATTGTAAGTCATCTACTTCTCTTTCAGCCACAAAAGTTATTACAGGCACAGATCGGAAATGAAAAATACACCACGTGCCATCTGTGAATGTCCCACACCAGACCCCTCTTGGAGCAAGGATCACTTTCAGAGTTTTCCAAAGGATTTCAATCCGAGTACTTTTATCAGCTTGGTTAGAATGACCTTTACATTTACCACCTCCATACCTGGATAGACTTATGTTTTATATAGCCCTGCATCGTGGAGGCATTCAATACACAGGATGGTACTCAAAGTGGCTCAGGCTTTCCTCCATCAGACAGGAGGGTTATTAACCTGATGGAGCTGTTAGGTGCCCTTGTTCATTGTGGGGGATTTGGACTAGATGGCCTTTAAGAGTCTCTTCCGACTCAAACGATTCTATGATCAAAGCTTGTAAGAGGGACAAAAATATCCATTGCCCTAGCCCAGGATGGCATTAATGACAAGGTCACATTTGCTAAAAGCTTGGTTACCCATCATATGATGGGTAAAGCTTCCCACTGCCTTCTGCAGTTAAATTGGAGTGACGATAATAAATAGCAAGGAGTTTGTTGGAAACTCTGTATAAAAGGCTTCATTTCTGCTAAGCAACATGGGGTGAGGATGTGGGAGGTGCCGGCACCTGCATTCAGAAAACTTGCCTAACAAAAGCACCTTGTGTGCAGGTGGCTTTGAGTTTGCCACTGGATAAAGCAGGAGTTTGTGTATTCACAGAACAGGACACTCAGGAAAAGCATCACCATGGACCATACTGGGAAGCAGTATAGTAAGAAGTTCTTTGGGCAGCTTCCCTTCTCCCTGTCTCCTCCTGCCCAGCCTCCATCATCCTCTGTGAGCTCATCTCCCCCATGGATGTCAAAGAATCCCCATACACGGCAGTAAGATAAGCAGCAAATAATGCTGGGAGGAATGTGCTGAGCCAGCTGGTCCTTTGCACCCCGTAGGATGCACAGACCAAAGAGGCGTCTGCCACACATGTCACGCAGATGAAGCCAACTTTGCATTCAACAACTGCACCAAACAAAAGATAAAAGCAGTTTCAGCATAATAGATCATTCAAAAGAGCTCCAAATCCATGCTTCCGCCCCTCCCTTTGTACCCTCTCTCCAGGTTGCTTAGCAAAAGCTGATTTTTATTTCCAATTAAAGGATTTCAGAGCAGCTTTTATTTATTATTTATTATTATTATTATTGTGTGACCACTTTGAATCACACTGCTTCATTCTGGTTCTTTAATCTAATTAAAAGAAAAAAAAATCTGCAGCGCACACAATTCCTTCCTGAGAAACGCTCCTGGTTTTTTGTTTAATGTTTTTCATAGTTACACTCAGGGCTTTGGTGCATTTTTAACTGGCTTCAGATTCAACACTGCATCCCATCTCTACCAGCTAATAGAAGAGAGGCAGAAGAAGCACAAAATCTCCTCTCTCACCAACTCCCCGGGATTTGCTTTTTTCAGAGAGATAGTGATATCACAAAGGAGTCTACGGAGCCCTGTCATGTTTAATGTGCACAGGCTGACACTAAGACAGCAGCTTGAAATGCAAAGAAACACAAGTACAGTAATTGCAGCATCTCGCAGTGGCACTCACAACGCCTGACTGCCAGCCAAGAGGAATTTCCCAGGAGGATGTACAGTGAAACCTCCTTCTAGTGGGGCCAGAAACAGTGATGCTTTGTTACCGAGCAGTAACGAAGAGAATGCTTTTAATTCCGTGCAATGTGAATCCTCAGATCCTAGCTCAGGTTTTGTGCTGTTTACAGAAAGGATGAAATGAGCAGCACTTGTGGCGTGCAATGGAGATACTGTATCCAGAAAGGGTATTTTTTTTCAGAAGACACTAACACCCGAGTCGTACCAAGTGACTACTGAGGGCTTGGTCCTTCCATCTAATCGCTGCATTTGAAATTCCAGTGGTGCTCTCATGTGGTCTATAGTGGCACACACAGGGCTTGCTATGCTTATATAGCGTATTTTTTAAGCAAAGAGTCTACAAAAATTTGTTAGCTCGGTTCCACAGCTATGCCGGTGGATGAAGTAACCTGAAAAGCACTATTTTTGATAGTTTGGGGACCAAAGGCATCTGTGCCTGGTAAGAGCAGTGCACAAACAGAAAGGCAATATGCTCTCTGCTCCCAGACCATCCCTTGGGGTGTCCAACAAGAGAAAGAAGCAAAGAAGAGTCCTAAGGACAAAGAAAGGACAACTGAGTAACCCTTTGCACAGGGTAAACCTTGCATTTAGGTGCACTGAATCAAAGAATCATTAAGGTTGGAAAATATCACTGAGATCATCTAGTCCAACAGTCAACCCATTACCATCATGCCCACTAAACCATGGAGGACTTTGTCCTCAATGCTTAAGAGATATTCAGCGAGGAAGAGTGCTGCCGTGATAAAGATGCGTGGGGTGAAGTCCCATGGATGAGATTTTTGGGCACAAGGCTCAGAGTCCATGGCCACCTACATCCCATTGTAGAAGAGATACTGAGGTAGTGGGCCTGGGCTTCAATGGCACAGGCTTCAGTGGCATAAATATCTATGTTTTTTTCAGAAATGTTTTGGGTATCAAACTGCACCTAGGAGTGCTAAATACCTCAAAAAATTTCACCCCCTGTAGTATAAGCCAGAGTGCCAAGAAGGAGGATAAATCATGGAATAAACCAGGGTACGGGGATCAGATACAGGAAATAGCAGCCACATCACAGGTTGCCACATCAGGTTGCCCAGAGAGAAGCTGTGGATGCCCCAATCCCTGGAATTGCTCAAGGTCAGGTTGGATGGGGCCCTGAACAGCCTGACCTGGTGGGTGGCAACCAGCCCATGGCAGGGGGTTAGAACTAGATGATCTTTAAGGTCCCTTCCAACATAAGCCATTCTAGGGTTCTGTGATTCTAGGAGGAGGGAGCTCATGCCTATGCTTTCATCCATAAATGCAAAAGAGAGCCTGATACCACCTCTACCTCAGGAGAAATTGGCCACAATTGTCAGGAGAGAATGGAAACCCACTGAAAGTGAGAAGTGAAAATACAGTATTTGCCACAGCTGGAGACATTCTTTGAGGGAAAAAAAAAGAAAAGAAAAAAGAAAGAAAAAAATCAACTTTTTCCTATTTCTATATTTTTCTTCTGTAATCCTTCTGTGATCAGAAGGGAGTGGGATGAATACATTGCAGCAGATTACACTGCCGTTATTTTAGGACCCATCAGAAATACTGCAATTTTCCAGAAGAATTTTGTTATCTCAAAATTGGAGCCTAATTTGGCATACTCAGAGATTTCTGTAGATCAGATAAGATTCAAGTAAACATTTGAATCTTGTCAAGTACAGTTAAAATACAAAGAAGGGTCTTCCTCAGCCTTTTGAAACTCTATTTCATTTTCTGGAGAGTCCTACCAAGCCCAGGTTTCATTTCTTTAGAAATTCAATTCCAGAGATGCACTTACAGACAGCAAGAATTGTGACAAGATATAATTCATACCAAGAATTTTGACTTTCAATTCCTTTTAAAGTTCAAATTTAAGTTTTATTACAGCTCACTGTGTGAAATCTTCCAAGATCCCAAAAATGCACATGTTAACAGTTATTCTTAAATGCCAGAAGGCATCATTACAATCATCCTTTCATTTGACCTCTTCTATAACCCATGCCAGATGAACACCTTTGACTCCCAACACCTCAAAGCAACATCCACTTACAAAGTCATTATTTGTTCTCAAACATATGGAGTTATTTCTCCACCAGCTGCCTAAAAACATGCAAAGACAGGAGGTATGGAAGAAGCAAGGCATTGGGGATGCCAACCTCTGGGCAAACTATCCAGGATCAGGCCAACGATTTAAAGCTATCATCACAGTGTCCATGAAATTGCAGTCCTTTAAGTTCTTAAAGACAGTATCCCAGGCTTGGCTTTTTACTGCTCATTTTACAATTCTGTTTATAACTTATGACACAATCAAGTAGAAAACTCATGAGATGGTAGCTAACAATGACCTCAACACTGGTGTTCAAGGTGAAGCTGTCACAAAAAAGAACATGTGAATACCCCTCTATTCAGTTCTCTTCTGCAAATACAGGTTTTTGGGTTTTTTTTTTTTTAAACAACATTAACTTGTGAAGGACAACAGGAAATAGTCCTTATTGAATTTTGTTGTGCATCTCTAAAAACTGCTGCCCAGGTGAAGATGCCCCCTCCACATCTGCCTTCTGGCTCACACACCAGCATTTTAGCCCACATCCACTTTCACTGGGCAGGAGAAACACTCAAGCATGGTGACATTTGAAATTGCAGCTACAAGATTTGTCAGAGACCAAGTGTCAGTGATTCACATTTCACAGTGCCTCTTTCATATAGCTGAACGGTGTTGCCTCCATTTCACAGGTTTAGGTTGGATATCAGGAAAAATGTTTTTACAGAAAGGGTGATTAAGCACTGGAATAGGCTCCTCAGGGACTCAGTTGAGTCACCATCCCTGGATGTGTTTAAAAACCATTTTGATGTGGTGCACAGGGGCATGATTTAGCAGAGGGTTGTTAAGAGTGGGGGTCATATGGTTGGGTTGTGGTTGGACTTGATGATCTTTAAGGTCTTTTCCAACATGAGAAATTCTCTGGTTCTATGACCACACTGAAACTCCTACAGTGACCATCCCCTTGCTCCATTCATGATCTCATGACAACACAAGTAGAAAACCCAATCTCCACTAAAGCTGCTGCTGCGGATAAGAGTCCTAAGGTCAATGGCTCCCCCTGAAACTCAGGAGAGAATAAATTCTGAGCTACATTAAGTGGAGAATATAGTCCAGCAGAGCTATTCAGTGTAGAGGCAAGTCAATAATTTAAATAAAAATGATTAAAAAAACACCACAGGACACTTCAGATGCATTCTCAGATCTGCCTCCATACATGTTACACTTGAATCCTCCTAGTATCAAAAGAACAGTTACCACTCTGTAAAACTCCTTAATGACCTAAGGCTTGATCCATAGTACAATGAAGGCATTCATACATATTCACTGACCTGTGATAAGCCACATAGCCAGCAAGAGATAGATCAAATTCCTATCTTATAGGAATTACTCTTTGCTTGCTTTTTATAACAAATAGAGCTATACAGTTCTATGAGGAATGCAGGAAAATCCTGCTCTGCGTGCTTAATGCTTGAAATAATATCCATTTTATTTTCATAAAATAGAACCGTAGAACCACACAATCATTCATGTTGGAAAAGAGCATTCAAATCCCCAAGTTTTCATCCAAGTGTCAGCCCACCCCCCCCATGTCCATTGACCACATCCCTCAGTGCCACATTTCCACAGTTCTGGAGCACTTCCAGGAATGGTGACCACCACCTCCCCAGGCAGCCTGTGCCACTGCATCACCTCTCTTTCTGAGAAGGCATTTTTCCTAATCGGAAGTGAACCCACCGACGTCCACACAGGCTCACCACCATTCAGACAGTGCTCAGTAAGGTGGACTTGTGGCTACTTCTTTCCCATAGCATTCGTTTCCTATTTGCCATTTCCAGGAGTAGCAGCCTGTGATCCATGCCAGTCAGAAGCAGGGTAACAACAAAGAGAGTAAAGCATGGTGACATTTTCTCAGCTGCTTGGTGTAAGCAAACAAACAAAATACAAAGGGAAAAAAACAGCCTTGGCACAGATGGGCTATTTTGCATGTTGCTTTCCACACATAGAGCAATTTAATCTTGAGTCAGCACAAGTTAGCAAAGGAATGACAGGTTGTTACAATTACAAGCTGCTTTGGAAGTATTACTATCAGTGCTGCTGCTATTTATGTTTAGTATTGTTATTGATGCTATTAACACTGCTTGTACAAGCGTTTAATGTTACTGTACTGATGCAAATAACATCTGGATTAACAGTTGAGAGAACGACATGATGCAAAACAGATTGATGGCTGAAGGAGGAGCATTTATTGGGTCACACTTCTGGGTTACATTCCTGCAGATGTTGTGCATTCATGCTACAGAAGTCAACAGGAGGCTTTTCTAAATAAGCACCCCAGGATCTGGCTTGTGAAAGAGGACTTGATGCTGTGACTTATTTCTTCCTGCCTCAGCAAGGACGTGTACATTACAGGATCACAGTGGCAGAACTGACCACAGAAACTCTACATTTGAGTCCTTCTAAATTAGCCACAAGGAAACATTATCTGAGAATTCAAACCAGACCTCACTTGGCATCTTGTTTGTATTATTTGTGGTCTCTGGCTTAACACCACAAGCCACCCTTTGCCCCAAACTGCTTTAATCACAGCCATACATAAGGGCTCGGCCAAGACATGAGCCTCAGAGTACTGAACACTGCCTGTGCATAGAGGAAGAGCTGATACATGCTCCAGGGTCAGCACACAGCCTAAAGAGATGCCGCCCCCCCCCCCCCCCCCCCCCGAAAAAAAAAAGACTGCAGGCTAGATTCTCTATATAACAAAACCCTGTGGGACTCAGACAAATAATTGTTTAAACTGTAATAAAATTTTGTCACTGCCTCAGATGTGTGAAGGAATATCCCATCCGGATTAGAAGCACAATCATAAAATTGAGTTCGAAGGGACCCTAAACATCACCTGGTCCAACCCCCCTGCAACCAACAGGGGCACCCACAGCCCCATCAGGTGCTCAGAGTCCCATCCAGCCTGACCTTGAGTGTCTCCAAGGATGGGGCACCCACCACCTCTCTGAGCCTTCTGCTCCTGCCCCAGGAGGACGCAGGTCTCCACAAAGTCCTGCACTGCATATACAGACCATAAAACCATGACAGTAGCTGTACTCAGGCAACTGATTTCAAGGACTCAATGCTCCACATTTAAGGATCATTGCATTCCCAGTCAAGGAGCCTGGGGCACATCAACACATTCATTTTAGTCTGGAGCAGCAAAGCCCCTCAATCCTTGCTCACACTACTTCAGTACAGGCTCAAAGCACTTGAAGGGGGATTCCTTCTCAAGTGAAGAGCTATGGGAGAAACTCTTTGGGAGCACATCTGGTAAAGTCTGACTACAAGTAAATCTTTAGAAGTGATTCTGGGGTAAAAATCCACAAACATAGTGGAGTTTACTAAGCTTGCGTGCAAGAAATCATCTTTCACAGCTCTGCTCCTCTGCCACTGAGCTGCTCAGTACGTACAGAGTGTTTATGGTGCTTGTAAAGATGACTAGAGTCATTGATAGCAGAAAGTAAAGAAAACAGCACTGAACTGTACCGTTGCCAGGTGAGCACCACTCTGGTTTAAAGCCAAATTTTGTTTCTGCTCTGTGCTACAAACTGCTGACAGGACATAAACATTTTCCTAATGCACACCCTGGGCCCAGGTTACATTCACTAACAGGCACGCTACCACCTTTCTTCATTTAGAGACTGACCAAGCTTAGATGTCCCATGAAATCATGCACAGTGCTACCTTGCCTTGCCCCAGGTCACCCAAGCACCCTTCACCCAAGCATAGCACACAGGAGCTCATCCTACTCATTAAAAATTAAAAGTAAAGCCCTCCTTCCTGTCTAGGAACTGAGACTTCAGAGAAAACCTTTTCCACATGCTGTGCTTTACATTAATATCCCTTATATTAACATGTAGATGAGGTTCATCCCAACTGGGCATGACAGCAGTCCACTGTTTTGGTTCCCATGGGTTCTCATTGTGTCTGTGAGGGACAAGTAGGGATAGAAATGGCCTCACTTGAACAATATTTAAATTAGATTTTTAAAAGATAAGTGTAAAAAAAAGAGAAAACTGCAATGCAATACAAAAAAACCCAACACAGAATACATCTGCTGAATCCAACTCACTCTTCAAGCAGGTTTGCTCTGATTGCAACAGATAAAAAGGGCTCTTGAAAAATGGCATTATAATAAATTGGGGTTTGTAATAACGCATTTAAATTTCTTTGTTCCTTTGTTTTATAAATGAGAGCTGCAGTCCCAGGTAAATACTCTGTAGTCATAGAAAGCCTACGGGAGCTTGTAAAGAGCTCAGCTATTTGAAGTTTAGGTGCATAACCTGAAACCCCAGGGCCAAAGTTTGTGACTCTTCTGATCACTTTAAGTGCCCCCTCCATTATTTATGGAGCATTTATCCTGGTTATGTTTCTAGGGAATGGAAAATTCCTCTAGAGGAAATTTTTCAAGTAATCAACATTAAAAGTTAAGCATCATAACTTCATGCAGAACTGTCCCCATGATCCAAAAGCACGTGCTAACCCCTTTTGTTCCCTATTGAACATTGATTATATTCACCCCAGTGGCAGAAGGTAAAAAAATGTATAATTTCCAGCTAAGGTTGCCCAACCTTTATGATATTTTATGTCTATCACTGAAATACATGTATTGACCCATAATTTTACCTTATGGTTTTCAATAGCTATCACCACCAGATCAGGTGACCACCTCATCAGAATGGGCCATTAGAGAGAGAAATTTGCTTCCTACAACATGAAACCCACAGGAAACAAAAAAGCCACCTTACACATTTGGGGGGGGAAAAAAAAAAGCAAGGCCATTTTTAACTTCTCAGGTTTTTAAACCTGTAGCATCATTAGGCAAATTTTACTGACATGACAGAATAGTATATTCTTGGCCTGGAAAGCAATGACAGATGAACTACATGGTTTTAAATAGTCGCAAAGCGGGTTTTAAAGCAGCCTAGTGAAACACCTAGCCCAGCTTATTGTCACCCAAGCAGCTTTGCAGAAAAGCAATCAGTATGAAGTGATTCATGCATACAAGAACTAATTCAGCACATACCACCTGCCCATTACTGGTGTCCCAGCACTCTGCATGGACACCTCATCCAGAAGCAGCATGACTAAGTTTCTTTAAGACTTGCTATCTCACTTGTGGTTTCAGTGACCCTCTCTCGGTTCCGTTTGTTCCCCCCTCCCCACACACACAGTGGTTTTTCCGCTTTCAAGTCATTTCCTTTTGTTCTTAGAGCTGCTTATTCTGGTGAAGGACACTGAGCCTTGTGAGAAGTGAGAGCATGCCAGCAGATTACCCTACGGAGTATCTGGCACTGCCATCAACTGGAGGAATGGGCTGATACCAGAGCACACCTGGCATCTCTACAGGAGTATCTTAACATGAAGCAGTTGCTACCCAAGGGATAAAGTCCATACATGTGAAATGCAGTACCTGTGCTCAAGGGTCAGAAGCACTCTAGAGCACACAGAAAGCAAACATTTCCCTTGATAGCGTGTTGAAGGAAGCCTTGGTGGGAACTTTGGAAGGGCTGCGTAGTCAGCATGCTGATTTACAAGGATGATCTTAGCCACTAATTTCATAGGGAAGCATTAAGGAAAGAGAATTTACCTTGGATGACGGTCCTCCTGCAAAACAAAGACTTCCAAAAAATCTGATAATTTTTTTTTACCTCAGTCCAGTTCTCTGCAGTAGCTTTACTTTGTGGCACACAAAGAAAGAGTTCCCAGTTTCAACAGTGCCATTATGTGCCACACATTGACATAATTCATGAGACTACACTGGTTTACTCAGTGCTATGGTAAAACAGTAAAAATCCTCCAATATGTTAGCATCTGTCCCATTTATGGAATGCATTCAATGAGTAGATTTTACTCTTTAATGCAACTCAGATCACATTATTCCCTGAGCAAACAAGTCCATCTTGAACATCCTACACTCGTGTCAGCAAATACTCTGAAATCTGAGTGAAGAGGGTCACAGCTTACATATGAGTAGTTCACATTCCAGGTGATGCACATATGGAAACTCAAACAACTGCATTAATAGATATCATTTCCACTTAATCTTTTTTTTTTTCCCTTTTTTTCTTTTAAACACCCATGGGCAAGGACAAAGGAGGAAGTGGAAAGGCTATTTTATATCCTTTATTCCACTGATGTCTAGAAACAAAGATCTTCTGACATAGCATATTTCAGTGTCCTTTGTTTAACCTTCCCCCTTGAAAGATCAGAACACAGAGTCTTTGTTTTCTGGTGCTTTGTAGGCTAACCTACAGGTTATGCTTTGATAAATATCCAATGAACTAAGGAAACATCAATGCTTTTCCTTAAGATGCATAGTTGCTATTTTGTCTGACATCTAATATTCTTGTTAGACATTATCTTAAACATTTAGGAGGCCTTTCTGCCTCTGAAGCTCTGTTTGCTATTAGAACAGCTTGCTGAAGCAACCAGTGTTGGTATTTTATCTGTTTTGCCCACTTAAGACCTCATCAGGTCCTTTGGAATTCACACTTCTGACTCCGGTCTCAGGAGCAGAGGCAGCGAGTTTCATCTTTACAAAACAATCACGTCTCTGGGGCATGACACACACTTTAAAGCAAAAAACAGAAACCCAATAGGAGTGATGTTGCAGTGCTCTGGAAGCAAGAGGCTGATAGCAAATGACTATCTTGGCATAACACAAATAAGCTCACGGCAAAGTTCCTGTCACAGCCACGTCCATGTGTATTATTCCTGATACACCACAGAATATACACATTCATCCAGCCTTATTTCAGAAATTCCACCTTGTTGAGTTCATTGGCAGTTATGGACCCCATACTCCCAGGTCAGGACAGATCCCACCAGGGCTCCCTCCCAGGGAGGCATGCTGCAGTGTAGACTGGAAAAGCAGAACCATTACCACCATCACTGATGACATATGAAAGACTGGAATAGAAAGCAGCAGGAAAAAGAAAAAACTTTTGCAATAACACAGGAGCAGGGGTAGTTACTGCTGTTAGGGCTGCTTTCTCTGTGCACTGTGCCCTGCTCCAGATCTTCATTGCTTTGAGATGTTAGGTCTAATTCTCTCCCAGATTACAAAGTGCCCTAAGTGCTTTTCCTCTCAAGAGCTGTCCCTTGAGCAACCTCTCCTTTCTGAGGTTGGTTTCATTGCCTCACAAGGTCAGTTGAATTTGGATTCTTTCAGTGCAGCTTCACATGAAACTCAGGAAAGCCCCCATCAGCCCGAGTGATTGGGATGAAAACTTTAGGGAACAGCCACGTTTCTCTTTTCTCTGTAAGTACAAACTTGCCTTGAACTGACCTGCCTCTCATGAGAGAGAGGACAGAACCTTGTACTAGCAGGAATATAGAAGCAAATGACCTGACATCTAAGATGGCATACGGTCCATTCCTAGAAGGAATTAACATTCCTTGTTACATATTGGTTATTAGATTGCTTATTACATATTGGTACTGGATAAGCCCTTAAGAATCTGTTTGCTTGGTTTTGCCATCCTGACATTGGGTTACCATTAAAGTTTGTCAGCTTAATCAACCCAGGCTACTTGTACCACTCACTGAGATGCCCCAAACTGCCCAGGTCTGATTTTGGTCATTATCTGATCAGAGTAAAGACTACCAAAAGGCTGGAGAACACAGCAGGTCCAGGGGGCTGGTTTCATAGTCTGTTTTGGTACCAAAAAGTTATGCACTCATTTCTCCTCTCTGCCCAGCCATCAGCTTCCTCTGCTTTATCAACAACAACTACAGGGCTCACCTGGACATTTTCATCCAGATCAGAAAGAGAGGTTGCCCCTACATATGGTGGCACACTTGCCAACACCAGCACAAGGGAGGAAAATAGAAATTACAGCCCAGGACGGCTAAAGACAGAAGATGACTCTTTCAAGCATTCAATTTCAACTGCTCAGCAAACAGCACCTTTAAAGACGCTGCACTCTGACAGGGCTTTTCTTTCACACAAGATGTAAAAACAGAAGCCCTGACCTCTTGTGGTCATTAAAGCTTACAGAAACAGTGAATTGCAATTTCCCTAATTCTTTAATCTTCTGCCCAAACATTTTCTGCTATAAATGGTAACACTAATGGTGGGATATGCTGGATGCCCATCATTCATATCTTGTTGGGAGCACAAAAACCTCAATTATTAGCATTTTGCCAAGCAATCTGAAAACCTTACCCAAAATACAGGATGGAAAAGTGAAGTATTGCTCAGTATAATGTATGATCCACATGAACTTCTCTCCACAGATGTTAGTGAGCATACTTCTGCTAGGGCCACATCATCATTTTCAATTTCAGGATTGTTTTATGGACACCTAACAAACCATGTAAGTAATTCATAGCACGTTTGGGACAAGTTAAAGAAGAAATTACATTTAAAAGATTCATACCTGCTTTGAGATGCCTGGGGCTGGAACTGAATAAAGTACACTCCCTTGGTTTATTGTAAAGGGTGAATGATGAATTTCTGCTTTAATGCTAAGGGACTCATTGGGACAAAGCTCAAAACTGCAGTACTGGAGTGTTAGGGTAATACACAAGAGGAGCCAACGTAATTTTGGGGATTAGGGATTAAGAAGATGCTTGAACTGGAGCGCTGTTGTAGAGCGCGATGCCAGAAGGTAAAGGGAAGGTGTAAGCATCTGCACCACCTTGTGCAAATAAGTGAGCCCAAGGATTTTGTGATGGCTAAATGCCTTCATGCTACACACAAGTGCACAGCTAAAATAGCACAGAGTATCATCTGGAGCATCTTGCTGAGCCTCCTGCAGCCAGAGCAGCCTCCTTAGGGCAAGCTCCCATCACAGGCTATTGCTGAGATAGTTATTATTTGTGACAAAGTGGAAAACTGTACTCTGTCCCTTCAGGGATGTGGAATGTGCCATCACGGGCAAAGCAAACACGCTGCATACACAGGAGCACTTTGCAGTGCGGCGCACACACACTGCCTCTTCTCATCACCCCATGGCACCGCAGGGGCTGAAACCCCAAACAGCAACTCCAAACAGAACCAAACAGGTGTTACCTCCTGCAGTGAGACTTGTCTCATGGGCATTGAGTCTGCAGGTTGCTTAAGATTCAGACTCTTAAGAAAATTGGGCTGGCCAAAGTGGGAATCTACCACAGGATTTGTTAGCATTTCCCCTCCTGGTTTCAGCTGCACTTTGTCTTTCAAGCGGGTGTTTGTACAGTACCAACCACAAAAGGCCCTGAGCCAGGATGAGCCTCCCTCACACTCCAGGAGCAGAATAATATTAAAAACACAAAACACAGTGACACATACTTAAACTCTGCAGAAGCTGGAAACATCCCCAGTAGCACATTTCATCACAAAGCTATTAGATAACATATGCATGTTTTGGAATCATCTAATTTTTGTGTTCCTTGTTAAGTGTATTTCCTTCTGAGCACTTTTTCCTTCGTAAGAACACAGAGCACATTTATAACCAAATCTCACTTCAGCTGTTTTTCTCTGAGAACAGGCTGAATGTGCTATTACTCAGCATTCTGTCACCAGCCACACAGGGTGAGGGACCAGGACATGGGCAGAGCTGGGGGGAAACAGGAGCCCACAGCCACCCACTTGCCGTTCCACATGGTGAAAGTCTCCTCCATTCCCTGAGCCGCTCATTTTTCTGCACATTTGCACCATCCAGGCTCTCCATGCTACTTGCAGGCCATGCTGGGTCCAGGTGATGTCATTTAATGTTTGCCCCTTTGCAAATATGCCAGAGTAATTAGCAGATAAAGCAAGTTCATTCCTTGAAGGTGGGCCCTCTGTCACTGGATAAACAGGGCCCTTCCTAGGGAAACTACAACAGATCTTCTCAAAGCTCTGAACATAAGAAGTACACTCCTGGGGAGTTTGTTTTTCCTGATCTTTAATAGTATTTGACCAATGCAAGCGCCCCCCCCCCCCCCCATCATTTCCCAAAGAAGCTCACCATGGTGAATCACTACAGATAAATATTAAAAGTGAAGTGACCCCTCAGAGCTCTTTCAACAAACTTTATGCATTTGTGAAGGCCACATGGCCGCCCATGAGGTACCACAACAACCCAAAGGAACCTTCATTAACGCAAGTTACACCCCTGCTTTAGTTACTCCAACAACATAGGTCACGCGATGAGCTTTCACTTGCAAGTTTATCATAGCACAGCACAAGACTGGGCCATGGGCACCCAAGGAATATTTCATTCCCCACCAGCTGCTCCTGCAGAAGAGACCTCATGGTGGCCTATGGGTGCTCACAGGGGAAGGTCAGGTGCAAGGTCCCATCTGGAGTAATGCTCCCAGCTCAAGAAAGGTGTGAAGCTGCTGAAGCAGGCCTAGGGGAGGCAACAAAGATTCTCAGAGGGCTGGAGCATCTCTCTCACAAGGGAGGGCTGGGGGAGCTGACCTCAATCAGCTTGGAGAAGGCTCTGGGGAGACATCATTGCAGCCTTCCAGTACTTGAGGGAACCAACTTTTTACAAAATCTGATAATGACAGGACACAGGGCAATAGCCTAGAACTAAAAAGGTAAACATCCCATCTGTGAGACAGAACAGAAGAGCCATCCCCACATGCCTCGCCTGCTCAGCTGATGGCTGTGACATTCTGACAGTGACAGAAGGGCAGAGCAGAAGCATCTCAGCTACTGCTCTGCAACGCAGGGCTCTTGCTGGGCACTCTCTTTCTGAAACATATGATGCTCTAATGACACCACCCCGGGTTGACAAGCAGCTTAAGAGCTGGCTCTACCCTCTGGACACCTGGCACATTATGCCGTGCTACAAGCAGCATTCGTTGGCTTGGGAAAAAGCCATTATCGCTCTGGACAGCAACCAGTTCCAATTGTTAATCCAGTTTCTTCACCTGCCCTATTGCTATTAATATCAGAAGAGAAAGGAAAAAAAAAAATCCAGGGGGAGGAATTGACTTAGCCATTGAAGCATGTTATTAGATTACTGATTCAAACCTCAGATGATGAACCACAATAGGATAGTGTAAAATAACATTGAATTAAACCAGAGAAAGCTCAGCACTGCCTAATCATTATAGAATTACAATACCCAACCCGCAATCAGTCCATGCTTTCTTTTCTAAGACTTAAGGATCAAAATCTATCATAACGTATAAGAGAAGCCCAACATCCTACATCCAAGTTTGAACATTGCAACTGAGGAGCTGAGTAATTCAGGACTGGGTCTGGTGTGCCACATGCTACCAGAAGGACCTGGCTACAACAGAGTCTGTCCCCAGGGAAGCTCTCCTCATGTGTGGCTATCGAAGAGCTTGTCCCTTACAAAGCTCTCCTCACAGCTCCCACAGCTGAAACAGCATTTCTTTTTCATTTATGAAGGCTTGTCTTATTTCCATTGTCCTTATTCTCACAGGCTTAGTTTAGCATTCAATGAGACAGCATAAAAAAGCTTTCTGGAAGGGTTTGAAATCTAGACCAGAGTCAGAGGAGCTGTTAGAAGCTTCCTCCATTGACACATAGGAAAACCACAAGCTTCAGTTATCTTATACATCAACACATAGTGTTCCTCAAGGAGGACAGATAAGACCTCTATTTCCAAAGTCTTCTATTTCCAAAAACCACTCTGACATCACACTGCTTTATCTGCAGAGAGAATTGGCTCCTGCAGGATTTCAGGGCCACTAAAAAGACAGTGAGGAAGAGTCACCAGACTCAACCAGACAAAGGAAGAAGAGCAGAAAGAAGGAGGACTTACACTGTCATCCTGATGAGCCAGAGCTGCAGGGCCAGCAGCTTCGTATCTTAACAACATAGTTTTCCCTCCTCCTCAGCAAACCTCCAAGGTACGCTGACAAGTCACCAAGAGACACTGCGCACTGAAGCAATGAAGAACAAAAGCCACACAATGATCATAAACAGCTTTTAAACTAAGAATTCAATAGCAAAGACCCCCAGCTTTTATACTTAGATCCTACCTGTGCACTGAGAAAACTGCCCTGAGCATCCATTCACAGCAGCCATAAAACAAATCTTCTTACGTCACCAAAGCCACCTGTGCTTGTGCAGCCATCCACAGGATTGAGAACACCTGGTAGCAGACCCTACCCAGGACCAAAGCACAGGAGGAACGAGTGCTGCAATCACCAGCACGCAGGCAAACCACAAGCTATTAGGAGTCTAAAATAAAATTCTACCACATACTGTGTAAAAATAAATAAAACAAAGCCCTTTTCTAATTAAATAGATGATGAAGAGGAAAGCTAACAAGCAGTGCAGCTGGGAACCCTTTGAAATAATTAGATCTACCTACTTGGCTCTAAAGTTTTGGGTTGTTGTTTTTTTTTTTTACTATCAGGAACATCAAGAAGGGTGTCAGCAAGAGACCTTCTCATTTCTTAGGAGAACAGCACTGAAGGATTTAAAATCTATTGAGAGAAGCCTGGGATTCTTTAAGTTCACTGGAGCCAAAGTAATTCACCCTGAATGCAGGCCCAGAAGGTGACTGTGGAGCTTAGAATAAGGATGTCAACATGGTGCTTTCATCGTTTGCTAGTGGAGCTGCTACTGCACATGGAGCTTCCCTTGACCATTTAATTAATAAAGGGACCCACGCAGCTGGAATTAACGTGAATTTTCAAAGCATCAAAAAGTCCAGCAAAGGATCAAGCTGATATTTTCATTTATATATATTAGCTTATTCTTGGGCATTGTTGTTCTCCTCATTCACATGATACGGCAGCCTCTTACTCACACACACACCCTTACATATTTCCTTTCATTTTACCTCCACAGTGCTTCTGTGGGATGGGGACTATCACCAATTAACACTGACAATGGGAGCTGGAAGGGAATTTTAGCAAGCACAGCAGGGTTTTTTTTCTCCCCAAAATCTTTGAGGAAAGGGATTACTTCCCTGCCCCCCTGCCAAAAAAAGTGCTGAGCTCTGTGCCAATGTGTTTCTCTGATCTTTTCTTTTGGTTTTTCTCTGTCTCTTCCATTTTTTTAATTTTTTTTTTTTATTTCATTTAAAACCAAGCAGTACCAAGGAGGAACATTCAAAAACTTGAATTCATTGAAAACATTGTATTCATTGTAGTGCATTGGGCATAGCTAGATTCAACAGTGTCAGGTCAATATATTTGCTCCACTCCTCAGCATTCCATGGACTCCTGTAAATTATCCCATGAGAATCCAGCTTTCATTACTACTTGCAGTCCATGTAAACACTGCCTTTCCTCTTCTCCCCATGCCAAGGGACAAAGGTCTCAATTAATATAATAACAAGATAATATTTGATAATACCTTGTTCTATTTATACACTCAAAGTTGCTGTTTCCCTCCTGTAATTCTCAAGCAAGATGAAACTTCTGGTTAGAACTGTCTGCAAACAGGAGTGATAAGGATTTTGAATTGACACAGATGGTCTAATCAAACATTAGACCTTGGGCTCAGTGCACACATCAGTGGATGACATTTTCTACCTTCTGTGTTCAAGAGAACAAAATAGATAATCAAATTGTCTCTTCTAGCCTTGAATCCTACTGATCCTTGTTACTAAAGGTTCATCTACTATCCTGGTTTTCATGTTTAAGCTCTGTAGATAAACATCATTGAAGCCACAGCGGATCACTATTCCAGATGCTGAGGAAGTATGTGCTTTAATGATCCATGCATCTTTTACTTAGGTGGCAAAATAAATAGAAAATTCTTCATGTGAAGTTCCCCAAACTAGGGAATGCAAAGTCTTTAAAATTCATCTCTTCTCTTATTCTCAATTAAGCACTCACTGAAGCCATCACAAAGATTCCTTGTGATGGCCTCAGTGGGTATTTAATACAGCTTTAAAGAGCAAGAAGCTGGTTCCCAACCAATGCCTTATCAAGCAGCTGCCCTTTGGATGGGAAGTAAAGCAGACTGTAAGCAATTATGAGTGCAGCAAAACAGATATTTTCTCAAGATCAGGAGAGCTATCTTTAGTGTGCTCAGCAATCTGTTTGTGTTTAGTTTCTCTTGGCTTCTCAGGTTCAGTTTCATTTCTCCTCCTTTAAAGCAATGAGCCAAATCCCTACTTTGAGGATATGCCGTGTAAGTGCCACGATCTTTGTGTTCACCAGGGTTGCTATGTTCCACCATAGAGGAATAAAATCATAGATCACCACCCTTGTTCAATAGGTTCATTAGAATAGAAGCATTAGAATAGTTGGATTCTAAAAATTCATTAGAATAGTAGGGGTGTTAAAAGAAGAAAATGTTTCTTGAGTAAGTTGTTGACACAAAGAGTTCTAACATGAGTTCTGGGAGACTTAGGAAAAAATCTGATATCTGAGGCGAGTGTGTTAGCTTCTATCTCTGAGTGGCAGAGGGAGGAATTAACCATCAATAAAATGTCAGGAATCAAGAAGATCACAGATCAGCTTTGATTTGTTGTGAGCTCTCAGCTCTATCTAAAAATGTGTATGAGCCCTGAAGTATTGATCCCAAGTCCTGTTTCCATCAGAGCAGTCCCAATACAAATGAGGTGTCCAAGGCTCCTGAGACCTAGAGGACAGGAGATGAGCAATTCGATACAGGATCCAGAGCAAACAGCCTCTGGAATATCCAGAAAACAGCTTGCATCTGACCTCTTATTTTTCAGTGGCTTACACTGTACTGCATAAAGGTGCCTGTCTTGAAACCATACCCACAAATTCCTCTACAAAAACCATGGAGGAGTCACTCCTTTTTCCAAATTCTTCATTGACAGAAAGAAGAAGGGGGTTCCAAGTTACCAGAATGAGTAGTAGTGTTGTGAGAGATCTACTGCTGCCTATAGAGATATGAACTCATTTTCTTGTCCCCCTAGAGACTATCCGAAGAATCAAACCACGGGCTCTTTGGGAAGTCTCCATCTCATCTGCTCATCCTCTTCTACCTTACAGAAAGGAGTGAGATTGACTTGCTGGTTACCACACCTGTGGAGGAAGAGGAGGGAAGCCCTGTTTCTGGGGCTGTCTCTACTCGGTATTAAAAATGACCAGAAGAAATTGCATGATTAATTCCTGGAATGATGTCTGCACATCCACAGGAAGCATGGTGCTGGATGTGTCCTACTTTTAAGGAATTACTGGTGATGAGAAGCTTGGGAAAGGAAGAGTGGGGCCTAGGTGTAATGATTTTCTCTGCCTTGAAGTACTCAGATCTAAGTCTCCCACCTCCCAGGAGAGACTGTGTGAGCCACCATTTGTTAGAGACTTAGGGGTGACTATATCTGATCAGCTCATTGAAATACAAACACAAATTCTTTGAAGCAGATCAGAAAAGTCAAAGACCAAAAATTGCACAAGAGTAGACTTAAGAGCAACCAGCTTCGGTAGATAAAGATGCACTGGGTGTTCTCAAAATATGGCCATTTGATGAAGCAATTCCTCTCCTTCAGAGACAGAACTCAACAAAGTGAAGACTGAAGTACTTCATGGCACAGGAGGGAGCAGATTTCTCTTCTTAGATCAGGCATTAAATTGTCCCCAGCTTCTCATTCCTGCTACTTCTATCTCTTTGAAGATCTTTTTACATAGGCCAATTTCAGGCCAGAGCCACCACTGAACTGAAGCCCAGTTTAAGTCTCCAGTCACTAATTCTTTTCCTGGCAACCAGTAGAGAGCATGGAGTCAGGCTGATTTTCCCTCTATACGGGCTTATTAACCCCAGGGAGTGTTTTCAGGGCGGAAACAGGTGGGCATGAAGTTCAGCACAACAGGACCAGGCTGGAATGCAAATCCCTGAACCTCCCAAATCGAGGCCTCCAATCTCTGACTTGTACAATGCAGCTCCTCTGTGCCCTGACCAGTAAATACCTTGCAGTTCTTTGGTTACCTCCCCAGGAAGTCTTAGTGAAATGGAAACTCAAGGAAGTTTTGGGGTAAAAGCAATACTCAGTTGATTGCCCCTGCACTGTCTTTCAATAGAATCCCAGTGTCTCTCTGAGCCTCTGTTAAATATTTTGCAGTAGCTGTTCCTCCGTATAGCCTGACAAATATTTCACACTTTTTGCATACCTTTTGGTTGGAAGAAATCCCAGCTTTGTTGACACTGACTTCTAGTCAACTTCAGAAGGCCTCTTAACCCTGATTTTGGGCTTGTCAATACACAGCAGACTGAGATGCACTGTCAGCAGGCAGCTCCTTCTAGAAAACATAATTCAAATCCAGATAGTCTCCTAGGCATTTTTTTCAACTTCACACTGTGCAAGTTGCATGCTTGTCAGAATGGAAAATCTGGTTTAGTACTTCATTGTTCACATTTAAAGAAGATCAACTCTCCATATCTTCCCTCTTCAGACCCAAAAGTATCACATCCTGATCATTCAAATGGTTTCCACGCAGCAACTGTAGATCCCAGCCTAACTTGATGCTGCTGAATAATAACCATATTCAAAGACAGATGACCACACCAGTACCCTGGGATTATTTATACTTAGAAAAAATAACTTCATAAGAACCAATTTTTAACTTCTTTTACCTAAAAGATCAAGTGGTATTACTGTTCTTTTGCACATGGAAATCTTATGCTCCCCTTTCTGCCTGAGGTCTCCACTAACAAAACACCTCTACTTTAACATGGATATCAATATACTTCATTCTGTTTAATCAATTCACTCCCAGGGTTCTCAACCTAGATCTCTTTAAAAATACTCCACCACTTTCAAAACAACAGAACACCACAGGAAGCAGCCCTAGTATATCATACAGTTATCTTCCACTATTAGACTTTACTAAAATTTCCTCTCAGAAAGAGTGGTAATGCAGTGGCACAGGCTGTCCAGGGAGGTGGTGGAGTCACTGTCCCTGGAGGAGTTCAGGAACCATGGAGATGTGGCATGGAGGGACATCATTAGTGGGTATCTTGGGGATAGGTTGATGGTTGGACTAGATGGTCTTCAAGGTCTTTTGCAACCTTAATTCTGGGATTCCATGATTTGTAACAACCAATGATTTATAATAACTGTAGTTCTATAGAAATTATGATTATTTACCTGTATTAAAAAGAGCCTAGAAACCTCAAGAAAATTTAGAGCTCCATGATACGAGGTTTTGTACTGACAGAAAATTTCTGCGGTTTTGAAGAGGTTGTAGTCCAAACAGCCCAGGCATAATGCGGGTGAGGAGAAAAATAATCAAAGAAGAAAACATTTTACCTCGGAGCTTAGAGAAGTCAAGAATAAAACCTTGCTTTTCCCACCATGGCACTTGTTGCATTGCCAGAGCTCAGGATGGATATAGGGGATGAAGGTCATTACTGAAAGGCATATACTTACCTATTGATTCATCTAACTCTACTTTGAATTAACAGAATCCAAGTACAACTGGGCTGGTGAATAGCATGTTGATAGAGAAAACCTACCAAACTCCAGGGTATGAAAAATCCAATTCATCACTAAATGTAGAGGTGAAAAAAAGAGAAAAAAGCTCGTACAAACATGCCATAACTTGGTTTATCTATCCAGTTTCTGTCATCTAGCAGCTTAGGCTTCTCTAAGCTAAAGTCAGAGCATGAAATGTCCAGTAGCTTCAGTTGATGGTTTTAGCTCTGTGCTCACAAAGGGAAGATGGAGGTCATGAGGAGAAATGCCAACCAGACTGAGGGAACAGGCAAAAAACAAAAGAGTTAAACAAAATACAGAGCTCTGAATACTATGTCCGCTTTAGATGCAAAAGCCTTCCAAATTATTCAGTGAAAGAAAAAAAGGGGGAAAAAAAAAAAAAAAAAAGAAGCATTTTTAAAAAATAAATATTGTTTGCTTTTAATGTAAGAAAGTAAAGCTTTGAGTTTTTGTTGATTCTGAATAAACAGAAAATGGGACATCAACTTGCAGAGTGTTTTAAAATTTCCTAATTATTTTTCATTAAACAAAGTCTGGAATAAGCTGCTATGGTTTTTCCCCATTCTTCAACGTTCTTTATGCCAGTTTCACTTTTGAACTCCTATTTCCCAGCCATTTCAAAAAATATCTGAAGATCAAATAACTGAAATTGAAAATGAAAAGGAAACTATAAAAGAGAGAAGAGGCAAAAGGAGAAAAAAAGAGGGGGCAAAAAGCTTGAAAAGGATTTCTCCAAAATGCAGAAGACAACTGGTCTTTTCAGTGCTCACTGGAAATGCCCCTGCCAGGCTGTGATTGCAGCTCCCATAGCCGTGCTTGGGCAGCTCTCCCCCTTTTTCCCTTTGTCTGCAACCCATCAGACTCAACGTACCACAGGAAAATGACTCACTTTGCTCTGTCTGTAGATTTGGGCCATAAACACTCCTCTCTAAGTCTCTTCAGGGGCCAGAAAAAAAGCTTCTTTCTGTAATGGTAGATTCCTACAAAGTAAACGCCGGATGCTACAACAAGAGGCAAATGCCTCCTGTTCAGCTGAATAGAAAAAATAACACTAATTAAAAGAAGTTTTCTCATGAAAAGATGAAGACTTTTAAATAAAAAATAATATTAGCTGGGCAAACCAAACCACGCTGTTGTGTTGAGTGTACTGCAATATGCCACTAAGACATGCAGAAGTATGGTTAAGTTTCTCGGTAAGACGATGGCAAGGGCACAGTATAAATTGTGATTAATTTGCTGCACGGTGTCAGAAATGATCAGTCACTTCAGAAAATTCTGATTTCTGCTTCTTGCCCTGGGTTGGGAAAAGCATCTTGTGCGCAAGCTGCCCCCCTATCCTAACAGCTCTCAGATTTCCGGTTCATTTCAGCAGGACTGTGGGACCCTGGATGCAGGCTCAAAGTCTCTCCATGGTTCTTCACACTCCATAGACCTCTCTGCCCTGCAAGGAAAAATGCTATTTGAAATGTGCAATTTGTTATCTTCTCACAGAATACAGCTCCCCTAGCTCGTACAGATCTGTACTGAAATAGATTTTTTGCTCCAGTAGGCTACATTATCCTTTTTTTTTTTTTCTTTTTTTTTTCCCCATGATTTTGCTTGCCTTTGACAATGGACGTGTTTTAGTGGGCAATATTGATGGTAGGTGGACTGTTGATCTAGATCATCTTACAGGTCTTTTACAACCTTAGTGATTCTATGACTATGAATTACTTAATATTCAGAGTGCACTGATGAGAGCTCTTCATCTCAGGACATTTCCTCTCTGATTTGGAGCCAGGGATGACCTGACGTAGTCAATAAAGGTTTGGGTACAGAAAACAAACTGTAAGAAAATGGAGGGAAAACTGCTGGACTGCTGGGAACTTGGGGGAGCGATGTGAAAATTCTCCAGCAGCATCTTCAGAGCTCAGGCACATAGCAACAATGTGCTGCCTATGTGTACCCAAGTCAGACACCATTCAGAACAGCCCAGTTTGAATGCTAGAGCTGTGCAAATACCGGGAGCATTTGTAAAGTATGAATTTTTTTTCCCAGGATAGGAAACAAAGTCATTGAAATACTAAGGAAATTTTTTACAAGCTTCAGTCTTGGATAACAGAAACGAGGATGATGATTAAACAAGTTACTCTTTGCTGTGATTCACCGATCAGAGGAGAGGGCTGGGAGCCAAGGTTTCCCATTAATTCTTTTATTTATCTTTAAACAAATCCCTGATGGGATTCCTGTTCTTCACAGATATCACATACCCGCATCTCCTCCTGACATCAATTCAAGCTGCAGATGTTCAGCATCTTCACCATATGGACCTTTGGTCTCTCTGGACATTAAATTAGCCAGTGCCAAAATAGGGTTAATGTTACTGACCTTCTTCAGTAGATTTTGCACTTCTGTTTGCAGAGCAATTCGAGGTCCTCACAAGGGCTGCCCCACATGTGCCAAAGCTTGCAGTGATCCTCCTAAACTAACCCTGTGATAGTGATAGTGCAGAGAGCACTGCCAGACCCAGAGCCAAAAGAGGAAATGTGTGCATCAGACAGCCTGGTGGGTGGGTTTGTAATACAATCAGATATTTTTTTTCTAGCATTATTTTATCTCCAAATCAATAAAGGACCCCTTTCAAAATTACACTGACAGAAGCACAGTCCTTTGCTCTGCCAGTGTGCACTCACTGTACAGGAGGAGTCTGTATTCTCCAACGAGGGTGACAGAATCCAGCTGAACACAGATTTGATATGGGCCACAAAATGGCACCTCTAATGTATTCTAAAACCAACAGTACAAAATTTCTGTGGGACACAATAAGTGTGTTTGGAGAAATATCACCAGCCAAATGCAAGCATGCAGTGCCCAGAAATGATGCAGGGGACAGAGCTAGGGATTGTATGAGCCCTCTGGGAGAAAGGATGCAGACTGGGGAGGGCAGGGGGACAGACAAGAAGTTTTAGATGATTGCTTTTTGTTGGCCTAAGTAGTAATAAAAACAAATTGGGCAAGCTCCTGAGAATTGCTCTCGGATAATCAATCACAGATAACAGAATTAGGCAGAGGTACTCAGCAAATGGCATGATGTTAATTCAAGCTGCATTTTTAACAGGCTTGGGTGAATAACTCCCAGCAAAGTAATTCCTAGATGAAGTGTAAACAGTTGTAGCTTTTTCATTTGTTTTTTTCTTTTGTTTGTTTTTGGACCTTTCTATGCCACCTGACCAAATGCAGAATACAGTCATCTCTAAAATTATTTATTATTTAGGATTCTGCACTGGATACATTCTATTCATATTTACAGAACCCCTGATTGGCTGATCTCTGGGTGCATCTGGTCCCACACTGCCCCACCAGGGACACTCAGAGCAAGGTGCCCAGCCCCACATCCTGGCAGCTCCTGAACATCTCCAAGGAGGAGAGCCTATAGCCTCTGGGTCACTGTGTCAGGGTGCATCACCCGCACAGCACTGCAGTGCTGCCTGGTGTTCAGGGGAACCTCCTGTCCTACAGTTTGTGCCCACTGCCTCTTGTCCATCATCACTGTGGCCCATCATGATTGTGGCCCAACATTAGATTCTCTCCGGTATGTCCATGTCTATGTTGTACTGAAAGGCCCAAAACAGGACACAACACTCCAAGCAGACTTACTGGTGCCGGGAAGGAACCAGTAGAGGGGAAGGAACACCTCCCCTGATCTGCTGGTGATACTATGCCTACGCAGCTAAGAATACCCTTAGCCTTCATACTGGCAAGGGCACATGACCGAATTCCTAATCAATCTGGTGTCTTACCAGGACCTCCAGTTCCTTCTACGCAGAGCTACTTTCCAGCTGGTTCCTGCAGTTGTTCCTGTCCAGGACTTCACATTTCTCCTCATTGAACTCTATGAGATTTTTGTCAGCCTTCCTCCCCAGCCTGTCCAAGTCCTTCTGGATGATCATCGGCCCTCCAGTCAATCAGCCATTCCCTTCAGCTTCGTGTCATCTTCTAATTTACTAGGGTGCACTCTATCATGTTACCCAGATCATTCAACAACGAAGATGGACATTTCTCCATGCACTGCCACATGTTTTGTCCATACTGATCAAAACCCCTTTCCCATACAGATCCACTCCAAGTCTCACTTTGCTTGTATTCAGTGCTTACTCCGTGGCATCCTCCTCTTGCTAAGCTTCTAGCAGTGCTCTTGCACCAGTACTGCATGTAAAAGTGGCTGTGCACATTTTAATGTTTCTCCTCCCCAGCTGGAGAAAGTCCGATCTTGAAATTAGGTTTCCGCTGGGAATGAAAATAGTCACTCCGAATATTCAGTGCTTCTTTGTATCTCACAGCTTCCACCAGCATTCCTTTATTTAATTTGCTTGATAGACTATCCAGAGGAAACCAATACGTGGCACGAAGACAAGTAGAACTAAAGAAAATTGCTGAAATCTAAGCACTTACTCAGTGACATTATCCACATGATTTGCCTGGCTCTGCTATTTAAAGCTTGAGTCAAAGGAGAAGGTTTGTTTTCAAAAACAGAGACTTGCACATGTATGAACTGTGCTTCCTCTCCTCAGAAGCTCTGTCTGGATCAGACTGGTTCAGCAATCTGCATAGAAATAAAGAGTTGCAATACTGCACTTGCAAAGAAGCAAATTTAGCTCTTACAAGCACAGCCAACTCAATTCTCCAGCTTCAATGGGAGTTCTACCTACTAGAGACGTGTAGATGCCTCTAAGCTTAATAGCCTCTTATCAAAATCTTGAAGGAAAAGAAGAAGGAAGGAAAAGAAGAAGGAAGGAAAAGAAGAA
>JAPSGF010000005.1:1057469-1079597 GCA_035772895.1 Perdix hodgsoniae
GAAGGAAAAGAAGAAGGAAGGAAAAGAAGAAGGAAGGAAAAGAAGAAGGAAGGAAAAGAAGAAGGAAGGAAAAGAAGAAGGAAGGAAAAGAAGGAAGGAAAAGAAGGAGGAAGGAAAAGAAGGAGGAAGGAAAAGAAGAAGGAAGGAAAAGAAGAAGGAAAAGGAAAAAAAAGGAGAAAAATGTGCTTTTGGAAGCACTGACAAGCAGAGAGCATTTCCTTTGAGTTTACTATTATGAGTGGGATATGGTAGTTTCTGCAGATTATTGGCACCATTCAATGACACATGATTAACACTGCATGCCCTTTCTTCAGAAAAGAAACAAACAGAGCATCTGAGCTTCAAGTTATCTGTTCTTCCTGCTTGGCTTGTTACAGAAATTCCCTTTTAAGGCTGAAATAGTCAAATCAAAGTAATTTTGCTGTGAAGAATGTGTGTGCTGACAAAAAAATAGATTCCCTCTGTGGTGTGTATGTAAATACAAGATCTTTAGCCTAACCTTCTGGTCCCAACCTTTGTATACACCCTGTAGTCGCTCAGAACGGGCACTCTTTTGTGAGCATTAACTGGAGTGGCTGAAATAGGCCTGGGGCTGATTATTATAATTTGGTCCACAGATGGGTTGAGAAACCCTATGCAGGGCTGTGCAGTGCAACTTCAACAGCCCTTCCTGATGCCTAGCTAGAAAATCTGTTTCAAAGGGGCTCCATGAATTGTAGGGTACAGTCAATTAACTTGAATATTAATTATCTATAATGAATGTACCCTTCTTCAGGGCTTGAAAAGAAGCAAATTACTTGGAGAGGGACTAATTAAGATGATGTAATCTTGACCATGAAGAATAATTCCTTCCTAGTGACAGAAATGATCTAATTGAAGTATCTCATTAATTAATGTCTCATGAAATTGACTGATAAAATGCCTCTATGAATGCCTCCTGAACTCGAGGCCAGCAGTGCTTTGTAGCACATACACTCCCGCTCCAGACCCTATCACTGACAATATAATTAGGCCTTAGAAACACACTGTGCTCAGAAGGATTTATAACTCTGCAGTGTGGATAATCTACAAATGCAAAGTTAAGACAATGCAGCTTGCCTTTGCAAGAATCCTGAAGTCGATGAGCGAAACCATAAATCAGGTATAATCCAATGGATGACAGGCAAATTCCCCCCTCCCAGCAGCTTTGTCAGCCTGCACTGAGAGGAAACCCACAAAGTGCTGATAACCCTATATCAGGTGCAGGCAGCCCCAAATGGCTCATAACTGCCATATTCCCATGTGCTCTTTGTATTATTTCCTAGGTAAATAGAGTCAGATTCCAGGGGTCTCATTTTCCCTTTTCCACTCTATTAGTGCATTTGTGGATTTTACTTAATGATGCCATAAACTCCCAAAGAGTAAGGGGCAGTAGGAAGATTATTTCCAGCTGTGAAGAAGGTCTTACTGGGGACATCTCTGAGTGTGACAAGTCAGTCTTTAATAAAAAGATTTCAGAGGAGAGGCCAAAACTCATGTGCTGGCTCCATGTCTTATAATGAAACTTGTTCTTAAAGAGATTCTTGTAACTTGGAATCACAGGAGATGTTCGTATGGTTTATCCCTGCAGGTGAGAGATTTAGAATGGTAGAATCATTAAGCTTGGAAAAGATCACTAATAGATAAGATCACTAATAATAGATCTCATCTATTCCAACCATCAGCCCACCCCACCATGCCCACTGACTGTGTTTCTCAGTGCCACATCTCCATGAACACCTCCAGGGACAGTAACTTCACCACCTCCAGGCAGCCTGTTCCACTGCATTACCATTCCTTCTGAGAAGAAATTTTTTTTAACATCCAATCCAGATCTACCCTGAGATCCATCACTGGGACCTCACTCTGAAGGCACCTCAGACCTGCAAGTGGCCATGGCTTTATTCATGTTATCTGGCCAAAATAAAGAAGCTCAGATGTGGGGTGCCTCACAGAGGGATGAAAGACCCCGTGGTCCGTGCTGTGGCTGGCCCTGATGCACTGATGTGCACCCACACCCCTTGGCTGCCAAGTGCCATTGGAGCACAGTGTGTTTGCTGGGAGCCTTCAGAAACAGAAGCAGGAAAAGATCCCTGAAGTGCTGTTGGCTTCCAGGTGTGCAAAGTGTGGAAGCATGATGTGATGAGTGCCTATAAAATCACAGGAAGAGCAGGCAGATTCAAGGGAGATGATCAGATCTTCTCCAGCATGGCTGGACTTTTAACCTCACTTGCTTCACATTAACTTACCATAAAGTGGAAATAATAACCAGAGTTCCAAGACAGCTTTTTTTGACAACCGGTAAAAAGGCTAAAAAGTCATTTTCATCAGCCTGGATTTATGTGCAAATTTGGGCTTCTTATTCATGCAGTCTCCATAGTCTCTGCAGCTCAGGCAGGCATCTCTCAGCTTACTGTGTTGAGTTGGTCTGCTCTGATCAGTGAACCTGCTTGTAGGCATCCAGGGCATACACTTCAGGAGGTGGTCTACCCACCCCACCTCTGCTCCCATAAGTGTTTAATTGCACAGAGTGGAACGGTGCCAAAGAGATGCAGGTTTTCTCAGGCTGAAGCAGTGGATAAATCTGGGTCTTCAGCATCCTCTGCAAGTCTTCTGAAATGCCTACTGTTCAGCAAATCTTTGAGCTCTTTATTTCCTATGACCAAACAAAATCCTTTCCTCCAGGTCAGAGGGAACATTTCAAGGCATATAAAATAACATCTGGGGCTCTTTATTTTGGCCAGATAACAAATAAAAACATGATTTAGTTTAAACCGAAAGGTATATATTTTATAAAATTGGAAAAGATAATGCATTATTTGAAAGCTTAGGTAATAGCATTCTTCCAATTTTATCTGTTCTGCACTCTGAGTTTTGAGCAAGGCCCTCTAAAACTGATTGAGGCTCCTAGGTTCCCGTGAAATACGATGAGCAGTAATAAATGGTCTGTGGATGGTATAAAGGGAAATTTGAATCTCAGAGCTAACAATGATCAATTTACTACATGCCTGCGGGAGCTAAAAATCATATAAGGAAAACATAGAAACACGGCAGCTGGGCAAGGAAACGAGATGAAACTAGGCCAGTTCGAGGATGCAATATTGTTATTTGTTTATGTCTTTTCTGTTAAAATGAATTAAATGCCCACAGCTGATAAAAGGTTCGTCTACCAGTGCCGGAGCTCTCGAGTACCTTATATTATTCCAGCACTAATTACATTTCATAAAGCTACCAAATATACCATAACTAACATTTATTGGCCAATGAAATGTTGCTGTAAGTTAATAATTACAGATATATGTAGACAATAAAAAGTGGAACATCAGCCTGGATGCAGGATGGGAAATTAAATGGAGGTCCTTGAACATTCCCTCTAGCTGCTTCCACTCAAGCAGAAACTCCCATAAGCCCAGAAGTAGGAGGATTTCCTACCTTGCTGTCAGCACATACACTAGGCTGCTTTCATTGTGCTCTACACTATGTACAGAATCAACTTCCCTTCCCTGCAACCTCAACTTATGCCTGCCACCTCTGCGGGTTACTTGTGGATGGACTGCTGCTTTGGGGCAAGGCTGGGAATGAAAAGAAGCAGAGCTGCAGGGAACACACTGCTAAAGGTTTTGCCACTGGCCAAAGCAGCCTTCAGCAGCCTGTAGAAATAAAAGTCAGGAGCTCAGTCACCTCCTCTCTAATATTTCTCCAGGACAAGGACGTATCTGCTTCCAAACCACATCAGGTAGAATTCCAGGAGTCAATGGCTGATTATTACTACTCATTTTCTTTACCCTTAAAGGGTGGTTACACCAAAAGCAGAGGAAGGAATCAGCCCCCTTCTACGTCTTTTTGCCTATTGGCTGACAGATATCATCTTCTCTCCCACTGATCCCCACGTAGCCAGTAACCAGATACTCCACTGTTATTTTTCACCCTGCAATGCTTAGAGCTCTATATGAGCTGGCCTGCTTGGGTACAGATTCTTTCTCTAAGGCTCTTACTTCCTTATGTAATGAGATTTAGAAAGACTTAAAAGAGCAGTAAGGAGATGAGGAAGGTCAAAAATGCCATTAACTATAAATAAGTACTCTGTCACACTGGAGTCACAGCACCACCATGGTTCAGACATACCTTCATCTGCCTGAAGAGAGAGTGTTGAGCAGGCTGTCGCTCCTCATAGACACATACCTGTGGGTGGAAGGGATGCCTGAGAGAAAAGAGAGCAATCTGTGGGGTACTGATACTGTAGGATGATGCTTTCCTGAGCAGGAGCTCTTAGGAATCGCTGAGTAGGAAACCAGGCTTGATTGTCATAATGACTCCTGTGGTCTTTAATGTTTTGGGTAGATACACACTCCTGTCACGTACTGTGTGCACAGCATTAGCAAAACCCACCAAAAGACAGCATGGCCTGATCTCCAGTCAGTGAAGCTGCAAAATCTCAGCACTCTTGAACAAATAAATACGTTGGTCACTGATTTATATTTCACAGAATGGCCTGGGTTGAAAAGGGCCACAATGCTCATCCAGTTCCAACCCCCTGCTGTGGGCAGGGTCACCAACCAGCAGCCCAGGCTGCCCAGAGCCACATCCAGCCTGGCCTTGAATGCCTGCAGGGATGGGGCATCCACAGCCTCCTTAGGCAACCTGTTCCAGTGCCTCACCACCCTCTGTGTGAAAAACTTCCTCCTAATATCTAACCTACACCTCCCATCTCAGTTTAAAACCATTCCCCTTGTCTTATCACTATCCACTTTCATAATCAGTCATTATTTCTCTTCACATATATCATGGATAGATTCATACCTGCTCTGCGGGGAGCTCTGTTATCCATAGCCCACGTCCCTTCTCCAAAGAAACATGGAAGCCATGCACAATGGAGGTCCCCTTCCTTTTTCATATCCTATCCCATTATTGTTGAATTTTCAGAGGCTTCCAGCAATGCACACAGGGAACATCCGAATTCATAGAATCATTAACGTTGAAAAGACCACTGATATCATCTAGTCCAGCCATCAACACCTCTCTAAACCACGTCAATAGTGTCACATCTACCCTTTCTTTAAAAACCTTCAGGGATGGTGACCTCCCTAAGTAGCCTGCTCCAATTCCTCAGATGCTGTATTAGATACCTCCAATTCCTGCAGTGACAAGATTTCCCCTCTTAAAGACTGTTCCATGGCCTGAGAAATGCAAAAGTACAAAGTGTGACCTAATATTCAAACTAGTCTTCCCACCCCCTCAATTTTATCCCATTACTCCTAATTAATCCCCTTTACAGCAACTGCTCTTTCTTCCTGGCATATATAATTGCTGATTGTTGCCACGGGGCTAATTCCCTTCCACACACAGCTGGTGTAAATCTGTTCTATAGGAGTGTCAGAGCATTGGGAAGTTTAAGTTTTGTCTTACATAATTCCACAGGGAAAAAACTGCAAAACTATCTAGAAGTTGTCCTATTAGCACTGAGAGAACAAAGAAACCCTGGAAGGGGCACTGGCATCATGGTGTAATATTGATGGCAACTCCCATCTACTAATAAACATGGCACCACTTTGGTACATCGGCATTTTTTCCCTCCAGACCCTTCACAGTACACTGACCCGTACTATCTGCAGGTCATTTCAGTCCCATAAATGATGAAACAAGATGTTGGGCATTGGGGAATATCCTCCTGTGGATGTAAGCACATAACTCCCATTAACGTGAAGGGGAGTTATGCACATGCATTGAGCTAAGGATGTGCTCTCCAGTCTGCAGAGCACACTTGACAAGTCTGAGTAATCTGTGGTTGATTTTAGTTTTCTCCCCAGAGCTCTTGATGAAGGGAGATGCATGAGAAAGCTGGTGTACAAGGCATTAGCATCAAGGCACAAGTGAAAGAGCGCTCAATGGGATTATTAGTGCTTATGCAGCACAAGTAATGGATGGTGTCCTATAGGAATACTTTACATTCAGGAGTCATCAGCCTGGCCTCCCTGTTCAGTGTAAATCAGGAGTGGTGGCTAAAACAAAAGAGAACAAAACTAAAATTAGAGGAAAAGCTTTTTTCCTTTTCGCGGTAGGGAAATTCTGTTTCTCTCTCCTATCTTCATTTAACTCATGGGTAAATAGCTGTATGTGTTGGCCACGTGCTCCATACACTCATACTGTCTTCTGTTGAGAAATCCCCATTTCCTTGCTTCCAATTTATGCTACTCCATTGCTCAGGCAGGATCTGGTCATCACTCACATGGAGAAGTGAGAAACCCACATAGCAAAGAGGGGGAGAATCACTGGAGGTGAATCCTCACCTGTGTGGGATGGGCAATGGCAGCAGAGAATGATTGATGTGTGGAGCTTACACTGGGACTCTCGGGAAAATTAATTCATTTTCTATTCACACTTTAAGTTAATTTGGATTATTTAATCCACATTAGGCTCCTTGATGCACGTTCTTATTCAGAATTAGTGTGCCCCTAACTCAGTTTACAACATAAATTAAGCTCAGCCAAATTAACACTATGTTATACTTGAATGAGGGCCTGTGAAGAGATTTAATGTGGTTTAATTATCCACTTTGCATATCAAAAAATGCATAAAATATCACATTAATTTACAAAAACAGGAGCAGGAGGGACAGGAAGCTGAATCTCTTACTCCCACAATATGGCACTGGATGACAACCCAACTCCTTCTCTTTAGCTTAGGGGATCAAGGTTTTGGGGAGGTGGACAGAACAGTATCTTCTTGATGCATCTCTCTGCAATTTGCACAGCAGGTGTTGAGGACCCAGAAGGAAGAAAACAGCTAAGAAAGAATGACATAACTAAAAAAAGTCTTAGAGCCTTTGGAAGGGCCTGTCTGCATCTCCTGAAGGGTGTTGGTGATTACAGGGAACTGGAAAATGGCCAACGCTGGGGGGAGGGGGGGAAGGGAAAAGCAATTTAACTTCAATTTCTATAAAAACACTGACACTACAAAGCTGTTTGTAAACATTTCAGAGATAGCCAGAAACGCTAAGCAACACTCAGTTTGGATTTTTTTTTTAGGCTAAATCATTTCTAAACCAATCTGGTGCTTTTATTTCTCAGTCTGAATAGGAAAAGACCAATAGAGATGGTGCCTCAACTGCAGCAACTTGTATCTTTTCCTAACAAGGTGAGACACTCTAGGTGAGAGTGCTATTGAGCTACACCAAAAAAAATATATATATATATATATACATATATATATATCTCCAGGAAAAAATACATATTTGTGGAGCAGTAATGAGTAGCTCACTTGCAAGAAAGAGATGGATATCAGGAAAAAAAATCTTCAAGGGTCTGACTAAGATGTCACACTATGCAATATTTTCCTATGACAGCATAACCTTTATGTCTACATATCCACACACATCACTACAGAGGGACAGGCTACTGGCTCACCAGATAACATGGGGCTAGAGATCAACATTATCCTGGCAAATTATATTTGTGGTCTGGAAGAGTAGGATAAGTGAGTTTTGTCCTTACAGATATCAAAATCAGAAAGGAACAACAACTGCACCATTCCAAACTAGGAGCAACAGACTGGGTGGCAGCTCTGAAGAGGACTTGAAGGTTGGAGTGAATGTGCAGCTAGATGTGAATCAACAAGGTTAGGCTGAGAACAGCAAACACCATGCTGAGGCAGGCAAAGAGCACCATCGTATTTAAGATGTGTGAAGAAAGCCTTCTGCTCCATTTACGGCTGTTAAAGGCTTTACAGGAGAACTTTTCCCTGATTTGGCCACTATATGTCAGGAGAAGTTAAAGGGAAAGAGATTAGAGGAGATTAAAAAATAAATAAAAAATAAATAAAAAATAAAATCCATGATTTATGTAGAGCAAAAGCAGGGAAAACCTGAGAAAAGAATATGGAAAAAGTAGCACCACTGATGGTTGGGATGGATAATCTTAGTGGTCTTCCCAACTTTAATGATTCTGTGACTCACTGTAATTTCAAACACGTAAGCAGCAGCTGATCTCCTTCTGATGACCACAGGGGCACAATATGAAAACATACCACAGATTGAACTAGGGGGATTTTTATTTCAGTTAAGAGTAAAACTTTCCTATTCAGCACATGCTACGGTTGTTGGCAGAATAATCATCACTGGAGGATTTTAGGAACAAAACAGAGAAATTTTTGACTCAATGGGACAATCATTGAGGGGCAGAACAGATAACTAGTTGACCCTATGGTCTCTGTAAGTCAGAGAGCTTTTGGTTTTGCTCCGATTCCCGGCAGGGCAATGTGATTTTAGCCAGATCATTGCATTTCTATATATAAAAGTGTTCCCATATGAAGATACACAGAAAGAAAATATTCAGCTCTTCTCAAGAAAAGTAATAGCGCTGCAAGAAAATCTGCCTGATTATAGATCGGCTGGGATGATGTTGACTTCTGAAAACAGAAGCCAATCTGCCCATCTATAGATGGAGATAACATAGACCAAGGTCTACAAACTACATTTGTATATCTGCAGTAATCATAAAAGAAAAACTTTGCAATGTAAACAATCGCCAGGTTTTAGTCACAAAGCCTCATTTCCTGGGAGACTGAACAAATACAGTTCCTATAAAAATTTTACCCTTTTCAGCAAAACAGAAAGAATGTAGAGATTGCAGGAGCACACAGAAGTAACCTCATGTCAGCATCACTTCAGCATTGAACCCACAACCAACTGCTTCTTACTCAAAGGACAAAAACAAAATGTGTGTAAACACAATGAAAAGAGGATTGTTTATGTGCTACCCCCAAATCAGTAACCGTGAACTCTGGCTGATTTTGCTCATCGTCCATTAAGGGAAATGGCTATAGGTCATCTATGTGATTACCTAACACTCAGGAGAAGCAATAAAGCTCAGCTGGAGGTGTCAAACTGCAGAAAAAAGTAAAGCAAGCCCAACTCTTGGTTTTGTTTTTCACTACATTACTTCAGTTAACATAGTGCACTGTTAACATTAACTCCTGGCCATATATTGCTTTATAGATAGACAATCGATAGTGTGACTGAAATATAATTTTGTTAAAACGTCTAGGGGGCTGTATGCATTTAGCTTTCACACTATTTTCAGAAAATGAACATCAATATAAAAATAATGAGCCTCATAAAATAAAGCCTAGTTCATGTGGCTGAGCTGGCTTTTAAGAAAGGGGGCAGAGATTTATACTAAAGGCATCACAAAGGAAACAGCTTAGAACAACATTCAGCATCTCTTTCAACCCCAATCGAAGGACGTTCAAGGCCAGCACTGAAACACAGCTTGCCTTTGCTCACTAGGGCGTGCACTGGGATGGCAGCGCTTGGCAGGAGTTCTTGGACACTTCAGCAAGAGGAAACTGCAGCAAGGCCTTTGACATGAATACAAAATCACCTCGTATTTGGAGATCATCATCATAAGCCACAGGATGCGTTTCTGTAGTCAGGATGCTTCCTCTTACAGAAGGACAAGACATTAAGCACACTCCATCCTGGTGACTGTAGGGCCACCAAAAAGGAGAGTAAAACACATAGGACTGGAAGGGTACCGGTGCTGGCAGGGAACGCACTGCTTCCCCTCAGTGAACCAGAGCACTGCACACTGATGCCTTATCATCTGCTGTTTTTGTCCAGGTTTCCCTGGGATGAAAATATTGAGGGTAGGGTTGGGACTGAAATGGGAAAAATCGGCAAATTCCACCTCTTTAACAGCCCAAGTGATGTAACACCAAACTTCACATGCCGCATCTCAAAAATGAGCATAGATGTGGGAGTGCCACATGTCTCTGCTAAATAATGCAAGACAGAAGCTATACATCAAAGTCAAGAGGAATTAGGACATGCACACTGAAAATGATGCTCTCCCCTTCCCAACCCTGTATTTGGCAGGATTTCCCAATATTGCTTTTTTTTTTTTTTTTTGAACCCTCTGAATCATTTTGCAATGAAGAGGTGACAGTGCTTCAGGAAGTAATGCTGAAAGGGAAGCCTGTAAAACAGCTAGATGACAGCAACCTGGATCGAAGCTGATGGAGAACAGTCCACTTGAGGACCAGATACCTTTTAACTTAGCCAAAGCAATTCTTCCTCATCCCTCCAGCATTTTCACTGGGTGTCTTCATTCAGGAGTGAAAGCACCAAATCTCCTGACCAAACTGTGAATGGTTTTCTGCTCACGGCTTTCCCTTCCTACTCTGGGGACCTTACAGAGGCTGGGATGTCCCCAAGGAAAAGATGATCAAGTTCAAAACTCAGCTTTGACACTTCCAAGCTATACATAACAGTGGTATAGTGTAGTGGTCATTAATGCTGGCAGAACAGCAGGAAGCATCACAAGAAACTGCTCAGGATTAAATCTAAATGGGTATCAGCCCATCAGTGTTCCTCTTACTCTGAAAACTAGGATTAAACATACACACACACCCCAACAAAAAGCAAAAGAGGCTTTAAGTCAGAGGAGCTTGAAACAAACTGATTATGTCTCGTATATTGCTGAACTTCACCTGAGCTTGGATTTCTTTTTCATGCGTGCATCTCTGAGATGAATTTCTGAAAACTCTCATTTTCTTTCCTACCCAATAAAACACGCAGCGTTGTTCTGAAAAACAATTAAATGTTCTGAGTTACCAATTAGGGATGTGCATAGATTGTACAACTTGCCACCCCAGCCCAGGAGGAGATGATTAAAACCCGTTTCTCTCTGCAGGTATTGTACAGTACCAGCTGGCTTCTGCTTGCCTCGGGGAAAGTCCTTTCATCTATCACATGTTGTGTTACGGGTGGATTATGTCATATCAGATCCAATTACCTCATGTCATGTCAGTTCTGACATAATGCAACAGAACATACTTGTGAGGTGCAGATCAATGTAGCAGGATGCATCAGAAATGTTTAAAAGATGCAGCACTGCCTGCACCCCTGGGCTGGCTTTGGGCACTAAACTGTCCTTTGGCAACTATTTTGTCTTTGTCCCTCGCGACAGCAAACTCCTGCCTCACTGCCTACGTCTCACTAATCTTTGCATAGACTCAGATGTTCTGCAACTGTATTTTTCATTTTGATGTTAGATGCAGGTAAGCCAGTCTAACATTGACCAGCCAAAGTTCCAAGTCAACAGATCAACCTCTAGATGATGCATTATGAGACATGGACAGGGCTTGAGTGTAGTACACAAGAGGTTGACCTACACAGCCTGTAGAATGGTCTGCCTTGAGAATGAAGTGAATCTGGATGGATTTGGGGAAAAGAGAAAGAATCAGGACTGAATAATCAAACATCATCTCCAAACCCATTCTGAGAACTCTCAGCAGCAAGAAGCCCCACTACAGAATGGTCAGTTCAGCGTATAGCACAGACACAGCAGAAACAGCAACAGGTGCTGATGTAGTGGCAGAGGAAGGCAGCAGAAAAGTTAGCACAAGCTGAAGCAAGCACAGGAACTCAGGCATGCACATTTCCTAATAGCAGCACATGCAGCAACCCAGAGCCCAGCTGAATATGGGAGGCTGGCCTGACTATTTAGTATTTGTTTACATGTTTCCTTTCTTTTTTTCCCCACTTGTCTCAGAAAGGCAAGCTCCCAGGGAAGGAATTTAATCACTATCCTGTCTTATTTAAGAGTGTGGCAGAGAGCAACTCCTGAGAGGATGACAGGACTGCTAGCCTTCCTGCTGTGAGCAGAGGGAATGCCTTCCCTTTAATCCTCAGTCCTGCTACTCTGTAATGTGTTCTCCACCAGCTGCACAGTGACTGTGAATATGAGGCATTGCCTCTCTCTTGCACCTCTCCCAGCTCAAAACTTACCTTTTTTTACCAGATCTGAAGTCAGACACTCTCTATGCCCTTTCCCCCAACAAAAAGATGTTAAATGAGCAGGACTGTACAGACCTCAGCCTGGTTCCAGTAACATCTGATTCAGCATACATCCTCCACTTTTCCCATTACCTCCCAGAGCTTGGTCCAGGTATGTTTCTTATTGCTTCCAAGCTGGCAGGAGTCACTAGGTCCTGGAGCTACATAGGGTATTTATGATCTTTATGCTAAGAAAAAAGGGATCAGCTGCGTGGTAGGAGAGTAATGCTCAAGGCAGGAGTAGGCTAGAAAAAGGCACACACCATTTTGGAATAATCACAGGAAACATTATCCCCCATTCCTTTGGCATTTTCTTTCAAAGGACTTTAACACACCAGAACTGTGGGCATTCTTCTGCTTTGTTCCAGGACCAGATCTGACCTGCCACGTCTGTCCCACTGCTCTTGTCAACAATTCCCATAGAAGTAACTGAGATTTCTGAAGGTTGCTCTCCTAGTGCAGGGAACTGAGAGCAGAGCCCACAAGTGGGACAATCCATGGTTTGCCATAGAAATTCTCCCTCCAAGCCAGCAAACTTCTCCATGCCTCACATGTCTTACACATCTTATAAATTCCCTGGGGCAGGAGATACATCTTGGTGCGTTCATGCAGTATGTAGCACAACACAGCCCCATCTCTCCTCATTTATTTTGTAACATGAATATTAAGTAACCATGTTATCATCTTTTATTGATAACAGAACCAGGGTGATGAGGATTTTGGCACAGGATGAGCAATGTGTGCTGGGAGAATTTCATTACATCCCTGATATTTCAATCAATCTACAAACTGCCAGCTGGAGAAATGTGATCATACAGAAAAAATTGGATCCTTACCAAAGAGATCAAGTCTCCTTCCTATATCACATATACCTTATAAACTCATATCCTGTTCAGGCTGCTTTACAAACTCTAGAGAGTGAACTTAAGGCTCCCATCAAGGACTCAGCTGTTATCAAACACCATCCTCTAAGTCAGTGCTACTGAGTAAAATCTGCCTAGACAGAAAAAAAGCCACCCAATGATGCCACCATGCAAATGTTGATTACAAGGATATCTCCCATGGGTAGAACAAAGGCACCTGAATTTTCTGCTGCCTCAAAATGCCTTATGACATATCAGGTCCTACTCACCATGCACAGTCACTTTATGAAGCTGCACATGGGGGAAACTCCTGAAGAGGAAGAACGAGCATGAGACTATGCCTGAAATAATTAGGGCACTTTGTAGTGGTTAATGATCCTTTCAATTATTCTTCAAAATACCTGTCTGTCATCACTGTCTATACAGGGACACAAAGAAATAGTCTGAATGTAGAGGTTCACAGGACTTGACATCCCATAAGTCACGTCCTCTCTGCCATACAATGGGTTTTTGGAGCTTTGGTAGCAGGCTGCCAAATCAAAGGCATTTATGGGAGATGATGATGGAGGTGGAGAATGTGAGAGGTTGATATAGACTGCAGCAAATCTAGGGATAATAGTGAGAATACAGTAAAATCCAGAAGATATACAGATTTGGCCTGATATCCCAAACTCGTCTGACCTTGTTAATCTTCTGCATTTCCACTATCACTTATGATAAAAGGGAGCCATGAATTAGATGGAATACTTTTACATACCTTTCAGAAGCAAAAGTTACTGTAATTTACGGAGTCTTTTTTTTCCTAGTTGAACACTGAGCAGTGAGACTATGGAGCTTTGACAGGTTCCATATAACATTAAAGCAAACAGTGAGATAATAGAAATCACATTTAACTGCCAATGAAGAAGAGAAAAGCCCAGCAGTTCTTATCTCAGCTTTATTAGCCCCTGTGCAACGCTGTTAGCTTTTACTGCTGTTGACGCACCAAATAATATCCAGTTCCATAATTTGTGCTGCATTACTTATCACACAGATGGGAATGTGAGAGGAATCCAGGTGCATCTGAAGAACAAAAATTAGAACAATTGGAGAGAGAGAACATCACAGCAGAGAAGTTATTCCCTAGCATTAGAGCTACACTCCTGACCTATGAAGAAAGTCCTAGAGCTGTATCACAACATCCTTTCTTGGCAAGAAGCCTCCAAGGTCCCACATTCAACATGGCCTACAAAATATATGAAAAATATATATAAAAAAAAGAAATGAAATGCCCTACATAAAGCACTAGATGGTCTACCCCATAGCTGAACCATTGGAAGTGTGCTAAATAGTCTTTCTGAGAAACTGGTCTTGTTGGGTTGGGCACAGCAACTCACTAACATGCCCTTGGATTCCAGCTGGAACCCAAAGCTGTTGAATAGCCCAACACATGTCAGACCATGCTGTGCTGGTCAAAGGTAAAAATAAATCATGGATGGGTAAAAAGAAAGGCACAAAGAGTCTGAAACCACAAGATGACTTTGAACTCTCTCACTACAACAGAAGTACCACTACAGCAACTGGAAAAAACACTGAGCCCCCACATAACAACAACAAAAATCAGTCAAACCCAGCACATCAGAGTGATCAGCACATTACTGAGAATAAAGACAATCATGCCCAGCTAATACTAGGCTAGCATCTCTCCAGAAGGTCTCCTTTAACCACCAAAGCAACTGGCTTAGTTCAAACAGCAATCTTGCTGATGGTCTCCTGAGGTGTCCCAGATGATGGACTCATTTCCATTTAGATGCCAGAGCAGCAAAGCATCTGTAAACTTCATAATCTTGATCATCATCAGCCCAGGGAGCCGGAGACAATTGTGTTTCCATTCAAGCAAGAGAAATACTTGAAATGTCAACATGTGTAAAAACACCTAACTCTTTAAAATCCCAGCTGATGGCAGCTGTCATGTTTCAAACATGATCCCTCTGTGTTTAGGAATGAGAGGATGAAAGGTATCTTTTTCCATTTAGGAAAAACTGGAAGTGCTTAAGCACTGAAACAAGCAGCTTCTAATTTTGTACATAGAGAAGATGGAACAGGAAACAAAGACTGCGAAGGGACGCACTTGAAAGCCACGGTCATCTCAAGAAGCGCCAATACCTTCTGGGGACAGCAGGGGGTTGGAACTAGATGATCTTTAAGGTTCCTTCCAGCAACCCTATGATTCAATGAAATAACTATATTACATCTATATGGTGTCAATAAATACATTCCTGCTACTTGTAAGAAGATACAAAGCAGCAGTCACGTTGCATCTCGTGACACAAGATGCAGTGGGGTAGACCATCTATTGCTTTACGTAGGGCATTTCATTTCTTTTTTATATGTATTTCCCATGTATTTTGTTGGGCCATTATAACTAAGGTGACTAAAGTTGCTTGAAGCTTAACCGGGCCAGAACCTCCCAGCTAACTAGGGATCCTTCCACACAATACCTTCAGCTAAACACAGTGAATGAGCTAAACACTTATGACTGACAACTAGAGGAGCTACAAATCTAGCAGTGAAAGTGCAAACTAGGTACAAAGTTTGAACCCTGAACATGCTCTTTCACTATGGGGTCTTATCTGCGCAGCTCTCCTTTAACTAACTATAGATACAAAAACCCAACCAGTTCTTCTGGATTTTGAGACGATGCCCCACAGCAGGATCATGGTTAGCAAAGAGTGTAGTGCAAGTCATTATATACATCAGAATACACCCTGGTGTATCATCTTGAGAAGCTTTCACAGACTATCAAAGAAACTCTTAGAAGCCCAAAGAGTCAATCTGCACAGCGTTTACACGTACATTTTTGGTAGCTGTATCATCAATTGATATACAGATGCTATAATTAGGAAATATACCAAACAATTTGGCTAAGCAGGTTATTACACCAAAAAATAAAAAAAGAGAGTGCTTACCCTCACTATGGGCTCACTGTAAAACTCCAAAGGAGGGATCTCTAGAAAGAGATCCTTTCTCACTGGTAGTTGGCTGCTAAATGGGTCTAGGAGAGGTGCAGCCAGGCTCCACCCCTTCCAGCAGCACAGGTGAATTGCCTTCACCTGTGCTCCCAGGGCTGACTCATTGCTCGCCTCAGGTGATCAATCAGAGGTTCAGGCTGTGATTCAGCAGTCCCCATACAGTAGCAAGCAAGAGATCTGATTTGCAAATCAGTAGAGCTGTCTCAGCTCTCATTACTGTTCAAGGTCTTTGTTGCCGGGATGCTCAAATGGCTGATTTCTGTCTCCAAGTTCACCAAGTATTGGCTGTTCAGTTTCAGAAGTTCCTTTTCAGTAGACTGGGCTGCATTGACAAAAGGCAGCTTTTCCATATCTCAGCATCTCTTTATTCTACCGCTACAGCTGGGCCAGAGTGCAACTTGTCATTTAGCGTTGTGCCAGGGCATTTAGAACAGTTACCTCCAGGTTAGCAGGAGTGTACCAGCTCCATATCGATCCTTTGTCAAATACTGTGCACACGGATCCGAGACTGGTTAAGAACCATTTCCTCTAAAAGTCAATATTTATTCATTAACAACCTTTTAGCTGGTTAATTGAAAGTGACAGGATGCATTTTTTGCCTAACAGATTGCATCTTACTGAGTAATTTCTAATTTACGGTAAATATGATTGAAAATAAAAGTTCATTTCTGGTATCAGTTTAAAAATGGTTTGTGCTTACAACAATTGTACCGTAGGGAACTGCTAGGCTCTGATTGACTTGTATGTCTGTGCGCGTGTGCATGTTTTCTGAATTGCAGTAACTTAGCCGAGTTTGTCTCTTAATTCTGAGTATCACAGCAAAGGGACCTTGCGGAGAAGGTGATGGTAAATTGTGTTAAAGACTGATTATTCTGTTATTTCACCTTCTGGCTCTTTTTAAAGCAGGATAAGATGTTTTATTCCTCTCCCTCCCTCTAGCATTGCTTACACGTTTGAAAACCTAAGCACCTAGGGGTTAATATGCTCCAGATAATAGTATAACAGATTTAAAAAACAAGTCAGACGCAGAGAGCTCTGAACAACACTACTCGCATTGTGGAAACACTTATAAATGGGCACAAAAAGGAATAATAGGTGCAAAGAGATTTTATTACCTCAGTAACAAAAGCACTCAGCTTGTTAGCATGCTGAGCTCCTGCCTTCCCCTCAGCTCCTCTCACTCTTACAGGTGAAGAGCACGATCCCTTTTGCTTGAAATGTGGATTATGGAGCAGATGAGGGACTGAAGCTTCCCCAGCTGTACTCCTGGCTTGGTGTGGGAGCTGCTCTGAAGGGTGACACCATAAAGGCAGCCCTATTTTATTGTTGTCCACCAAGACTACACCCAATGTGCTCAACAGCACATAAATAAATAGCTACAGCATGGCCTCCCTTCCTCCACCCAGTTTTGAATGTCAAGCGGAGTATTTCTCATGTATGCATCAAAGAAAAATGAAGTGTCCAGTGCTCTCACTCAGGAACCAAACCCATGGAGGAAACTGGCACCAGACCTGAGCCTGCTTGCTGCCCAGCCCAATTAGGGGGTAGGCAGGGTGCAGACCCTCTACCCTAATTTCAATATCCAAAAGTCAGACGTCTGAGACCTGCTCAGACCTCAGCCTCTTTTATAGCCAATGGGGAGATGGGAAGTGATCTCATCGTAAAATAAGCGTCTGGGAGAGGTCAGAAGAACTGCCCTCTAGAAAGGGCCATTTTTCTCCGCTGAGAAAACGTAAATGGATCCTGCAGTGATTGTTCCACTGAACATAAAAGAAATGTGTAATCACCATGCTTTAAACTTAAGCACCTCTAAACTTCTCTATTGAAAGCATATCTAAAGCAGAGTGAATGACTCCCATTTTTAATTGATCATTTATCCCACTGAAATCCTTTGAACCTGACCATAAATTCCTTAGGCAGCAGCCCTACAAGGCTGAGCTGCAGGGGTAGGTGCTGTGCCCAGCTGATCAAGGGGGTGGGTGTACCTCTGGTTACAGGTGGTTAGCAAATCAGCACAACAAGATTAAACTTTCCACTGAGCTGTTCCTCAGAGCCATGCTTTGGGATACTCATAGGAATGGATAATGAACTATGCAGATACCTAAGCACAACATTTAAATGCCAGGCAGAATTGTTTTGCAATTTAATTAGCAACTCATCATGGGTGGGAGGAAGGGTGTAATGTAATTGCAGTAGCCTTAACATATCAACAGAGATTGCTTAGGAATTGTGTTTTGGCCATTTTTCCCATGCTAAGATAGAAAGTATGGGCATACCGGGGAATGAGGGGTTGGCCCTTGCCCACACTTTCTGCCCAGGTTTGTAGGAGCTCCCTTTCTTCCAAGGAAGAGAACCACAGGTAGAAGTTTCCCCGTTTATACCCATACCCATAATATGACTGTTAATATCAGCTGTGTACCATAACTAGCATTTTCCATAGAGCTGTCCTAAAACAAGGTAACATTTATCAAGCAGTTTCTTCTTTCTTTATCCATTTCCTACTAGGTTTCAACAGAAGTCTCTATGACTTTTGGGGGATTTTTTTTCAATAAGCAAACCTTTAAAATTCAATATACGATTTTTTGGACCAGTGCTTCATTTCCTCATTAATTTTATTAAAAAAACAAAACAAAACAAAACACCATTTCACTCAAGGTAAGTGTTTACCAACTCAGCCTCTTTCAGGAGCAGAAATGAAAAAAAATCAGCTCTTCCAACTATAACCCATGTGCAACCACCATTGAGCTGATGTCATGTTCACCCTTCATCTGAAACAAATGCCCACCAACATGCTGTTATCAAAGTGTGGAGGAAAGAGCCAGGAGCTCCTTTCTTGGTATTTTGGAGCCTTACAACCACATGTGGAGGCAGAGGGAGATGAAGTACCAGAATGACATACCTTCAGCACAGCTCTCTCACGAAATTCAGCAGTGGGCAGGAATTTATCAGTGGTGTTTATCCAAAAATTGTAACGGACAATACACAAAAATGTCCCTTCTTGGCAGCAAGGGACATACGTCAGGTTTGGGGCGTGAAAATTAGTGTCTTAGCACTGTGTTCACTGTGTGAAACCTGGAAGTGGGCAAAGAAACCCTTTTTCATCCCAGGCATCCCACCCTCTCAATTCAACACTAGTTGATAAAATATGGGGACAGTAATAGGGATAAATATGCATGTCCTTTAACCAAGTTATAAGTAGGTTTCCACGACACTTGCTTCAGTAATGAGAGGTTTCATTTCAGCATTTTGCTTCCTGAACAGTCCCCCTGAAATCACCATAATGCTCACAGTACTATGATGATCACAGGTCCTACATGGACTAATAACCTCATTCAAGGACACTGGTAGCTTAAATATCTCATCTAGTATCTTTTAGGGATCGGGAGACAAGAAACTCCATCCTTCAAGCATGACACAATGGGGAGGAGAGCATTATGTTAAAGCAACACGTTGGACTCAGTGGAGAGCAGTATCACTGCCAAGTATCACAGCTCAGCCAGGAGACAGACCACTTTTGTTTTAAATCTCTCTTGCTATACTTCCTCTGGGATGATGCAATTCTCAAAGCAAATTAACATACATAGGAATCTCCATTGCACTGGAATGTGTCATCAGGAATAACTTTTGTTAATAGTGTTCTACGAGGGCTATGACAGAGTTAGCAAGTCATCTGAATACAGAAGTGTTGCTACCCTGCAGAACCTTCAGCAGTGCCAGAAACCCAGACCCCGTGAACAGTCTTGTTCTTTAAACGTCCTCAAAACAAAAGTAAAAAAAAAAGAAAGAGCATCGAAAAAGAAAGTGTTGATTGCAAGCAACTGAACTGAACTCTTATTTTTTTCCCTTGCTTACATTGGTTCTGCAGTACATTTATAGCACAAGAAGGATTTAAGTCCATGGCCTTTAAAGAGGTTTGAAGATGTGATTTTTTGTTCCTGGAAATCCCTACCTCTCCTCTTTTCCACTGTTACAGAAAAAAACACAGATAATCCTCTGCTTAGGGCTCTAGTATGGTATTCAGCAGACCTGAGTTCAGTTCTCACACTGCTACACATGTTCTGGGTCACCTTTGGCAAGTCATCTCGACCGCCTCTTCAAAGCTGCTTTCAACAGGAGAATCTCTCTGAAGACCTGTGCTGCAGCCAATGCCTCAGTTGCTCATATTCCGATGTTTTTATGGAATCACTCAATCATAGAATGGCTTGAGTTGGAAGGGACCTCAAAGATCATCTAGTTCCGACCCTCTGCTATGGGTAGGGTTGCCAATCACTGCATCAGACACTAGATCAGGGTTCCCAGGGCCCCGTACAATCTGGCCTTGAACACTTCTTGGATTAGGTCATCCACAACTTATCTGGGCAGCTTGTTCCAGGGCCTCACCAGTTTCAACTTTCTGGGGCTTCAAAAAGTATAATTACATCACAGCAGGGAAAAAGCAAAGGGAAAAGAATTATGGTGCTCAGTAGAAATCTCAGCGGTCAGGTGAGAAGTAACCTAATGAAGATTCTAGTGGCTGATATAGACTTTGAAAGCATCAGCATGAAGAAAAAAGTAGACGTGAGTTGTCAGCTCATGCCTCTGGTTTGTGCCTAATCGACTCTCTCCAGAGTTTCCTTAAACAGGACAAACTACTTCCCAGCAAGCAGCCAAAATGGTTGTTTTCCTCCTGATATTGATTACTCTCTCTAGAGTTAGGAGAGGAGTCATCGTATCCAAAAGAAATTAGATGGAAGTGGGAATGTGTTGGCAACAGAGCTATAAGAAATTAGGAAAATCTGCCTGGGGAAACAAGTTGGCTTGTATTTGTTCTTAGAAAGGTCATCAAGATTAGGAGTCTTGGGAGAGCTTCATTAAAGTCGGTAGAAACACATTACAAGCAGTGAAATTAATTTAGGCAGCAAGAAATTAAACATGCATCCAAGTCAGTCAAGAAGGCACCAAGGGGGAGATGTTGGCATGATGTACCCTGGATGCAGGGGTGTAAGAAATGAAGGTCAGAAAGATCACCATCATGCGGAATAAAGAGGTGCACCCTCACTGAGGATCAGCAGCCAAAGGAGCACAGCCCTTCCTGATTGTTTGGACCAGGTGTGCATTGCTAGATTGGACATCAAGGATCAAGAGCAGCTGCAAGCTGACCTTGCTAAGATGTGAAGCAGTATTTGTGGAGGACAAATCTCTCCCCCGGAGTGGATTGTTTGCAAACAGAGCAGCAGCAAGTTGGTCAGGATATGAGTCTTACAAAGGGCAACTCACTGATGAGTAGACACAGTGAAATCTCCTTTGCTGGAGATGTTCTGGCTGGATATTAGGAAAAGTTTCTTCTCCAAAAGAGTGGAAATGTAGTGGCACAGGAAGGTGGTGCAGTCATCATCCCCGGAGGTGTTCAAGAACTGTGGAGTTGTGGCACTGAGCAACATCTCCAGTGGGCTCGGTGGAGTGGGTTGGGGTTGGACTTGGTGATCTCAGTGGACTTTTCCAACCTAATGATTCTATGATTCTATGACACCTCATAACCCACAGAAGGGTCTTAAATAAAGTTCTTGCACATCCAAGCCAAGTGTTTTACATATATTATTGCTTAGTTGACTGGAGTTGGTATCCACATATCATTTTCTTATTTTGGAGCATCGGTAGCTCGAGAAACTCACCCTCCCAAAGCTTCACTGATGAGTATCTGTTCTGGGAATAGAATGCTTTTGAAAGATGGGTGTTTTCTGAGTGGAAATTTCTTTGGAAGATTCCCACTCATAACAATAATGGAGAAGAAACTGCAATTTTATTGCACAGATCCAATGTGTCTCTTCAAAGAGAACCTGTGAAGAGCCACCCTTCTCCTAAGTTTTCACTGCACAAAGTGATCCGGGACTGAAACCCTGGATCAGTGCCCCACTGTGCATTATTAAGGCCCCATTTCAGCTGGATTTCAGCTTTGCTGCCTAAGCCTATGGCAGCTTCATTGTCCTTAGTGGAGCTTAAAGCAGTGAAATATAAGAATAGAAAAAGACCTGTTCCTGAGTCTTTGATTTGCTCCTGACCATTTCCTTATGGGACTATCAGTTATAAATAGAATTTTACTACCAGGAAATAACAAAAAGGCCTCTTCTGCCTATGCAGGGCAGGATAAGACTTTCTGCTCATCCTAGGGCAGGAGCATGGTGGCACAGGGTGACTGACACCAGTCAAGCTGTGAGCCATGGCCCCGTGATGCTCTAACAAAAGGTATATGTCCCTTCTTTTCCTCTTTGTGATTTCTAGCACTACCTAAAATGAGCTTGACACCAAAGAGGCGTGAGACAGCACGTCAGAATGGAAGCTAATTTAGAACAACTTGGGTCTGTTTTCTGCATATTCAGAAATAAAATAAAATAAAATAAAATAAAATAAAATAAAATAAAATAAA